>SJYT01001510.1:101588-114028 GCA_006410635.1 Cephalophus harveyi | reverse complement strand
CGCAAAGAGTCGAACACGACTGAGCGACTTCACTTTCACTTTTCACTTTCATGCATTGGAGAAGGAAATGGCAACCCACTCCAGTGTTCTTGCCTGGAGAATCCCAGGGACGGGGGAGCCTGGTGGGCTGCCATCTATGGGGTCGCACAGAGTTGGACACGACTGATGTGACTCAGCAGCAGCAGCAGCAGCTAGACTTTTAAACTGCTTAGTATTGCTGACTCTTGCCTTTCATTTTCTTCTATTTTGAACAGTAATGTACATAACTGGTATCCTATGTCCATCCCACCATTGTATTTTCAAAGCAGATACCTTGTTTTCTACTTTCACAAGTCCACAAATGGACAGAAATTTTGCCACAGAATGGATCATACTTAGAGCCTCATTCTACCTAATTTTGATGATTTGTGTGATATTTAGGACTTTTGAACTGATGAGACTTGGATGAGATTTTGGACTTGATGTTGTAAATGTGGTGAGACATTGGAGGACCTTGGGATGGAGGGGAAGTATTTTGCATGTGAGATGGACATAACTCTTTGGGGGCCAAAGGGCAGACTGTGATAGACAGAATAATGCTCCCCAAAGATGCCCAGAACCTTATTTCCAGAGACTGTGAATCTGTTAATTTACATGGCAAGAATTTTGCAGATATGATTAAGTGAAGGATCTAAATATAGGGAGATCATCCTAGATAATCTCAGTCACCCCAATGTAATCACAAAGGTCCTTATTATAAAAGAGAGGCAAGAGGGTCAGAGTCTTCGGAAGAAGATGTGACATTGGAAGCAGGGGTCATAGAGATTTTTTGAAGATGTGATGCTATGGACTTTGAAGATGGAGGAAGGGGCCATGAGCTAAGGAATGCAAGTAGGCCCTAGAAGCTGGAAAAGAAAAAGGCCGAACTCTTCCCTAGAGCTAGAACCCTGCCAACACCTTGAATTTAGTAAAACTGATTTCAGACTTCTGATCTCTAGAATAGTAATATCTTGTGTTGTTTAAAGCCACTAAATTCTGTGGTAATTTTTTATAACAGCTGTAGGAAACAAGTACAGTACCCCCAGAAATACAGCTCTATCAGGATTCAGAATTTCTCACTTATTTTACTGAGATATTTCAAAATTCCTTTCCATATGGCATTAAAGCTTTATCAATATTTTGAATAGTCTTTGTAACTCGCTTGGGTTTTCCTTCTGATATTCACAAATATATTTTAGAAGTCTTAAAATGTCATTATACCCGTGTTGCAAGGGTTGATGAACCTTATAATGAACAAGTTATCTTATGACACTCAGACTCTTAAAAGAAGAATCCAAGTTGGCATGTGTATTTAAACTATTAACACTACAGCAACTTCCCTGACAGTCCAGTGGCTAAAACTTCACACTCCCAATGCAAAAGGCCTGGGTTCAATCCCTGGTCAGGGAACTAGATCCCACATGCCACAACTAAGATCAAAGATCTTGCATGCCACAACTAAGACTTGGTGCAGCCAAGTGAATGTATTTTTTAAGTTAAAAAAATAAATTAGTACATCTATGACATNAATGCAAAAGGCCTGGGTTCAATCCCTGGTCAGGGAACTAGATCCCACATGCCACAACTAAGATCAAAGATCTTGCATGCCACAACTAAGACTTGGTGCAGCCAAGTGAATGTATTTTTTAAGTTAAAAAAATAAATTAGTACATCTATGACATAAGCCTAAAAACAAAACATAATTATGACAATATACCAAAGTAAAAACTTCAAGTATTATGGGGGCAGCTTTGTCTTCAATTATTAAGAAAAGGAGCTGTGCACTCTGCATACCACCTCTAATGTCTTTAGAGAGCACTTGAAAGCACTCTTTCCAGTTTTCTGTTGTAACCTTTCCTAACAGCTACACTGCCCTATTGACTGCAAATGTTGTTCAGTGGCAGTTTATAACTACCCAAGGTCTTGTTTCAAAGTGTTGAATAAAATCACTGATAGAATTGACATATATACACTATTGATACTATGTATAAAATAGATAATTAACAAGAACCTACTGTATAGCTCAGGGAACTCTACTCAGTTCTCTGTAGTGAGCTATGAAGAAAATCCAAAAAAGAGGGGATATATATATGTCCATGTATAGCTGATGCACTTTGCTATACAGCAGAAACTAACACAACACTGTAAAACAACTGGACTCCAGTAAAAATTAATTTTAAAAAATCACTGATAGATGATTATCAGTTAGTAAAAAACATTTAAATTACACTAGAGCCCAATAATCGCCAATTAATTGGTGTTTGTCACATCCAACGTAGAATCTACAATAATGGGGTAGTATTTGGTGTCTGGTTTATTAACTTTATTTCCCACTTTATTTTCTCATTGACTCCATTAATTCTTATAAACTAGTTTAGATAAGCAACTCCAATTTTCCATTTTTGATATTTTTCCCAGTGCTTGTATGATAAACGATCACATTTATCAATTTTGTAAAAGATTGCCATGAAATCTGTGTTTTGAAGAATGCCACTCTCCTTTCTAACCTCTGAAGAGAAAACCTCTTTCACTTAAAAATTTAATAGCTATAACTATTCTCTTCTTTTTTAAGCATTTCAAAAGAATACTTTTCCTATCCTTCAAGACATTGATTTAGTTCATTTTCATTTGACTTTCAGATATTCTCAAATAAACATAGCCTGTTGGTGCCTTGTGGAGTCTTCAGGAATTAATATACCTATCCAGTCTGTTTTGCTGAGAAGGGTTTATAAACAAATAAAAGCTTTTATAATGTCCATTTTAAATTATGTTTGATTCTCTGTAAATACTATTGAGATAATGACTTGGGGGAAAACTGTCTTCTGCTAAATAATATTAAATAAAATTATTGTTCATCATAAAGACCAAAAGGAAAACTCTTAGTTTTTATTGGTGTTAATGAATTCTAACATTCATATATGCTCTGTTGATCCTACAAATTGTGTTTTACCTTATTATCCACTTTTTCACTTCCTCTCAACGTGCTTATAATCTTTCCTTGCTTATAATCTTTCCTTTCTTCTTTCATCATTTCATTATCTATATTTTCTCGGTTATAGTGGTTCCTTTCTTTAATTTGTGACTTTTGATCTTTAGAGTGTTTGGTTTCTGTTGGATATAATGGACTTTTTAATATGTTGAAGTTTCTGCCAGTCTTCTTGTCTTCAGTTGTTGGTTTTGGGTTGCTTACACTAGGATAGTTCCTTCCTGTCACATCCAAATTTTGGTTGGTCAATAAAATATTGAAGAAACATACACAAAATTAAGATAAAATTAAGGTATTTACAAGAGGATTTCTTATGCTGCTTAATTTTACTAAGCTACATAATCATTCATTTTATATCAAATTACTCACATAGTGTGGGCGGCTGCAACCAGCACACTTAGCGTGGCCAAGAGGAGCTAACCCACGTCCAAGGTCAGGGGTGGCGGCCAGGAGGAGCTACCCCACGCCCGAGGCCTGGGGCGGCGGCCGGGAGGAGCAACCCCATGTCCAAGGAGCGGTGGCTGCATGGGCACAGGAGGGCCTACAGGAGCTATTCCGTGTTCAAGGTCAGGAGGGGGAGTGGTGAGGAGATACCCCTCGTCCAAGGTAAGGAGCAGCGGCTGTGCTTTGCTGGAGTAGCCGTGAAGAGATACCCCACGTACAAGGTAAGAGAAATCCAAGTAAGATGGTAGATGTTGCAAGAGGGCATCAGAGGGCAGACACACTGAAACCATACTCACAGAAAACTAGTCAGTCTAATCACATGGACCACAGCCTGTTCTAACTCAATGAAACTAAGCCATGCCCGTGGGGCCACCCAAGATGGGCGGGTCATGGTGGAGAGGTCTGACAGAATGTGGTCCACTGGAGAAGGGAATGGCAAACCACTTCAGTATTTTTGCCTTGATAACCCCATGAACAGTATGAACAGGAAAAATGATAGGATACTGAAAGAAGAACTCCCCAGGTCAGTAGGTGCCCAATGTGCTACTGGAGATCAGTGGAGAAATAACTCCAGAAAGAATGAAGGGATGGAGCCAAAGCAAAAACAATACCCAGCTGTGGATGTGACTGGTGATGGAAGCAAGGTCCGATGCTGTAAAGAGCAAAATTGCATAGGAACCTGGAATGTCAGGTCCATGAATCAAGGCAAATTGGAAGTGGTCAAACAAGAGATGGCAAGAGTGAACATCAACATTCTAGGAATCAGCAAACTAAAATGGACTGGAATGGGTGAATTTAGCTCAGATGACCATTATATCTACTACTGTAGGCAGGAATCCCTTAGAAGAAATGGAGTAGCCATCATGGTCAACAAAAGAGTCCGAAATGTAGTACTTAGATGCAGTCTCAAAAATGACAGAATGATCTCTGTTCGTTTCCATGGCAAACCATTTAAAAATCACAGTAATCCAAGTCTATGCCCCGATCAGTAATGCTGAAGAGGAGCTACTTCAGTTCAGTTCAGTTCAGTCACTCAGTTGTGTCTGACTTTTTGTGACCCCATGAACCGCAGCACACCAGGCCTCCCTGTCCATCACCAACTCCCGGAGTTCACTCAGCCGCAAGTCCATCGAGTCAGTGATGGCATCCAGCCATCTCATCCTCTGTCGTCCCCTTCTCCTCCTGCCCCCAATCCCTCCCAGCATCAGAGTCTTTTCCATTGAGTCAACTCTTCGCATGAGGTGGCCAAAGTACTGGAATTTCAGCTTTAGCATCATTCTTTCCAAAGAAATCCCAGGGCTACCTCCTTCAGAATGGACTGGTTGGATCTCCTTGCAGTCCAAGGGACTCTCAAGAATCTTCTCCAACACCACAGTTCAAAAACATCAATTCTTCGGCGCTCAGCTTTCTTCACAGTCCAACTCTCACATCCATACATGACCACAGGAAAAACCATAGCCTTGACTAGATGGACCTTAGTCGGCAAAGTAATGTCTCTGCTTTTGGATATGCTACCTAGGTTGGTCATAACTTTTCTTCCGGTTACAAAAATTGATGCCATAAAATACCTAGCTAGTGGCTATAACCTGTTTATAGTGAGGGCTACAAAAGTGTGTGCTGAAAACAAAACAAAAAAAGAAAAATTAGATGAGCAATGCAATCATGCTTTATTTTTAAATTCTGTATAGTAGAAAAGATGTCTATTTTGGAGACTTCTGGAGAGTGGCCTCTACTCTCATGTACATTGTATCTTATCACTTTGTGTAATGTAGATGTTGCTCTCTTTTCGTGTTTTAATTTCTAAGACTTTTGCCCTTTTTTCAGTCATGTGACCATCTTTCTAATGTGACTTTATGTTGACTTTGCTATTTGGGGCATTTTATCTTTTCCTATTTCTACAGTTAATATAGAGTTGCAAATTTTTCACTTTAAATTTAATATGCAATTTTCTTGAAATACTGGCCACAGAGGCATACTCTCTTTTAAGAACTTGGTAAATATTAATTTAAATGTTTTAAAATTGATTTAAAGCATAATTCTGATTCAACTTAATCACTGACAAAATATTCTAAAATTGTGCTTTAAATTAATTTTAAGGGAAATTAACTAAGGAAAAATTTAAATATTAAATATTAAATTCATGTTTCTCAGGCTTAAGTTAACTTTAAACATTTTCTAAAAATATATCTCAGCATGAAATTCCCACTGAGAATCCTTCATACTCTAGTATATTCTAAAACTCATCAAACTTAGTTTTGAAATAGTTGAAATGGTAGAAGAGGTTTGAGCTGAAGAAAAAAATATCCTGGAGCTATAAAAGTGGTTCTACAGGTCCTTGTTAAAATAAATTCAGCATATGGACAACGAATAATGGTTCTTCTCTTGATGTAACAAAAACTTGAAGGGATTTTTTTTTTTTTGTCTATATTGTGATTACTACTGTCCTGTTTACAAACATCTAATCAGAACAATATGTACTTTAGATACTCAGATAAAAAAGATCACCTTTGCTTAGTTTCATTATGATATAGCATCCTTTCTAACTAGCTTCTGAAAACACTCCATAATAACTCTCTCTCAGCTGTTTCCTAGTTGTTCCTTTGTTCATAGTGTTGTCTGGACTCCACAGATTTTAAAAAACAAGGCACTTTTGGTTTATTATCTGACAACAAACATGGCTGTCAAACAACTAAAGGAAACCAATGACATTCTCTGACATGCTTAGATTTAAATAGTTTGATGTGATTTATAACAAAGCCACTAAATATTCAATGTTGAATTGCATTTGTAAATGGGCTATTAAAGTGACAGGAACATTCAATAAACAAAAGCAGTGAATTAGTGATATCCAGTCTTACAGTTCTTTTTGAAGTAATTCAAAGTGTTGACTTTGTTTCTTATTACTTAGATGCTAAGAATTTTCTTTTATTTTACCCTTTGTTATGGGGTAAGTAGCCAGACTCCTAGAGCAAGAGAACTGTATCAGACAAGAGTGTTTTTCACCTGAGGTCAACTGGCCCTTTCAAGGCACTAAGGCCACGGATGGCCTGTACCTTATGAAGCTGCTGAAAGAGAACTAGAGCCACAGCAATGTGTCCTGAGTTCACAGTAGTGCACACTGGCTGCCTTGACTATTTTGGTCTGTCCTTCCAGGCGTGTCCTCAGATGGGCCAGTTTACCCACAGGGATGCCTGGATATCTAGCTAAGAACTGTTCTCGTATCTGACTCATCATAATTAAACCCTTAATGGCAATCATGAAAATCTCCTTTCACTGGTTAGGTAATTGCAGACACAGAGAATAAAAGCTTAACTATAATTGTAGGCCTTGTTGCCAGCTGAATGTTGAAATGTGTTAGTATTGTGATTACTTAATGTCCCAATGTGGCTTGTAGCCAATGCCTAAAGTACACTCTAGAAAACCATAACAAAAAGCATAAGCAAAGCTTCATTCTCTAATAGCATTTTAATTCTGCTTGCGTTGAGAGTATATAAACTTTGCCATTTGGAACTTAAGCCATGGCATAGGGTATTTTCCCATAGAAACTAAGTTTGAACTGAAGGCAATGTTCTAAAGCTTACCTACCTGGAAATAAAATCATCCCATTATATACCCTGGCTCTCGATTTTGGCAAGTAACTTTTATGACAGTCCATTTTGTTACCTGTTAAGGGATGTATCAATCAACTATTCCTGCTTAAGAAAACATCCTATAATTCAGTGGCCTAAACCAGCCAGCATTTATTCTTTTCCCTGATCTGCCAAGTAAAGTGCCACCTGCCTTTACCAACAATTCTCTTTGAGAACGGAGTAGGGGTTGTGGCAAGCAAGGGATAGCTAGAGGCTCCCAGGTTTCAGGACCCTGATACTTGAACAATGAAATGTGGAAGGAAGTCATACAAAAGTGGAGAGATTGAACTATATTATTGCTGTACACTTTTTTTGTTCTAATATTAGAAGTGAGCTGACCTAAGGAAGAGGTGATAGTAACAGACAATTTTAACAAATGCTACATTTTTATCCTTTTCATTAAGTAATTTGTAGGCTTGTGGCTGAGTTTCTGGGTTCTTCTCCCTGGGAATACATCTAGGATACATTCCCCAGAGTCTACTGCAGTTATCACAGTGGTGCAGTGGGTTTCCAGTCAATGGGCTGTGAATAGAGGTGATAGGTATCATTTTGGGGATCAAGGCGATTAAAAATATGTGTACTTTCTGTTCACTCTATTTCCCCATCCATCTATTCAGCACAGAAAAGAACAACGGCCTAGAAAATGGTTGAGCTACATAAGCCTTCTATTTTTGTGAAGCAGAGCTCTAGTGCCAACCGTATTGGATTCTGATATTTGAAAAATAAAGCTTTATTGATTTAAGATAGTAAAAATGTGGAGTTGTTATTGGCATTAACATATGCTGACCAAGAGAGAAGATAATAGTAAAAGAGGGATGTTAATATAAAATACCCAAAAATATTCAGCAATAGGCTTAGTGAGTGTGCCATGTGTAATGAAGAACCAATCAATATTGGAGGCCAACAGGCTGGAAAGCTTTGATATTCTTTGGCAAAATATTTGGTAAAACTGCCTGCATAATATAAGCCTCTTGATGAAAGTGAAAGAGGAGAGTGAAAAAGTTGGCTTAAAGCTCAACATTCAGAAAACGAAGATCATGGCATCTGGTCCCATCACTTCATGGGAAATAGATGGGGAAACAGTGTCAGACTTAATTTTGGGGTGGCTCCAAAATCACTGCAGATGGTAACTTCAGCTATGAAATTAAAAGACGCTTACTCCTTGGAAGAAAAGTTATGACCAACCTAGATAGCACATTGAAAAGCAGAGACATTATTTTGCCAACAAAGGTCTGTCTAGTCAAGGCTACAGTTTTTCCTGTGGTCATGTATGGATGTGAGAGTTGGACTGTGAAGAAGGCTGAGCACCGAAGAATCGATGCTTTTGAACTGTGGTGCTGGAGAAGACTCTTGAGAGTCCTTTTCTACTGCAAGGAGATCCAACCAGTCCATTCTGAAGGAGATCAGCCCTGGGATTTCTTTGGAAGGAATGATGCTAAAGCTGAAACTCCAGTACTTTGGCCACCTCATGCGAAGAGTTGACTCATTGGAAAAGACTCTGATGCTGGAAGGGATTGGGGGCAGGAGGAGACGGGGACGACCAAGGATGAGATGGCTGGATGGCATCACTGACTTGATGGACGTGAGTCTGGGTGAATTCCAGGAGTTGGTGATGGACAGGGAGGCCTGGCGTGCTGCAATTCATGGGGTCGCAAAGAGTCAGACACGACTGAGCAACTGAACTGAACTGAACTGACTCTTATGTTCTATACAATGACATACTGATAGGTACATGTAGGCATTTTGTCACTGGAACACATTTCTTCAAGCCATTATGTTGTATTAGTAGTGATTTTACACGCTATCCCATGCAAAACTGCCAGACTCTATCCAGACAACATGGATCATATATCACAGTCCAATACATTGGGATGCATAAAACATGAGAATTCATACACATATGTATTGCTGGCAATATTGCCATAGGTTTGAGCTTGCAAACACAGGAATTCTGATAAATTCTCTTTAGTTAGATTTCCACCAAAAAAAAAAAAAAAAGAGAGAGAGAAATGTTTATGGTACATTTGTAATCATTCATCAGCATTTTTGATTTTATTCCTTTCAGGCAAGAATTTATGTTTCAATTAGGCACTGATAAGAACCAAATGCTTCACATAAAATTTTTCATGTCTGGTAACTAGAATAACTTTCCACAGACTTTCCATAGTTTCCACCTCTGCACATTTCAAATTCTATTTTTCTTCCACTAACCACACTCTCTCTGTGCCAGACACCAAAGGTACTTTTGTTATTGCAGCCCAACCTCTGACCTTGCTCATTGGGCAAAGGGAGTATTCCTGAAAAACATTTCTATATTATCAGTAATTAACTATATACAGAAATTATTATTTTGACTCTCAAAAATAATATCTTACTAAACCCAAACTCAATGCATTTCCATCAACTGTTCAGTAGCCAGATCCCCAAAATTCTCAAAGCCAGTAGAAGGCCAACAATCAACAACAGCGAAAATCTGATAGAAGGGATGGTGGAATGGAAAGAGATGGAAGCCATAATTGGTTGCTATTAAAATATCTTCAGCAAATGTTTTTTAATTTGTTTTTAATTAATTAGGCTATGCTGGATCTTAGTCATGGCACACAGGATCTTTAGTTGCAACTTGCAAACCCTTAGTTGTGGCATGTGGGATCTAGTTTCCTGACTAAGCATCAAACCAGGGCACCCTGCATTGGAAGCATGGATTCTTAGCCACCGGACCACCAGGAAAGTCCCTGTAAACACTTTTTTAAAATGATAATACCATTTGATATATGTATAACATACTTATGGTATGGTATTGGTATATCACACCACTGTTTTTCCTTTCTGTAAAGAATTAGCAAAGAAACACTCCTTTTTGTACTGAGCTATAATTTACATAGAGCATTGCTGAAGTTTATAGTATATGTGTTGATTTGATACATTTTTATAATGGAATATGATGACACTGAAGCTTTAGCCAATACCTCTGTCATGTCACATAATTATAATTTCTTTTTTTATGGTTAGAACATTTCAAATCTAGTCTCTCAGCAATTTTGAAGTATAAAAGCATTATTGACTATAATCATTATACTTTGCATTAGACATGCAAAATTTATTATCTTCTAATTGTAAGTTTGCAACCTTTAACCACATCTCCCCAATTCCTTACCCCTTGGCCACTGAGCACTAATTATCTGAAAAATCTGAAGAATTATTGAATGCATTTTCCTTTTTTTCTCCCTTTTAAGAATTGAAGGGGCATACGTATATATATGGCTGATTCATGTTGATAAATGGCAAAAACCAACACAATACTGTAATTATCCTCCAATTAAAAATGAATGAAATTTTTAAAAAGAAATAAAATCCTTAAAAAACTAAAAACATCAACAGAGCTACCATATGACCTAGCAATCTGGGAATTCCTGGGCATATACCCAGATAAAACCATAATTCAAAGAGATCTATGCAGTCCAAAGTTCATGGCAGCACCATTTACAATAGCCAGGATATAAAGGCAACCTAAATGCCCAGCAACAGAGGAATGGATAAAGAAGACATGGTACATGTATATAATAGAGTATTACTCAGCCATAAAAAAGAACAAAATAATGCCATTTGCAGTACCATAGACGGACCCAGGGGGACTTCCCTGATGGCTCCATGGGTAAAGAATCCGCCTGCAATGCAGGAGGCCCCGGTTCAATTCCTGGGTTGGGAAGATCCTCTGGAGAAGGGATAGGCTATCCTCTCCAGTATTCTTGGGCTTCCCTGGTGGCTCAGCTGGTAAAGAATCCACCTGCAATGTGGGAGACCTGGGTCCAGTCCCTGGATTGGGGAGATCCCCTGGAGAAGGGAAAGGCTACCCACTGGTCTGGAGAATTCCATCGACTGTATAGTCCATGGGGTTGCAAAGAGCTGAACACTACTGAGTGACTTTCACTTTCTTTCTTTCAGATGGGCCTAGAGATTGTCATACTGAGTGAAGTAAGTCAGACACAGAAAGACAAATATCATATGAGTTCACTCATAGGTGGAATCTAAAAAAAAAAAGGAGGTATAAATGAACTTATGTACAAAACGGCAGTAGAGTCACGGATGTAGAAAACAAACAGGGTTACCAGGTGATGGTAGGGGCAGGGGTAAATTAGGAGACTGGGCCTGACATACACACTCTACTATACATAAAATAGATAACTAATAAGAACTTGCTATATAGCACAGGGAATTCCACTCAATACTCTGTAATGGCCTATATGAGAAAAGAATCTTAAAAGAATGGATATACGTCTATGTATAACTGAATCACTTTGCTGTACACCTGAAACTAACACAACATCGGGAATCAACTATAGCCCAATAAAATTTAAAAAAAAAAAATAGAAGTGAGGAAATACTATAGATGTACATAAATAAGCCAATTTAAAATGTTAAGGGAAAAAACAACCTTTTAGTCCTGATATTTAACCTCTGGTTCAACTCACATATTGACTGGATAAGTGCTACAGCAAATAGTACATAACAACACAGAGAGGGAAACCCTTTGACTATAAACTTCAACTTGGACAAATTCTAGCTTGTCCAAGAGTGTAATATGATTCTTCTTCTACATGAATGTGAAGGATTTTCCAGGAAAATAATTTAGAACACTTCTTCCTATCTCCAGAGAGAATTAATAAATTTGATAATAAAGACATTCTGTTCTTTTTAACTTGCTGAGACTAACAAGTGCTTTTATAAACTTAAAAGAAAAGAACTCAAGAATTCCCACAGAAGAAACTGGACTCTTGATGCTTTAAATGTACTGACCCTTTAAGAAAACTCTTCACACATAGAAACTTCCAATTCAGAAACTGACAGGCTCAGGTAGTCAAATGCTTGGATTCTAGGTTACAAAGAAAGATTGTGGAATCTTAGTTGCAAACCCCTAGTTGTAAAGGGTTGTAAAAAGACAGAAACGAAAATAAATATCAAGCTAACACCAATAATCATACATAAAAATATCTGTGAAGTATTTTTAACATTTTAAAACAACTATAAAAGAATTAATGTATAATTCTAAATTTATCTAATATTCCTAACCAAGATGAATCCTCACACAAATCAGTGATGTGATAAATTTGGTTTTAAAAAAGCTAAATCTCAACTATATTTCAATAAAAAAAATTTTTAACTTATTTCATATTCAGAACCCCCTTCAAAACAAAGCTAAGTGTCTTCTTCCTGATATTAGCAACATTGCATTTTGGAGAAGAAAATGGCAACCCACTCCAGCATTCTTGCCTGGAAAATCCCATGGATGGAGGAGCCTGATAGACTACAGTCCATGGAATTCTCCAGGCCAGAATACTGCAGTGGGTAGCCTTTCTCTTCTCCAA
>SJYT01001510.1:72240-89556 GCA_006410635.1 Cephalophus harveyi | reverse complement strand
CACCTCATGCGAAGAGTTGACTCATTGGAAAAGACTCTGATGCTGGGAGGGATTGGGGGCAGGAGGAGAAGGGGACGACCGAGGATGAGATGGCTGGATGGCATCACGGACTCGATGGATGTGAGTCTGAGTGAACTCTGAGAGATGGTAATGAACAGGGAGGCCTGGCGTGCTGCGATTCATGGGGTCACAAAGAGTCGGACATGACTGAGCGACTGAACTGAACTGAACTGAAGAATGCAAGGGATTTCTGTGTGTTAATTTATATCCTGCAACTTTACTATATTCATTGATTTGCTCTAGTAATTTTCTGGTGGATTCTTTAGGGTTTTCTATGTAGAGGATCATGTTGTCTGCAAACAGTGAGAGTTTTACTTCTTCCTTTCCAATCTGGATTCCTTTTATTTCTTTTTCTGCTCCGATTGCTGTGGCTAAAACTTCCAAAACTATGTTGAATAGTAGTGGTGAGAGATTAGAGGATCATGTTGTCTGCAAACAGTGAGAGTTTTACTTCTTCCTTTCCAATCTGGATTCCTTTTATTTCTTTTTCTGCTCCGATTGCTGTGGCTAAAACTTCCAAAACTATGTTGAATAGTAGTGGTGAGAGAGGGCATCCTTGTCTTGTTCCTGACTTTAGGGGAAATGCTTTCAATTTCTCACCATTGAGGATAATGTTTGCTGTGGGTTTATCATATATGGCTTTTATTATGTTGAGGTATGTTCCTTCTATGCCTGCTTTCTGAAGAATTTTTATCATAAATGAATATTGAATTTTGTCAAGGCTTTCATTGCATTTATTGAGATAATCATATGGCTTTTATCTTTCAATTTGTTAATGTGGTGTATCACATTGATTGATTTGTGCATAATGAAGAATCCTTGCATCCCTGGGATAAAGCCTACTTGGTCACGACGTATGATCTTTTGGTGCTCAGACTTCTTCCAACTCTCACATCCATACATGACTACTGGAGAAACCATAGCTTGACTAGATGGACCTTTGTTGGAAAAGTACTGTCTCTGCTTTTATATATGCTGTCTAGGTTGGTCATAACTTTCCTTCCAAGAAATAAGCGTCTTTTAATTTCATGGCTGCAGTCACTATCTGCAGTGATTTTGGAGCCCCCCAAAATAAAGTCTCTCACTGTTTCCACTGTTTCCCCATCTATTTGCCATGAAGTGATAGGACCGGATACCATGATCTTAGTTTTCTGAATATTGAGTTTTAAGCCAACTTTTTCACTCTCCTCTTTCACTTTCATCAAGAGGCTCTTTAGTTCTTCTTGCTTTCTGCCATAAGGGTGGTGTCATCTGCATATCTGAGGTTATTGATATTTCTCCCAGCAGTTTTGATTCCAGCTTGTGCTTCATCCAGCCTGGCATTTCGCATGATGTACTCTGCATAGAAGTTAAATAAGCAGGGTGACAGTATACAGCCTTGACGTACTCCTTTTCCTATTTGGAACCAGTCTGTTGTTCTGTGTCTAGTTCTAACTGATGCTTCTTGACCTGCATACAGATTTCTCAGGAGGCAGGTAAGGTGGTCTGGTATTCCCATTTCTTTCAGAATTTTCCATATAGATAAAAGCATTATCAAGATCATATGTACTGTCCAAAAAAACTGACCTTTGGGGGGGGTGGTTAATAGCTGTATTAAAATATAATTCATATAATACACAATGTGGACTACTAACCACTATATGATCATGGCCATATACCACATATTTCACACATGTAAATTGTACTCTTCAATGTTTCTAGTGTGTATACAGAGTTTTGCAATCATTACAATAATCAATTTTAGAACATTTTCATTGCCCTCAAGAAAAAGGCTCTATATCCTTTAGCTATGACCATTTTACCTCCTAGTCCCCACAGACCTATACAACCACTAATTTACTGCCTACTCTGGACATTTTGTATCTTTCAAGACTAGGTTATTTTACTGAGCATAATGTTTTCAAAGTTCATTCATACTGTAACTCCATTCCTTTTTTATGGCCAAATATTATTTCATAGTATGGATATGCCATATTTTGTTCATTCATAATTTTTAATTTGTTTGTATCTTTTTTATTAGTGAACTATAAATTTATTTATGTTGTCCAGATACAAGTCCTTTATCAGATATATGATGCACAAATATTTTCTTCCATTCTTATGGGTTGTCTTTTCACTTTTTTTGATACTATCCTTTGAAGCATAAAAGTTTTTACTTTTTATCAAATCCAAATTATGTATTTTTTTCCTTTTTTTGCTAATGCACATGGTGTGATATCTAAGAAACCACTGACAAATTTAAGATCATGAAGATTTACTTCTTTTTTTCTTCTACAAGTTTTATAGTTATAGCTGTTACATTTAGGTCTTTGATCCATTTCAAATTAATTCTTGTATGTCAGGTGAGGCAGGAGTCTGACTTCATTCTTTCACATGTCAATATTCAGTTGTCCCAGGACTATTTGCTGAAGAGACAATTTTTCCCTCATTGAACTGTTTTGGTAATCTCATTGAAAATTAATGGACTATATATGTGAGGGTTTATTTCTAGGTTTTCAATTCCATTCATCTATGTTTATCCTTAAACCTGTGCCTCACTGTCTTGATTATTTTTGCATTGTCAACACTTTTGAAATCAGAAAATGTGAGACCTCCAACTTTGTTCTTCCTCTTCAACATTATTTTAGTCATTCTGGGTCCGCTGAACTTCCATAAGAGTTTTACGACTACCTTGTCAATTTCTACAAAGACGCTAACTGGAATTCTGATACAGACTGGGTTAAACCTATAGATCAGTTGGGGAAGTGCTGCCATCTTAATGACAGTAAATCTTCTGATACATGACTATTGAATGTCTTTCTATTTATTTATACCTTATTTAATTTCTTTCAACAATGTTTTATAGTCTTAAGAATATAGTTTGCATCCTTGTTATATTTATTCCTAATCTTTTCGATGCTATTATAAATAAAATTGTTTTCCTAACTTCCAGTTTGTTCATTGCTGTTGTAGAGAAATGCAATTGATTTTTGTACATTAATTCTGTATCCTCCAACTTTGCCAAACTTGCTTACTAGTTCTAACAGTTTTTAGTGTACTAAATCATGTCATCTACAAATGAGATAGTTTTATACCTTCCTTTACAATTTAAATGCCTTTAACTTCATTGTCTTGTCTATTTGTCCCAGCAAATAGTGAAATGTTGAATAGAAGCAGTAAGAATGAACAGTCTTGTCTTGTTCCTCATTGCAGGGGGAAATCACAGTGGCATACAACCTTTACTTTTTGTTCATGTTACATGTAAGCCATGGGCTATTGGAGGGTCATTGCAACTATGCTCGTTTCTTTTAAGCTTTACTCTGTAGACATAGATGTTTTCTCATTCTAGGACCCAGCCTGATGTCTTACCTGGGCTATACTATTCTCTCAGCACTGGGCAAAAACAAGAGGCCAAGCCAAACCACATAGTCACCTTAAACCGCTACTTGGATATCAGTTCAGTTCAGTTCAGTTCAGTCGCTCAGTCGTGTCTGACTCATTGCGACCCCATGAATCGCAGCACGCCAGGCCTCCCTGTTCATCACCATCTCTCAGAGTTCACTCAGACTCACGTCCATCGAGTCCGTGATGCCATCCAGCCATCTCATCCTTGGTCGTCCCCTTCTCCTCCTGCCCCCAATCCCTCCCAGCATCAGAGTCTTTTCCAATGAGTCAACTCTTCACATGAGGTGGCCAAAGTACTGAAGCTTCAGCTTTAGCATCATTCCTTCCAAAGAAATCCCTGGGTTGATCTCCTTCAGAATGGACTGGTTGGATCTCCTTGCAGTCCAAGGGACTCTCAAGAGTCTTCTCCAACACCACAGTTCAAAAGCAATTCTTCGGAGCTCAGCCTTCTTCACAGTCCAACTCTCACATCCATACATGACCACAGGAAAAACCATAGCCTTGACTAGATGGACCTTAGTCGGCAAAGTAATGTCTCTGCTTTTGAATATACTATCTAGGTTGGTCACAGCTTTTCTTCCAAGGAGTAAGCGTCTTCTAATTTCATGGCTGCAGTCACCATCTGCAGTGATTTTTATGATATAAAATTAATGAAAGAAAAGGCTCAAAAATAATAAAGAAATATTACAACTGATGTCATAGAAATTAAAATGGTCATAAGAAACTACTATAAATCATTATAGATCACCCAATATAAACTAGAAGGAATAGACAGATTCCTCTAAACATTAAGCTAAGAATGAATCATAAAGAAATAGAAAATCTTAGCAGATAAGTAGTGGATAAATAGAGTGAATCAGTCATCAAAACCTCTCAAAAAAGAAAAGCCCAGGGCCAAATGGCTTCACTGGTGAATTCTAATGAGAATTAAAAATATTAGCAATAATTCTTCTCAAGTTTGTCTAAAAACTTGAAGAGGGAATACACTGTAATTCTTTCTATAGCCTTCTTACCAAAGCCAGCTAAGAAACGAAAATATTAAAAAAATAAAATAAACTCACAAAAACAACAACAACAAAAAAAAGCAAAGAAAATTATAGGTAAATATATCTGGTGCACATAAATGCAAAAATCCTCATCAAAATACTAGTAACTCCAATTCAAAAGTGCATCAAAAGGATTATACCCTGTACACTATGACCAAATGGGAGTTAGCCCAGGAATGCAAGAATATGTCAACATATGCAAATCAAATAATCCAATATACCACATTAACAGAATGAAAGATAAAAATTACATGGATACTAAAAAGGCATTTGACAAGTTTTAACACTCTTTTATTATAAAAACCCTGAACAAACATACAGAAAGAATTTACCTTAAGATAATTAAAGCCATGTATGAAAAAAATACATCTAACATCATAAAAAATGGTGGGAAAGTGAATTATTTTCCTCTAAAATCAAAAACAAAGCAAAGATTGGGCAACTTCTATTCAACATAGTACTGAAGGTGCTAGGCAGAGCAATTATACAATAAAAAGAAATAAAGATATTCAAATCAGAAAGGAAAAATAAAATTATCACTGTTTGTACAAGACTTGGTCTTACAGGTTGAAAAAATTATTTTCCTCTAAAATCAAAAACAAAGCAAAGATTGGGCAACTTCTATTCAACATAGTACTGAAGGTGCTAGGCAGAGCAATTATACAATAAAAAGAAATAAAGATATTCAAATCAGAAAGGAAAAATAAAATTATCACTGTTTGTACAAGACTTGGTCTTACAGGTTGAAAATTGAAAAGAGGATTAATAAAATAATTCAGTAAAATTTCAGTATGCAAAATCACATACAAAAAACAATTGTGTTTCCATATACTAACAATGAACTTTTCTCCTTTGCTTTTCACCTCTTTTCTTTTCACAGCTATTTGTAAGCCCTCTCCAGACAGCCATTTTGCTTTTTTGCATTTCTTTTCCATGGGGATGGTCTTAATCCCTGTCTCCTGTACAATGTCNCATTGATCACTGAAGAAGGCTTTCTTATCTCTTCTTGCTATTCTTTGGAACTCTGCATTCAGGTGCTTATATCTTTCCTTTTCTCCTTTGCTTTTCGCCTCTCTTCTTTTCACAGCTATTTGTAAGGCCTCCCCAGACAGCCATTTTGCTCTTTTGCATTTCTTTTCCATGGGAATGGTCTTGATCCCTGTCTCCTATACAATGTCATGAAACTCATTCCATAGTTCATCAGGCACTCTATCTATCAGATCTGGGTCCTTAAATCTATTTCTCACTTCCACTGCATAATCATAAGGGATTTGATTTAGGTCATACCTGAATGGTCTAGCAGTTTTCCCTATCTTCTTCAATTTAAGTCTGAATTTGGCAATAAGGAGTTCATGATCTGAGCCACAGTCAGCTCCTTGTCTTGTTTTTGCTGACTGTATAGAGTTTCTCCATCTTTGGCTGCAAAGAATATAATCAATCTGATTTCGGTGTTGACCATCTGGTGATGTCCATGTGTAGAGTCTTCTCTTGTGTTGTTGGAAGAGGGTGTTTGCTATGACCAGTGCATTTTCTTGGCAAAACTCTATTAGTCTTTGCCCTGCTTCATTCCACATTTCAAGGCCAAATTTGCCTGTTACCCCAGGTGTTTCTTGACTTCCTACTTTAGCATTCCAGTCACCTATAATGAAAAGGACATCTTTTTTGGGTGTTAGTTCTAAAAGGTCTTGTAGGTCTTCATAAAACCGTTCAACTTCAGCTTCTTCAGCATTACTGGTTGGGACATAGACTTGGATAACTGTGATATTGAATGGTTTGCCTTGGAAACGAACAGATATGACATGTGCTAAAGCCTGTCAGTGGAGCTCAAAGTCAAATCTATACTCCTCCCACAAGAGGCATGGCAAGTCACCTGGCAATGGGTAAGGATACACAGTCATCTTACAGGAATGGTGGAGAGTAAACAACTGTGAACAATGATATCACCTCCTCTATTGAGTCTATTTTAATTACTATCATCTCTAAGAATTACAGAAAATGATTAAGCAATAAGTTCAGTTAATATCTTGACACAAAAACACAATGAGTCCAGCTATTTTTTATGACCTAGACCACTCTTTAGAAATTGTCCAATGTCACAGAGAAGACTAAGAAAAGTTATCTAAAACTTCAAAATAAGGAAAAAATGATTGCATGACCTGTTAAATATCATGGCAGTACATTTTCTAATAAGCCTTTTAGTCACCTGACTCTCTCAAGGTTTATAACTTAAACTATCCACAACTGATCAGAGTCCAGAAAATAATTCACTACAGTTCCCTGAAAGAACAGAATCTCCTTCTGTGTTCAAACACCTCTTATTAAATATCTGACAGTTTTAGAATCTGTTGACAAATGAAGATCAGAAGTGAAAATGTGAGTCAATGAGAAAATTATTTAATTTATGCGTGTGTGCACTCTAGAACACTTTATAGGACATTTATTGTGTAAAGTGAACCAGGAGTACCCAGGATAATGAACAAGTTAAACTTATAGGCTAATAGGTCTCTTACCTCTAAAGGTCTTTGGATACAAAAAGAAAAAAAGGGGGGGAGGAGGGAATGAGTGTGCTGTGTTTACGCTTCGTTTTAGCACCTCTAATGTTTGTCGTCTTACTTCACTTTCCTCCCTGATCAAGCATGCCCTCCCCCCCCCCAAAAACAAAGTATCTTCCATCCTCAAAAGAGGACATATTGCTAATAATGCTAACATTTAACTAAGCTACATTAATCAGAATTTTAATGGAAATTTATCACTTTAATTTTAGCATGTGTCTCAGGCCATTGAATATGTTCTCCAAATTCAGTAGGTAAGTGTAAGTTTTGCTAACTGAACTGTGGTTTTAAAATGTCCTAAGGAAGCTTTCTGACTAAACATAAACCAAATCACTTATTTCATACCTCAGCAACTTTCATGCTTCACCAAGGCAGAGAATGCATGTTGGATATATATTTCTTACTTTGAGAAAGAGTTTAAACTCTATTTGGACGGGTAGACAGTCAGAATTTCCCTGGACATATCCCACAGGGAGCACTAAGACGTGGCTCCTGAAATATTCCTAATGACTTCATCTTTAAACATACTAGCTCTAAAATGATTGGGAGTGTGACTGCATGAAAAGGCCCTCTGGCTTAAATCTTCTATTACCCATAATGTTCTTTCTTCAAAGGTTAACCTATTCTTGTTCCTAGGACATTAGACACCTATCTTTTATGTCTGCCAAAAGAACTGAACAATTAAAAGAGACCCTAGGAAAATGTGCCATGTAAATTACCTCAGTGAGTGTTATTTAAATTAGAAAGAGAAAAAAGTGTTAGAAAAAATTTAAACTCCAATATATTTTTAAGTTGTTTTAAACTCATATCAGTCTCAAATTAATGGCCATTTCCCTGGTGGCTCAGACAGTAAAGAATCTACCTGCAATTCAGGAGATCTGGGTTCAACCCCTGGGTCGGGAATATCCTCTGGAGAAGGAAATGGCAACCCACTCCAGTATTCTTATCTGAAGAATCCCATGGACAGAGGCTACAGTCCTTGGGGTCGAAAAGAGTCGGACACAACTGAGCAACTAACATACAACTCCATCAAAATAAAAATAACCAGAAAGAGAATTTTCTTTAGCGAACTCATCATCTGTCAAAAATAATAACATCAACCTTGAAAAGAAAAACCTCTATTTTTTATTAAAAGATATAGAAAAGGAGTGGCACCCACTGTTATATAGAGACCACTCTGGAAATTCATTTACTCAGGCTCCCTGGTGAAAACAAGCATGGCTGAATTAGCCTACCAGTCATCTCTAACTTACCAATGGGTTGTGTCCCAAAATTTATCTGTAAGTCAACTGTTTGAAACTTACAACATATTTTCCCATGAGAACAAAGGGTAGTTAGGGTCTTAGACCAGCTCACAAAAGCTTACAGACTGGAAATCTATGTCAACTCTGGAACTTCTAATACCAGTCTGCAGGCTGGATCCTGATAACAGTTCAGGAGGGAAAAGGAAAATGATTTCTTTTTCCCTTCCTGTTGCAAAGCAATTTAAAGAAGACTCCTCCAAAAGGCCAAACTTAGGTATAATGCTATCTGTTCCCCTAATAATCCTCTTCCAATGTCTTAAATCCTTTAAGGCTAACACAGCCCCTAGTTTTATATTTGTTGACATAGAAGAGAACAGGCTAAGCAACAGATATTTAGGGACTTGGCTATGATTTCTTATATATGACATATAGACACCAACTCTAGATGAACTGGAATACAGAAAAAAGACCCTGTTTAAAATCTTGGGTGCATAGGTAGGGCTAGCCACAGGGGCAAGAGAAAAGTCCTGTTACCAAACCTGTACTCAGAGTTGGAGCAGAACCAGTAACAAAGCTAATGCTTGAGTTGTTGAAACGCTTGTCTAGCACTTTTCATACTTCTGTAGCTCAGGGTAGGTTTGGGTCCAGAGACCATGTCTGGGATTCAGTTTAGAGGTGGTTAATGGTCCAAGTGAGATGAGCTGAAGAACAGTGAGGGCAGGGAGTCAAGCAGGTGATAATGACGTGTTGATCTGATTCAAAAGTTTCTATTCATTTGGAAGAAATTACAAATAGGTCAAATATTGATTGTGTACCAATACCATGCCATGCACTGTGTTGAGTTGAGTTCAGCTGCTCAGTCATGTCCAACTCTGCGACCCCATGAACTGCAGCATGCCAGGCCTCCCTGTCTATCACCAACTCCCGGAGTCCACCCAAACCCATGTCTATTGTGTTGGTGATGCCATCCACCCGCCTCATCCTCTGTCATCCCCTTCTCCTCCTACCCTCAATCTTTCCCAGTATCAGGGTCTTTTCAAATGAGTCAGCTCTCCAAATCAGGTAGCCAAAGTACTGGAGTTTCAGCTTCAGCATCAGTCCTTCCAATGAACACCCAGGACTGATCTCCTTTCGGATGGACTGGTTGGATCTCCTTGCAGTCCAAGGGACTCTCAAGAGTCTTCTCCAACATCACAGTTCAAAAGCATCAATTCTTTGGCGCTCAGCTTTCTTTATAGTCCAACTCTCATATCCACACATGACCACTGGAAAAACCATAGCCTTGACTAGATGGGCCTTTGTTGGCAAAGTAATGTCTCTGCTCTTTAATATGCTGTCTAGGTTGGTCATAGCTTTTCTTCCAAGGAGTTAGTGTGTTTTAATGTCATGGCTGCAATCACCATCTGCAGTGATTTTGGAGCCCAGAAAAATAAAGTCAGCCATTATTTCCACTGTTTCCCCATCTATTTGCCATGAAGTTAGGTGCTGGTATTAAATAGTCTCTACTTGTGGTGCTCATATTCCACAACAGTGTTGAAGAGTTCACAGGAACCAAACAAATCCTCATTTAAGAGGGAAAAGTACAATTGTCCCCAACCCACTATGACTTAGACTTCTAAACTAGCGGCCTTATGTTTTGGAGGTGAGTGAACTGTTCCCTTGTGGCTCAGACAGTAAAGCATCTGCCTGCCAATGCAAGAGACCCAGGTTCAGTCCCTCGGTAGGAAAGATCTCCTGGAGAAGGAAATGGCAACGCAATCCAGTACTCTTGCCTGGAGAATTCCATGGGCAGAGGACCCTGGTTGGCTGCAGTCCATGGGGTCGCAAAGAGTTGGACATGACTGAGCACACACAGATGAGAGATGAACTGTAAAATATGACCAAGTTAACTATTGCAAGAATCAAACAATATCAACTGTGTCATATTCCTACAGTGAAACTGAAGGAAACAAACAAGTACAAAACCCAGAAGCTTAACTTCACAAATATGCCCAAGGCAAACCCACCAAGTGAGCTAGGCCCTTTTGGGCACCTTTCCTACCTGTCCTTTTACCTTCAAGTAGCCAACATGCTGTGGCACTCTGCCAGGATCAGGCCATGTCCCTTTCTCTGACTTTCGCCCAGGTAAAATCTCTCAGTGCTTTCCTAGGTAGCATGAGAGTATGAGGTACTATCATCGGAAGTCATTTGTGCTTCAGTGCTAGTGAGAAAACTGACTGCCCTCTCCCACAATGCCTCAGTTTAATGAATAGGCACAACTCCAGAAGTGCTTGTAAAATGCTTAATTGTGAGAATTTCACACACCACAGTTATCTGGTAGGGGTGATATTTTGGAATCAGGGCCTTTCAGTGCCCACTTAAACTTACCCATAGACAACTAACCACTTCACCTACATATGTACAAAACAGATCTAGAATCAAAAACCTCTGGAGAGTTGATATTCCTAGGAAATCTCCATCCTCAGATTTTAAAAACAACCATTTATGGAGCTCTACATAAATATGGGGCAAGGACTACTGTATGAATGAACTCACTTAATCCTTAGGATGACCTTATGAAATGGTTCTCATTATTAGCCTCACCTTACCAATGAGGAAAAAGAGGCACAATTCATCTAAAAAAAGGCAGAGGAAAAGTTAAAAAAAAATGAGACAACAGGACAAATAGAAAACAAATAGCAAGAAGTGAGATTTTAACTTCACTATTCAATAATGACATTAAATGTACTGTCTAAACACTTGAATTAAAAGGCAGAGACTGTCATTGGATTGAATTAAAAAGCAAGAAAACCCATTTCAAATATAAAGGAAAAGGATGGAAAAAATATGCCATGCAAATACAATCAAGGGTACTGGCAGTCCAGTTGGTAAGACTTCATGCTTTCACTGCAGGGAGCATGGGTCTGATCCCTGGTAGGGGAACTAAGATCCCATAGACTGCACAGTGTGGCCAAAAGAAAAGAAACCTTCAGAAACTATATTAATTTTAAAGCAGCTTTTAGAATGAGAAGTATTACCAGGGGGTAAAGAAGAATACTTCATTTTGATAAAGAGGTCAATTCACCAAGAATATATAATCCAAAGTGTGCATGCACCTAATCATAATGGTTCAAAGTACAGGAACCAAAAAATGACAAAACTAAAAGAAGAAATAATTGTCACAGTTATATTTGTAAATTTCAAAACACCTCTCTCAGTAATTGGCAGACCAGGCAGACAGAAAATCAGCAAGGGCACAGAAGATCTGGAATGCCACCAACCAACTTGACCTCATTGGCATTTATAGAACACTGCATCCAACTAAAGCAGAATGCACCATCTTTTCAAGTGCATGCGGAATAGTCACCATGGTAGGCCAGCTGCTGGGCCATAAAACAAGTCTCAGTAATTTTAAGAGGATTTAAATAAATCAAAGGAAGTGCTTTGACCACATTGCAACTAAACTATATATCAATAACAGAAGAATATCTGGAAAATCTGCAAATATTTGGAAATGAAGCAACAAACTTCTAAATAACACATGGGTCAAAGAATAAATCCCGAGGGAAAAAAATGTTAATATTATTAGTGGTAATATTTTGAGCTGTCAGTTCAGTTCAGTCAGTTCAGTCGCTCAGTCGTGTCCGACTCTTCGCGACCCCATGAACTGCAGCACGCCAAGCCTCCCTGTTCATTACCATCTCCCGGAGTTCACTCAGACTCACGTCCATCGAGTCCGTGATGCCATCCAGCCATCTCATCCTCGGTCGTCCCCTTCTCCTCCTGCCCCCAATCCCTCCCAGCATCAGAGTCTTTTCCAATGAGTCAACTCTTCACACGAGGTGGCCAAAGTACTGGAGTTTCAGCTTTAGCATTATTCCTTCCTTCCAAAGAAATCCAAGGGCTGATCCCCTTCAGAATGGACCTGTTGGATCTCCTTGCAGTCCGGGAAAATGAAAATACCACACATCAACCTTGTGAGATGCAGCTAGATCAATGCTTAAAGAGAAAGTTATAGCATGGAATTAGTAAATGTTTCTACAACCGCCTCACTCACCAACATCAGAATATGATGCAAGGAAAAGTAAAGAACAGAGGACAAAACCCAGGCCCAAATGCAACTCCAATCATAAGAAAGTGAACTACTGCAGATAAGAGTTAAAGGAGAAGGTATAAGTGAAACCAAAAGTAGGTCTGAATTCCAAACCACTTACCTTAGTAGTAGATGTTTGTTGATGATTCACGTCTAGGCTAACAAGTGGTTAGATCCAGGAAGGTAAGTGAAGGTAGGCTGGGGAAGGCAAGAGTGTTAGAGTGAACAAGAGCAGCATGTGCTGGCTGAACCCAGGACAGAGGCTGTTACTTTTGACTTTAAAATATTTCTTGCTAACGATGGGTTTTCCCTGGGGCCTAATACATTTCTCTCCCCAAGCAACAGCCTCTGGATTGGTTCTGTCCCGAGGTAAGAACACAGATGCTTGGGATTGTAGGCTAAATTCTGTTAATTCCCAAATATCATCTCCACATTATAATCACCTGAGGAACTGCCTTTAACACTCTTCCAGGCCTGCGCTCCAAGAGACTTTGATTTAGTATATTTGGAGTGTAGGGTGCCTCCAAATATTTTTGATAAATTCTGATTCTGCTGACCCCCCTGGTATAAATATTACCACTAATAACAGCTGCTATCAGTTACCGAGGACCTGCTATGTACTAGGTTCTCTTTACATGCTTTTACATGTATTGTGAGATTTAATTCATGGACAAAAAGGGCATTGTGAAGAGCAGGTGAGGAAGTTTAAGTGGAACTCATCCTCACTCAGAGGAGAGGAGGAAAATCATCTTGACACAGAGGCAATAACTTTTCAATGATCTTTAATGATAGAAAAAAAATATGATTAAAACTGGTTACGGTGATAAAAAGATTGGTGACATCAGGGTTAGTCATGAAAAAAGACTGAAAAAGTCTTAAGGAAGCATGAAACAGTATATAAAGAGGTAAAGAGGTATGATCCAATCCCATGCTAGTATTGATGACAGGTTGGCGTGAGGGATTCTGCTGCTGCTAAGTCACTTCAGTCGTGTCTGACTCTGTGCGACCCCATAGATGGCCGCCCACCAGGCTCCCCCATCCCTGGGATTCTCCAGACAAGAACACTGGAGTGGGTTGCCATTTCCTTCTCCAATGCATGACAGTGAAAAGTGAAAGGCAAGTCCCTCAGTCGTGTCTGACTCGTAGCAACCCCATTGACCGCAGCCTACCAGGCTCCTCCATCCATGGGATTTTCCAGGCAAGAGTACTGGAGTGGGTTGTCATTACCTCTGGAGGGATTCTACACTGCACCCAAATGGGTCTGAATTCTCAATGTCTTCTGGAGACACTCTCTCCTCCAGTGCCATCTTAGGGTGGAACCAGATCCAAAAAGACCTACACCCTCTAGGTCTGAATTGAAATAGGTTGGCTTCCTGAACATCTAAATCCTTCACGAAGTCTTCCCAGATCAACCTTTTGAGAAAAGGTTGTGACTTCCCAAATCACACATAGTCTGAGGTTATTCTTACCCTCATTACTCACCATCATCTCAAAATGTAATTGGACCTCAGATAACATGTGATATGTATATCTTACTCATTTTACATTTCCTGCTTGTATATCTCATAAGCACAATCTTTTGTCTGTATTAGTGACTTCTTGAATGAATTATCCTGGAAAGCACAAAAGGTGCCTGCATAATAGTACCTAGCAGTGGTATGTCTAATTACAATTTATAAATGTTCTTTAATAATGATGAAATGTAACTAGAAGGTAAGTACACTACACACTGCACTGAAATAAAGATCATAAAAGCCTTGAATATAGTACAATATATCATTCTGGTTAAAGTTTCATGAGGACAGGGGTAATAGCTCTTTATCAATCTGATACTCAAGTCCAAGGACATCTGTCATCTGACAAAAATCAGAGGTCGTCTAAGTTAAAGTAACAGGTCATTTTCTAGCTCCTATCCCTTAAAGGAAGGCTATTTCTCATTTGCAAGGATGCATTTCTCACGTTTATATGCTCTGTACTCAGTCAAAATCTCCTCTTTCTCCATTAAACACCTCCAGGACTTCCTGGTGGTACAGTGGATAAGAATCTGCCTACCAATGCAGGAGACATGGGTTTGATGCCTGGTCCAGGAAGATTCCACATGCCACGGAGCAACTAAGCCTGTGTGCCACAGCTACTGAAGCCCGTCTGCCCAGAGCCTGTGCTCCACAAGAGAAGCCACCAGCATGCGAAGCCTATGCACTACAAAGGAGAGCAGCCACCGCTCACCGCCACAACTAGAGAAAACCCACGCGGAGCAACAAAGGCCCGGTACAACTGAAAACAAGCAAACAAACAAACAAAAAGCTCCATTTAACAACACATCAAAGGAATGAAACTTTTGTTAGCCTGACCCATGTAGAAATGGTCATTCTATTCAATATTTCCACTATCCTCCAATATCCTCCTATTGTTACTCTCAATTATCATGTCAATTGTTTATAACTCCAACAAAATCTGTATCCAATTAGCATGAATTAGCATCTTTTAAAGAAATCCTTCCTTTATTCTCAGCCCTAGAACAAATAAAGTCTCTTTGCCCCTGACAGGACCTCTAGAAATGTTATTAAAATTTTCAATTAAAAAAATTAAACATTTAAACTTATTTCTGATAAGCAGTAAGATAGAATATTAAATGGCTGTAATATTAAAAGCTTCATTCTACCCAAGAGGCAGTCTTTAGAGATCAGTATCCACAAAAATGTAAACAAAACAAAGGCCAGGCACAGCTTTTAAACTAATGAGATCTTATGCTACTTAGATCATGAGAATCAAACAAGGATCACATGAGTTTTCTAATTTTTACAAACATGCTTATAAAAAGTAAGGCCACCATAAATCCCAGTTTAAGAACCTGGTCTCAAATATTCAAAATTGATTTCCTGGACTAAACCAAAGCATCAGAGACCTAGGTGCCTGAGATACATATTTTGGTGTCATTGTAGAAATAGCCTTCATTTGAATGAGCTGAGCTGTTGCCCATCAGCTAACATTCAGGGCTATTACAAGATACAATCCCTTCATTTCATTTACTGAAAAGACAAGGCCGTTTCTTTATGAGAATACAAAAGAGAAGCTCCTTTAGGTTTAACTGCCAGAAAATGTTATTCTCCACCATGACTGGCTTTTTATATGATGGACACTGCAATTTCTCTAATTGACCACATTAAATTCTGTGTGGCCTGCCAAGTTTTTCAGAGCCAATTCATGAATCAAGTGTACACAACATTTTGGGGTGTTGGCTTCACTTAGGTGAAGTCGCTCAGTCGTGTCCGACTCTTTGCGACCCCATGGACTGTAACCTACTAGGCTTCTCTATCCATGGGATTCTCCAGGCAAGGATACTGGAGTGATTGGCATTTCCTTCTCCAGGGGATCTTCCCGACCCAGGGATTGAACCCGGGTCTCCCACATTGGAGGCAGATGCTTTAACCTCTAAGCCACCAGAGTGGTGGGTAAATCGTGTTTATACTAGTAGTCTTTATAATTTTGTGCAGAACTGAAGTATGTCATGATAAGTAAAAATAAAAAGAGAAAAGGGAGAAAATGGACTTAATCTTTGACCTCTGGAGTGGGTAGTCTATCCCTTTTCCAGGGGATCTTCCCGAACCAGGAATCTAACTGGGGTCTCCTGCATTGCAGGTGGATTCTTTACCAACTGAGCTATCAGGGAAACCCAAGAAATAAAACAATTGCAATAATTATTGGAAAAAAAACACCAAGAATGCTGGAATTTCCACTCATACTTGGTTAAAGCGTCTCCTTGAAATAGAAAATGGCTCTATTCCACTGACAAGTGACTTTCCAATAAACTGCAGATAGCCTGTAGATAATTTGACAAGGCAAGATGTTTTAACTTTTGCCACACCACTTAAAACAATACAGATGAATGGATGGCCATCTTCCAACTTAAGATCAACTTAAGATGGATTCAGGATTGGTTGGGTATAGAGGCTTTTTAGAGTTCTTTAGAAAGACCCCGAAAAACAAACCTGCCATCTTGAGTCCATCTTTTAGAGACTCGGGGGCAAGTTATCAACCCAAGAAAATGCACATACCACAAATTGCATTCAATTTCTGGAGAGCCCATAGATATCCTTCAATTCCATTTATGAACCTAAAGTTAACAACCACTAGAGCTTACAGCCTAGGTCCTGAGAAATCCTGCATATTATATGATTCTCATGTAAAAGGTTCAAATATAGATGAGAGATTAGGTATAGCTCCTGCTCACATTATGTAGTAATAAAAGTCATACTGCAATAACCACCTCAGAATATCCTGCTTTGTACATCTTCATTCCACATGATCACTGTTATGTAGAGGAGTAAGTCCTGCCCCATCCAATCTCCTTCAGTTCAGTTCAGTCGCTCAGTTATGTCCGACTCTTTGCGACCCCATGAACCGCAGCACGCCAGGCCTCCCTGTCCATCACCAACTCCCGGAGTTCACTCAGACTCACGTCCAGCGAGTCCGTGATGCCATCCAGCCATCTCATCCTTGGTCGTCCCCTTCTCCTCCTGCCCCCAATCCCTCCCGGCATCAGAGTCTTTTCCAATGAGTCAACTCTTCGCATGAGGTGGCCAAAGTACTGGAGCTTCAGCTTTAGCATCATTCCTTCCAAAGAAATCCCAGGGCTGATCCTCCTTCAGAATGGACTGGTTGGATCTCCTTGAAGTCCAAGGGACTCTCAAGAGTCTTCTCCAACACCACAGTTCAAAAGCATCAATTCTTCGGCACTCAGCCTTCTTCACAGTCCAACTCTCACATCCATACATGACCACTGGGAAAACCATAGCCTTGACTAGACGAACCTTAGTAGGCAAAGTAATATCTCTGCTTTTGAATATACTATCTAGGTTGGTCATAACTTTTCTTCCAAGGAGTAAGCGTCTTTTAATTTCATGGCTGCAGTCACCATCTGCAGTGATTTAGGAGCCCAAAAAAAGTCTGATACTGTT
>SJYT01001510.1:58805-71551 GCA_006410635.1 Cephalophus harveyi | reverse complement strand
GCCCACTTGACTTCACATTCCAAGATGTCTGGCTCTAGATTAGTGATCACATCATCATGATTATCTGGGTCGTGAAGATCTTTTTTGTACAGTTCTTCTGTATATTCTTGCCACCTCTTCTTAATATCTTCTGCTTCTGTTAGGTCCAGACCATTTCTGTCCTTTATCAAGCCCATCTTTGCATGAAATGTTCCCTTGGTATCTCTAATTTCTTGAAGAGATCTCTAGTCTTTCCCATTCTGTTGTTTTCCTCTATTTCTTTGCATTGATCGCTGAGGAAGGCTCTCTTATCTCTCCTTGCTATTCTTTGGAACTCTGCATTCAGATGCTTATATCTTTCCTTTTCTCCTTTGCTTTTCGCCTCTCTTCTTTTCACAGCTATTTGTAAGGCCTCCCCAGACAGACATTTTGCTTTTTTGCATTTCTTTTCCATGGGGATGGTCTTGATCCCTGTCTCCCATACAATGTCACGAACCTCATTCCATAGTTCATCAGGCACTCTATCAGATCTAGGCCCTTAAATCTTTCTCACTTCCACTGTATAATCATAAGGGATTTGATTTAGGTCATACCTGAATGGTCTAGCGGTTTTCCCTACTTTCTTCAATTTAAGCCTGAATTTGGTAATAAGGAGTTCATGATCTGAGTTCATGATCTCCTTACCTGGGTTTTCTGCCCCCCTCCCTCCGTTTGCTGTTTGCCTCCACTTTGCATTGTTGAACTTTGCTGTTCGATACTGGGATACATTCTCAAATAATTGTGGTTATGTTATACATTTCAATGCATATTTTTTGCTTTATGTTTTTCGCTAATGACGTTACTTGCTGTGTATTTTACATTTATTTTAGACTAGGGAAATGATGTTAGAGCAAACTCGAGTGATTTTTCTTATTTGAATTCTAAACAGGTCATAAAGGAGAGAAGAGAATTCATAACATCCAGAAGGCATTTGGCTCACAAACTGCTAATGAACGTACAGTGCGGTGGTAGTTCAAGAAGTTTTGCAAAGGAGACAAGAGTCTTAAAGATGAGGAGCATAGTGGCTGGCCATCGAAAGTTGCCAACAGTTGAGTGCCATCATCAAAACTGATCCTCTTACAACTACACGAGAAGTTGCCCAATAACCTCAATGTCAACCATTCTACAGTTGTCCAGCATTTGAAGCAAACCTGAAGGGTGAAAAAACTTAAGTGGGTGCCTCATGAGCTGATGACAAATCAAAAAAAGCATCATTTTGGAGTGTCTTCTCTTATTCTACACAACAGTGAACCATTTCTTGGATTGTGATGTGCTACAAAAAGGGGATTTTATATGACAACCAGTGATGAGCAGCTCAGTGATTAGAAGAAGAAACTCTAAAGCATTTCCCAAAGCCAAACTTGCACCAAAAAAAAGTCATGGTCACTTTTTGGTGGTCTGCTGCCAGTCTGATCCACTACAGCTTTTTGAACCCCAGTGAAACCATTACATATGAGAAGTATGCTCAGCAAATCAATGAGATGCACTGAAAACTGCAATGCCTACAGCTGGCACTGGTCAACAGAATGCAGGGCACACAACCAATGGTTCAAAAATTGGACAAATTGGGCTAAGAAGTTTTGTCTCATCTGCCATATTCACCTGACCTCTCGCTAACCAACTACCACTTCTTCAAGTAACTCAACAACTTTTTGCAGGGAAAACACTTCCACAACCAGTAGGAGGCAGAAAATAGCTGTTGAATCCTGAGGCATGGATTTGTATGCTATAGGAATAACAAACTTATTTCTCATTGGCAAAAATGTGATTGTAATGGTTCCTATTTTGACTAATAAAGATGTATTTGAGCCTAGTTATAATGATTTACAATTCAGGGTCCAAAACCGCAATTACTTTTTCACCAACCTAATAGAATAGGAAGTTCCATGAAGGCAGAAACTGTTTTCCTCAAGGCTGTACCTCTGGTGCATAAGAAGTACTCAAATATCTTTTTGAATAAATCTTCCATAGGATTCTCTGCAGCAGGTTTTTGAAAATAAAATTTTACTGGAACTCCATCATGCTCATTTATTTACATACCATCTATAGCTGCTTTCATACTATAATGCTGAACTGAGGAGTTCCAAATGGGTTAATTTAAACCCACAAAGTCTCAAATATTTACTAGTTGGCTCCTTACATAAAGTTTGCTGACCCCCAACAGCACCCAATTGGCCTTTATCTCTCAAGTTAGAATTGGAAGCACTTGTAGACATAGGAGTTAGGTCTTAATACTTTTTTGCCTGTAGAACAGAGGGGCCTTAAAATAGCTATCAAATACAGATTTTCTTCTTGCAACATAAATTTCTGCACAATTAAGTTCAAAGTTAGTATTTTTCATCCTCAATGCATTTCTAGCAAGGCCAAAAGCAAAAAAGCAAAGGTTACCTATTTTCAGTAAATTGGAGAACACAGAAGATTCTGATGCTAAGTTCTGGCAAATTTTCACAATCATGAAATCTTTAAAATGCCAATGCAACATAACTACTGGAAAGCTTTTCCCTGATATGTTTCAAACAAATGATTTTGAGGTGAACCATTGTTATTTTCTCACTGGCATAATCATTCTAACAATGTTATCATTTTTTTTAAATGCCAGGCACATTATAGGTGCTCAACAGCCATTGAGTGGATCACTCTACAATAATCACTGTGCTAATCAATTTGCAAATTATAATCACCTGAAACGGGGCATTGAGATTTATATTCCTTTGCCAATTCTAAAATATACTCAGCATGCCTCAATCGTTTTAAAAATCAAACCCTTTACTGTCATTCTCTACAAAAAAATTAATTTGCATAGGTATCATTGGGGTTCAAGAAACTGAAGAGTAAATGAATAAGTCTGGGCATGATTTCAGCCCACTTTCTACCCCAGGTACAGAGGAAAGAAAATAGGATTTTCTCATATTACTGGATAAGATGTCTGTCATTTGGAAATATTGTGGTCCATGGACTAAAACACAAATAAGAAGAAAAGAGCTAGGAATCTTAGCTAAGTTATTTTGAATAAGCAACAATATACACAATGATATACAATCATTTGAGAAAACTATTGTTTATTTAGAAAAAAAGGTTACATGGGTAGAATTCGATAAAAAAATTTCCTTTTAAAAATGTCACTGTGAAACTTTTCCAGATGGAAGTTCAGCAATACAAAGCTTCTCTAACTGTAGAATTAAAACACATTTTTATTCCCCCCAACCCCTTGATTTTTCTAACATAATTACAGGAAAAAATGGCAAGGGACAAGTGAGTGCTGGTACCATTTTTTTTCAAACATGTTTTAATGTCGTACACGAACTATATAAAATGATTCCTAGGCATTGCATAAGACACTGCTCCCACTTTGTTTTTTTACTGACTAAATATAAAACAGGCCAAATAATAAGTTAAAATTGAGTTTTTAAATGAGGTAAATTCAACATGTTTCAATAATTGTTTATTTTCCATTTCAAACAATAAAAAGGAAGCATTTCATATTGAAAAAAAAAATAAACCCAGGCAATATTTAGTTACTCTAAAGTGAAATTCTGTACATATGTAACCTTATTTGCTTGTTGGAAACTGTATGCAGCACATTGTGCTAAAAATATGAAACAGTTAACACTTTCAGCCATTTACTGAAAATAAACATGTAAAACTAAGCAACAAGTTAAATACAGTAATGCACAACTCAACAATTTTAAGTTTTCGGCATGGAGCAATAAAGCAGATAACTGAATAATTTAAGGAGATGCAAATGGGCCCTCTTCATTCATAACTCTTGGCAATCTACTCAGGAAAATAAATTTCTGGTCACAGCTGAACAATTCATTCCAATCTCACCTGAAAGAAACAAAGTGATTATAATGATAGATAAGAAAAGAAGGGGGGTGAGAGAGGTGACGGATGGAAGGTGGAGGAAGGACAGACGAAAGGAGAAGGGAGGAGAAAAGGAAGAAGGAAGAAAAAAGAGAAGGAAGATTTAAGAAAGAAAATCAATGAGTTCTGTGAATAACCAATGCTTGAATTAAGTCACTAGATAAGGATAAAATATTTGTGTATTTCTTATTGCCTACTTGGTATACTATGATAACTTGTATTTTATCTGAGAGAGAGGAAAAGAGGGGAGTGGGGGAAGGGAGGAAGGAAAAAATGAAATAGAAACAAGTAAAACATTCCACTGGGACAAGCAATAGCTTGTCAAAAGTAAACAACACATAGCAATGAAAAGGAACCAATTTTACATGATCAATAAAAAGAAAAATGACATCACATTTTTTCATGAGGACGTTTTTAATAGTTACTTATATTAAGATGCAATGTCTGCTAAATTATAAAAATTGCTTTAAAAATATATTGACTTAATTATACTCGTTTCCTTTATGTATTGACATTTTTCAAATACTGCATATTTGAAATAAATCAAAACAAGATTATTACAACATGTGGCAAATAAGTTATCTGCCTAACATTGTTCTCATTCAAATTTTAAATTAATGCTTAAGGCATTAAAATTTACTGATGAAATACTACATTCACACATTTCATAAAATCAGAGCTAGAAGGGTCTTAGAAAATAATCACACTTGCATGAAATGCTGACAATAATTTACATATCATTTCTATACAGCATTCTGTTCACATCATGTATAATCTTGACATTACCAATTATAATTATAGATACACATATGTTGAACTTACAATTAATTTTAATACTTAAAAATCATTGTTCCTGTTCATCACTGATGAATGGATAAACAAAATGTGATACAAATTCATACAATGGAATAATATTCACTTATAAAAAGAAATGAAGCTCTTATACATGCTACAACATGGATGAATCTTGAAAACATGATGCTAAGTAGAAGAAGCCAGACACAAAAGGCCACATATAGAATGATTTCATTTTTATGAAATGTCCAAAATAGGCAAATCCAAAAAGAAAATACTTTAGTTACTTCCTGTTACTTATATTAAGATGCAATGTCTGCTAAATTATAAAAATTGCTTTAAAAATATATTGACTTAATTATACTCGTTTCCTTTATGTATTGACATTTTTCAAATACTGCATATTTGAAATAAATCAAAACAAGATTATTACAACATGTGGCAAATAAGTTATCTGCCTAACATTGTTCTCATTCAAATTTTAAATTAATGCTTAAGGCATTAAATTTTACTGATGAAATACTACATTCACACATTTCATAAAATCAGAGCTAGAAGGGTCTTAGAAAATAATCACACTTGCATGAAATGCTGACAATAATTTACATATCATTTCTATACAGCATTCTGTTCACATCATGTATAATCTTGACATTACCAATTATAATTATAGATACACATATGTTGAACTTACAATTAATTTTAATACTTAAAAATCATTGTTCCTGTTCATCACTGATGAATGGATAAACAAAATGTGATACAAATTCACACAATGGAATAATATTCACTTATAAAAAGAAATGAAGCTCTTATACATGCTACAACATGGATGAATCTTGAAAACATGATGCTAAGTAGAAGAAGCCAGACACAAAAGGCCACATATAGAATGATTTCATTTTTATGAAATGTCCAAAATAGGCAAATCCAAAAAGAAAATACTTTAGTTACTTCCAGGGGGAGGGGAAAGAGAGAATTGGGAGTGACTCTAACAGGTATGGGGTCTTGTTTGGGGATGATGCAGATGTTCTGGAATTAATGGTGATAATATATTAAAAACCACGATGGCAAATTTTATTTTATGTGAATTTAACTCACATTTTTTAACTGCCAAAAAAGTCCATGTTACAATAAAGAGTATCATGGTATCAGTAAAAGAAATGGGTTCTCAATCATGCCGCTGCTGCTGCTAAGTCACTTCAGTCGTGTCAGACTCTCTGCGACCCCACAGACGGCAGCCCACCAGGCTCCCCAGTCCCTGGGATTCTCCAGGCAAGAACACTGGAGTGGGTTGCCATTTTCTTCTCCAATGCATGAAAGTGAAAAGTGAAAGTGAAGTCGCTCAGTTGTGTCCGACTCTTAGTGACCCTATGGACTGCAGCACACCAGGCTCCTCCATCCATGGGGTTTTCCAGGCAAGGGTATTGGAGTAGGTTGCCACTGCCTTCTCCATCTCAATCACGAAGCTGTCATAATTACTGGGCAAGGGAAATTTTGATGACACATTTAGGGGTACATTAAAACATAAAATTGGTATCCCTGTTAGAACATGTGAAGATGATCTTTCCCAGGAACTGAAATTAAAATTTTTACAAGAAGCCAAAATCCTCAAGCAATATAATCATACCAATATTGTAAAATTCATAAATGTTAGCACACAAATACAGCCTATCTACAAAATTAAGGGACTTGTTCCAGGACATGATTTCCTCTCCTTTCTGTGAAAGACGGATGACCTAAAACAGTGACATTTTTATTAGATGCTTCTTCTGGATGGCAAATCTCAGGTAAAAATTGTATACACAGGGACCTTGCCGCAAGAAACTGCCTGGAGGTGAAAATAATGTTCTGAAAACCAGTGACTTTGGAATGTCTCATCAAGAGGATGGTGGTGTGTATTCATCTTCTGATTTAAAGCAGATTCCCATTAAATGGACAGCACCAGAAGCTCTCAATTATGGGAGATATCGTTCTGAGAGTGACGCATGGAGCTTTGGCATCCTCCTCTGGGAGACCTTCAGCTTAGGGGTCTGTCCACACCCTGGAATGACAAATCAGCAAGTACAAGAGCAAGTGGAAAGAAGATACTGGATGTCAGTCTCTCAGCAGCGTCCAGAATGTATTTACAAAATAATGCTGAAGTCTTGGAATTACAAACTTGAAAACCGCCCCAAGTTCAGGGAACTTGAGAAAGAAATGCCATGCCATCAAGAAGAAAGTCACACAGTGATGAAACACTGCTAAACGACTCTATCTTCCAGCAGAGTAATATTTTCTTTTCATTAACAAGTCTATACCACATTACCTGGAATATTCTACTAAAGTTATTTTTTTTCAACTATTTTTAAGAAATATGTACAACTTTAACTACTGTAATAAGAAACCACAGGTTCTAAATGCAGGAAATCCCACAGATCTTTTCACATCAAGGACTGCTGATACTTCTCAAAGAGTTTCTACTTTAGGCTCAGCTCAGAGTTGGCTGTCCTCGATCCTAGACAGCTTTCCTCTCCCAGTGCTATAAATTGCATTGGTAATACCATCTTTGCAGGACACATTTCCAAAAAAGGTGGCCTTTCACTGTGCTAAGACAAGATTACATTTGTAAATATCACTTTCCATTGGGAATTATTTGGACATCCTGGGGTTTTTTCTTCTTTGCTTTTTGCCAGAAATAGGCCTTGGTGTTTTAGTAAGGTTGTCATTTCCCTATGTTCCACCACACCCTTCTCCTTTGTCTGGGTATCAGAAAACTATGTATGAAATGCTTTCAAAGAGTACCATTTCAGAGTTGAGGCAGCTGATTTTCAATGAAGTTACTTTATAGAGAGCTCTAACAGCAAGAAGGAAGTCTGAAACATAGGTCTGGGTGAAAGAGCAGCTAAACTGTTGATCAAAGTAGAGAACAAAGACAAATAGAATATCAGCCTTGTTAGCAGAGCTACCTCTTTATAAACACATACACACACTAATTTTATGATTAAATTCACCAATAAGGTCCTAAGAAATGTTTCAATAGTTCTTCATAAAAGAGCCCTCTGAATGGCAACAAAATTTATGTAGAGAAACTACATAATACAAGCCCAGAAAATTAATAGCTTATTCCTGGTTATTCCTAGTACCTGTACATACATACATACACACACACATACACAGGCACCCACAAGCAAAGTAGAAAGGTACACATGGATAAAATTGACAGTTAAAAAGTCCAATGAACATTTACAAGGAAGAAAGAAGCTATAGGAGAAAGACAAAAGGACAGCCATCCTAACCCCATTTTACTCCTTCGCTTACCCTTAAACTGCTCCCTAGCAATTTTTATCATCACAAACACACTTCCTGAGGTATTCCAACTGGATAAAATGGAACAGTTAAGACTAGGATTCTGTTGAACTGAATCTCAGCACATCCTTGGGTACCTCTCAAGATAAATGTGTGCATGGGGAGTAGTCACTCAGGGGTAAATGCTGCACTGGAGTCTTTGGGAAGTGCTCATGCCTATGTACAGATGAAGAGTAGCACAGCACCTGAGTGAATGTTTTGCCTGCCTTAAGTGGAATAAAGGAAATGGAAAATCCCTCCTGTTCTCTCCAACTGTTTAGTGCCTATGAATATCAATACACAGAATTCAGTGATACTTTAAAGGATAAAAATGAAAAGAAAAATAGTTCGGGTCGATCATTTCAATCTCCTAACAAAACTTTTGTATATCTTTAGTGGTTGCTACACACAGACCCAGATGAAAGCATAATAAACCTGCCCTCAAAAAATATGTTGCAGCACATAAAGCAACTTCTTAAACATTATACTATCCAAAATCACTGCAGATGGAGACAGCAGCCATGAAATTAAAAGACGCTTACTCCATGAAGTTAAAAGACGCTTACTCCTTGGAAGAAAAGTTATGACCAACCTAGATAGCATATTCAAAAGCAGAGACATTACTTTGCCGACTAAGGTTTGAGCACTGAAGAATTGATGCTTTTGAACTGTGGTGTTGGAGAAGACTCTTGAGAGTCCCTTGGACTGCAAGGAGGTACAACCAGTCCATTCTGAAGATCAACCCTGGGATTTCTTTGGAAGGAATGATGCTAAAGCTGAAGCTCCAGTACTTTGGCCACCTCATGCGAAGAGTTGACTCATTGGAAAAGACTCTGATGCTTGGAGGGATTGGGGGCAGGAGGAGAAGGGGACGACCGAGGATGAGATGGCTGGATGGCATCACGGACTCGATGGACGTGAGTCTGAGTGAACTCCGGGAGTTGGTGATGAACAGGGAGGCCTGGCGTGCTGCGATTCATGGGGTCGCAAAGAGTCGGACACAACTGAGCGACTGAACTGAACGGATCAAATGTTACAAATAAACTGAACCTTCTATTAAGGGCAAAAAAAAGTCAATGATGTTTCTCCTCAATTCCAAAAAGATACAGTTAACACTCTGAGTACATAATTCTCCATGTAAAGTTAAGAGTATCTGAAACAGGTGGCTCAGTGGCAAAGAATCCACCTGCCAAGCAGGAGATGAGGGTGCCATCTCTGGGTCAGGAGGATCTCTTGGAGAAAGAAATAGCAACCCTCTCCAGCATTTTTGCCTGGAAGATCTCATGGACAGAGGAGCCTGGCAAGCTACAGTCCATGGGGTCGCAAAGAGTCAGACACAACTTAGCAACTAAACCAACACCCCTTGAAACATAGTAGGTAATAAAGAAAAATACTTGGTTGTCTGATTAGAAGGAAGAGATGGAAGTTAACTGCCTTCAACAAGATCAAAATCTAAGGAAAGGGATATGCAACACACTCAGATATACATAGGAATCAGTGACTAGGATTCTAGGCAAGCCAACACACACTTGTAAGCAATGGAAAACTAGTGAGAAAGTTAACTGAACACTCCCTACTCTACATATATTATCAGCATCTAGAACTGCACTTCAAGATAATACATTCCTAAAATAAGCAATCTTTGAGCATTTAGGAGGTCAGTTTCCAAGTATGGACTGAAGAAGAAAGACTCAGAATGGGGATTAGAAAATCAATTGTTTATAGGGGCTAGTATAAAGTGGAAACAAATGGAAGTGCACTTACTGGGGCCTGATTGAGGCAAACTACAAAAAAAGACCCATTCTATTTAAGGGGGACAAGCACCTAGGCAGGTCCAGCTGATTGCTGACATGCAGAAATGAGAACACAATGTTGCCAGGTTTTCCAGTTTTTCAATAGAAAGTAACATTTGGATTTTGTGTAACTATTCTGAAAATGTTAAATACTGTGCAAGGCCAAGAAGTTGCTCCTGCTGCTAATTTGCTTCAGTCGTGTCCCACTCTGTGCGACCCCATAGATGGCAGCCCACCAGGCTCCCCCGTCCCTGGGATTCTCCAGACAAGAACACTGGAACAGGTTGCCATTTCCTTCTCCAATGCATGAAAGTGAAAAGTGAAAGTGAAGTCGCTCAGTCGTGTCTGACTCTTTAGCCACCAAGGACTGCAGCCTACCAGGCTCCTCCGTCCATGGGATTTTTCAGGCAAGAGTATGGAGTGGGTTGCCATTGCCATCTCCAAGGCCAAGAAGTTATGTCTAATAATCCACATTCTACCTAACGGCTGAGAATTTGCAACCTTGGGTTTAAATGTTAAGAGTTAGGTTACACATAAGAGATGGAGATGACAGACAGACCTGAAAATATATTAGGCCTCCCTGGAGTGGAGTATTAGAATAGGAATGTAGTATACTATAAATACAGATGGGTAGCAGAGAGTTAATTGTTAATATTCTTTGAAATCAAGAATCCAGGATCGAAGTGCAAGTAGATTGAGTTTCTCAAAACCTAGAAGCAAGTCTCAATTTAGCAATGTCTGGCTCACTAAAGGACTCTCAAAAGATAGCTGAACTCAATATTAATAAATTGAAGACCATACATATCAATTTAAAACTGAGACTCTAAAGAATGGTTCTAAGTGGAAATTTTTCATAGACGGGAATTTTTAAAGATTAAACTAGGGGAAAAGGTTAAAAGCAAAGAAGTTATTTGTGTTCCAGAGACCACATGAAAGAGAGGTAAGATGAATTTGGACAAAGATGTTAGCAAAAAGAAGTAACAGGAAATACAGAGAACAAGCAAAAAGGATTTTGCAACTAAAAATTATGAAACAGGAAAAGAAGACTTTGGAAGGAATTTAATCTGGGTCACATTCATATATTGTATTTTCTTAACTCTAACATGATCATTTTAATGTTTCTGACATGAGTTTGAGTAGATTTTGGGAGCTGGTGATGGACATGGAAGCCTAGCGTGCTGCAATTCATGGGGTTGCACAGAGTTGGACACGACTGAGTGAGTGAACTGATACTGATACCGAAAGGTAAATGATGCCAATCAGAAATGATCAGAACTCTAAATGAAAAGGAACAGCATAAAGACTTGACCAACCCTAGAAGGTATCCAACAGAAGACAGTCAGAACAGCTTAAAAAAAGGGAAAAGTCTACCAGTGCTTCACAAAGAGTCTACACAAGAAGAGATGTATAAAACCACAGTGAAAGCTATTAATGACAATGACTAGCCCCTTCCTAATGAAGATAAAAGAGGTAGAGCTTTTTTTTTTTTTAAATAAGGGGACCAGGTGACAGCAAGAAGTAAAAAGCAAAAAGCCAACTAAAAGGAAGGTTATGGTGAAGAATAAAAAAATATTAAGAGTTTATCATTCACCAGGGAAGACAGCTAGTTGTTAGGTAAAGGGATAGCTAGAATTTAAGAACAGGTAATATTTCTTTTATAATCTTCCTAATTTTAAAAAATCTACTAAATTCTTAAAAGCTCTCTCACAACTCTCATCTTCCCTTCTATGCTAATACTTAGAAAATAAGCACAGACTAACAAAACAGAAAAAGCACATAATCTGTCAGGAAGTTACCTACCTGGCAACCTCAAATCCCTGCTTTGTAGCCAAAATAAACAGGACAAAATCCATACTCTAAAGTTCACTGCTTTATATGAAACAGGCTCTCAGACATTTCTCACTCAAACTGTAAACAGCCTTGGTTATCTATCCAGTTTAATAAAAGATTAGAAGCAGCAAATAATATTAGGAGGAAGGTAGAGAATGTAAGTATACTTGATGTCATTAAGAAGTGACAGCTAATACAGAAACAAGAAAATTGGCTATAAAAGATTCAAAAACTTCAATACTGCCATCTCAAACCATTAGCTGTAGAGGGCAAATCATCCTATATACCTCAATAATCCTAAGGCATCACCAAACAATAACTTTTCAAAAGTTGAAAAGTTTGAAAGTTTTCTGAGTGCTCAAAAAAGATCATATTAAGGGTTCTGAACACTCTTATAATTATTTAAGATGGATAAAACATTTTTTAAAACTTATATAAGGTATAACTACTTTGAAAACAAAACTGCCTATTTTAAATTCCAAAACTAAAATCACAGACCATATTTTTGGCTTTGAAAAACATGGGCAGTGATAGAGATGCAAGAAACTTTAAGACAAAAAAAAAATCTCTGAATAACATGTCGGCATGAAAGGCAAAAAGATGAGAAAACACTAGTAGGCAAGAAGATCTACGTTTATGTATTGGCCATGTCAGGTAATATCTCTGTCACCCCCTTCAACTTAACCTTATGAGTCTCAGTTTCTTCCCCTGTAAAATGCAGATACCACCACCATCTATAAGGTACTTTAAAAAAGTGATTGATTATCCAGAGAAGATGGGAATGAGTGGTGAAGAGAAAGTCAGATGTTTTTAAACACATCTTGATGCTTTAAAAAAGAAAAAAAAAAGGCATGACTTAATCAGCAAGCTTAAAATGAAAACAGCTTAAAAATAACCATGAATCTTGTTTCACATCTTTGCTCAGTCCCAAAGACCTGAGCATTATATTTAGGTGAAAAACTACAGTTGTGTCTTGCAAAAACGGATCTAGTTTCTTCAACATTATCATATCTCATTTTGTATTTCTATCTTTAAATGAGAAAGAGGTGAGAGAAGACTCACCTTGATTGAAAGTCTTCATTATCTGTGCTTGTCCGAGGACTTATGAGTAGATGACAA
>SJYT01001510.1:8794-58568 GCA_006410635.1 Cephalophus harveyi | reverse complement strand
AATCGTGTCTCATCTTTTAGTACAATCCCTCAGCCTGCAGGCCTGACTGACTCTTACCAGCCTGGTAGTCTCAGACACTACCGGCTCTGCTCATCTGCAGCAGCATCTTGCTCTGCTATTCCCCATGCCCCAGCCCAAGGGACTCTGTTTCCTTTCTTCCTCTTGGTGATAGAGCCAGAGGGACTTTAAATCCCTTGGTGGCATAAAACCACCTCAGTTAACAACGAAGTTTAAAAAAACAATCAAGTCTCCCATTTCCATGTTTCAGACATTTGAGAGGGTTAATTAGAGAGACCATTTAAAAGGTAGACCATTTTAAAAAGTCCTTAAGCATTTAGACACATATTACAAGGGTACAATTCTAAATAAGATCAGTATCAAAGTTTTCTATTATACTGATTAAAAAGATCTATAAGATGAAAAGGATATTGTTTCTTCTCTTCCTTTCCTCCTGAACTGTCCCGTTTCTCTTTCTTTTCTATCTTTTCTTTATCATGCCTGGACTCCTATAACGAATGGTAGAATTAGTTGAGGAAGGGAAAACCAAATATAAAAATCAGCTTAAAATCCCTTTTCATCACCCACCAGCCATAAATTTTTCTTCAGACTTATTTAATATAACACCAAAAGCACAAGCAAAACAAAACTGGACTTCACCAAACGTAAAAACTTGTATACATCAAAGAACACTATCAAGAAAGTGAAAAGACAACCTACAGGAGAAAATATTTGTATATATGTATCTCATAAGTGCCTAATATCAAGACTACATAAAGAATTCTTACAACTGAGCAACAAAAAGACAAACAATACAATTTTTTAAATGGCCAAAACATCTAAATAGATTTTTTCAAAAGATATACAAATGGCCAACAAGTACATGAAAAGGTGCTCAACATCATTAGTCATTAAGAAAACACAAAATCAAAATGACAGTGAGATACTAATTCACACCCTAAGTAAAAACAAAACAGAAACAGAAAATAACAAGTGTTGGCAAGGATGTAAGGAAACTGGCACTCTCATATATTGCTGATAGAAATGCAAGCTGTGCAGCCACTATGGAAAACAGTTTGGTGGTTCCTCAAAAAGCTAAACATAGCATTACCGTATAACCCAGATATTCATTCCTGGGTATATACACAAGATCACTGAAAAAAGACATTCAAACAAATAATTCATAGTAGCACACAAATGTTCATAGCAGCACAATTGACAACAGCCAAAAAGTGGAAAACAGGACAAAAGTCCATCAACTGATGAATGGATAAACCAGTGTCTTATATTCAAACAAGGGAATATTATTTAGCCATGAAAAGAAATGAAGTACTGATACATGTACCACCATGAATAATCTCAAGAACATTATACTAAGTGAAAGAAGTTAGAGACAAAAGGCCACATTATTATACAGTTCCACTTATAGGAAATAGCCAGAGTTTTTGATTTGCTCATAAAGAGTTCATAGAGATAGTAAGCAGATTCAGAGTTGTGAAAAGCTAAAAGAAGGGGGAAATGGGGAATGACTTGATGTGTACGTGGTTTCCCTTTGGAGTGATGAAAATGTTCTGGAACTAGACAGATGATGAGTGCAAAACACTGTAAATATATTAAATGCCACTGAATGATATACTTTAAAATGGTTAATTTTGTGTTATGTGAAATTTTACCTCAGTTTAAAATACTTATTTAAAAGGAGCAGCCTCCCTTTAAAAACCATCACCTTATAATTTTCAAAAACTGCTTTGACGAACTATGAATATATGGCATATATGTTGACTAAATATAATGATGCTTTGTAAACACTTTAGTAATGACTTGCTTACTTTATGACAGATGCATGGGATATATTCTGAGTATTCTCCATTAGCATCTAAGAGAATGCACACTACACTTAATTTTAAAATCAAATATAAGATGTAAACATAAGGTTATTAGGAGAAAATGTTATAAATAAAAGTGTGTTGAAAAATGAGAAAGACTTTATAACAGTGTAATGATCAGGGAGAATACATGTGACCATATTTTAATCTCATGACTAAAGAGAAACTATAAGAATTGTTGTCAGAGAAAAAAGAAATCACACTAAAACACACTGAAACTCAATGACAAGAAGTAGGTGTGAGTGGAATGGAGAGGAAAGGAAATTCAGAAGTACTACACTTGATCTTAGCCAAAAGGCCGAGAAGCGATTAGGAAATTCAGAAGTAATCTAATTCTACCCTCCCAGCAATTTGGGACTAAACTGCTTCAAGTTCTCCAAGAAAACATGCCCTCCTCCAAAACCTCCTCTTCCCACCCCCAAATAATTAACAGAAAACTATTTGACTACAAAAAAAACCCCTCAATATTGGCTAAATTTTCTAATGGGAGATTTTCTAAGAAAATGTTTCATTGTTCCTTTTGTTCTCAAAATTTACCTTTTTGCCACCAGAAGAGATTTTATCCATCTTTTCAGATTTAAATGAGTCGCCGCCTTTTTCTTTGCCTGAAGATTTTGACTTATTTTTTTCCTTGTCTTTCTCATTTGGATAAGGAGACTCACATGGACTTTCACTTTTATGTTTTGAAACCCCCACTAAAATTATAAAAGAGAATCATGAAAGCCTTTTTCGATTCAGTCTGATGACTACTTGGGAAGTATTAATAAGTCTACCTACTTGTTCCATTTTCCTCTTTCCTCCTCTTGGTTAAGTCCGGTGGCACTTCTCGGTCATTGTTTGAGTGATCCTAGAACCAAGAATTGTGAACTACGTTGATTGAGAGTTTTTGCTTTAAAGTACTACTTTTCTACAAGAAGAGCATAGCTAACTAGCATTGGAGAATATCTGCAGTAGTTTCACATACTTGGTAAAATGACATGATAGGCAAGAAGAGCTGGTAGAGATTATTAGGCTGAAGATCCTTATACTGTAGAAGATTCAAACACACTTTAGGGTGAAAATACCAGTTAAACACCAAATAATAGACTGTCATGCAACAAACTAGTACTTTAAATAAGACAACAGACACACTACCGTACATGATAATGAACTTTCCAAACTAATTTTTAAAAAATTACAAACCCTTTTCCGCTCTTTCCTGTCCTTTTCATCTTTTTTTTCTCTTTCTCTGGATCTTTCCCTTGACTTGTCCAAATCTTTCTTGTCCATTTCTCTCTCCTTACTCTTGGACAGTGGTGGAGGAGTATGATTAATGTAGAGCTGTTAAATTAAGGCAATATTACTAAAGATTATTAGTTTTCCAGTATTGACATCATTTGCTCGATTGTTTATTTAATGAAAGACATTTGGTAGTAGACCCAAAGTCAAAACTGGTCAGCTGTATGGACTATGAGAGGTAAAATAAAAGGGCATGGCACAAATTATGCAAAGACTTCAATTCTTGACCTTGTAAATGTTTATCATTTAAACTCAACCAGTTCACTCCTCCCTCAACTGAGATTTTTATTAGTAAATTCACAAGCTACAGGTTCTTATATAGTTTTACTGTGAAGACCTATAGCCACCAACATTACAAGAGTTCATGTGTGAAAAATAGTTACTGGACTTTCTCTACCATTAAAAAAAAAAAAAAAAACTCTACACAATCACGGAAATTTTAAAAAGTTTTACCATTCACTGATAAGCAATTGATGACAGTGAGGAAAATATAATATAAAACCTAGCCATGACTTTACTAATAAGTCTTTTCTGCCTCAGTATAAATCATAAATAGATTATTCCTTAATCACCATTATAGTAAAGGCTGTGTATTCTCTACTTCTGAAAGCACTCCAGTTTCTGTCAAGTAATCACAATTGACTGTAAAATTTGTCTTGCGCTGAGCTGTGTTTAGTCGTTCAGTTGTCTCCGACTCTTTGAGACCCCATGGGCTGTAGTCCGCCAAGCTCTTCTGTCCATGGGATTCTCCAGGCAAGAATACTGGAGTGGGTTGCCATGCCCTCCTCCAGGGGATGTTCCTGAGCCAGGGATCGAACCCAGGTCTCCCACATTGCAGGTGGATTCTTTACCATTTCAGCCACCAGGGAAGCTCAAAATTTGTCTTACTGGTTCTAAAAAGCTCAGAAAGCCATATTGTCCATTGAGGTTGATGAAACAGACTGAAAAATGATGAACCAATGTTCTCTTTTGCCTATTCTTTCTCCAATGAAAGGCCCATAGGCCATAAAATAGCCAAAGATCAAGGATGTGTTAATTCTAAAGAAGAGGTAATCTTACTTATACAAGTTGTAAATATGGAAATCCATTAGAAAAGAAAATATTAAGGAAATAATCAGACACCTAACCTTGCAGCATTTATAACTGTGCTATAAGCTTACATTTAACTTAAGACATTAAAAAGTATTAGGCAGGATACTGAACATAACTCATTACATAACTACACAATTCTAGATATACCTTGAGAATGAAAAGAACAGTGAGTCAAAAGTCAAATATTTTTACACAAACAAATCCTTTGGTATTCAAAGGAATACACAAAAAAAGACAGCCATCAGTTTGAGAATTAACACTTGTTTTTTAACACCACCAAATATTTTCAATTTAGTTTGCTCAGAAATACTGCCATAGCAATGCATAAGTAGATTCTTTAAAAATTCAGTGTATAAAAGTTGATGATCAACTGAAATAGACAAAAATGTTTATTAATAACAAAGAGCAAGAGAATGAGAAACAATCATAAAAGTGCTTGTTCAAAAGGTACTCTTGCCAGGTACATGCCCTAAATGACACTAAGATTTTCTAACTGAGGAGTTTATTCACGCCTTAAGTCGATATTACTCATGAAACTGACAAGACAAAGAAAGCGATGTTATTGCAATACTCTTAGTGTAGTACTACTTAATTCTTCCAGTAAAATTTCTGTTTGTGATTATCAGTAAGTATGTGCACGCATGCACACATGCACACTCCTCCACAAGAATGAAGTGTACCTAACTTGAATTCTGTATTGCAAGGAATTGGGAAACCTAAAAATTCTTAGTTTAGAAATGTACCAGTTCTATTCCTTCTTTCTATCCTTCTAAGAATAGTTCTGATGACAATACTCTTTTCTACAAAAACAATCTCTCATTGCCTACAGAATAAAATACATATTCCTTAGCTTGAGTATTCCAAGCTCTTCACAATCTTTGCACAATTCTATTCCACTATGGAGTAATCCAATGTACTCTAGACTGTGGCTGCTGCTGCTCCCTAACACTCTGTACTTCCCAGCAGGTCTCTTCACTGGAACAGGTGTTCATTTTCACCTTAATCTCTTAAACTCCTACTGTGACTTCAAAAGCCATCAGCAGTTCAACATTCCCTCAACTCCACAAATCACTGTCCAGTGAACTCTTATTTTATATTAGCCTTTTTGGTGGCACGTATTCCCAATTAATATCATGTCATTTACTTTTGTCCATAACACAGTTTACAGGACGGCAGGGAAGCTAATTTCCCTTTTTCTACTTTTACATACCTCCCAGTGCCTTGTACACACAGTGAGTACTCAATACATATGAAGATGGCCTGACATGTAGGCTCAGGTTTGGTTGTAGACCCTTGTTTTAAGATGATGAACAGAATTAAAAGCTGAAGTTTATTTTTTGAGGGGGGTTATTACTCCCCTCTGAAATTACAGAGAAGCTTGGTTTAAAGGAGCCTGCTATGCATACTTTATCCAATGTAAGTGCTAAGATTGCTAAATAAAAACACAATGGACCAAAACTAGAAACATGCCAACTGGAAACTGGGGGTAGAAGGTGAACTGACAGAAAAGATTTGGATACTAACTCATCTTGAAAAGCCAAGTTCACGTATTACTTTCACTATGGATTAAAAAATGAAAATAGCAACTATTTAATTTTTTTAAAAAAAGAGGATCCTGGACAAAGTATAACTAAAAGATGAAACTAAAGCAGGGAAACATTTTTACATGTACAATAACAAAGTGACCTGAAAATATAGACACATACCTTTCAAATCCTCTAAAAAGTAAAAGCTACCACAGAAACAGTGAGTTTATTTACAGATCATTCATATTAGAAAGCACTCAAAATCCAGAAAAAAAAATTTTCTAAGACATTCATATGCTAGTAAACTTTCCTAGACACACAAAAAGCAACATCAACTACTATTCAGACTAGTGAACTTTGGATGCTTTAACAAGTCCAAAGGCATAGAAGTTCATTTTAAATATTTACTGAACATCTAATCATACTGTCAGGCACTAAGGATCTGAAAAGTGGTATGAGTCACAATTTTTACAAGTGTATTCATATGCCATTTCTAAGTGTTCCAACTGAATTTAGAATAAATCTATTGAGTTTTAAATGCCCACAAAGTCACTATCTTTTTTTCAAGGGGAACGGGATCACCCTTCAATCACTATAATTTAAAAAATAAGACAAACACACAAAAGAAGTTAAGAACGTTCTCAACTACTATTGAAACATGGGTGCTAGGAATCAAAGAACTATTTTTTTGCAACTTTATTTTCATGGTGGTAAGAATACTTGAGGAACCTTAATTTTAGTACAAGTTCTGATACTAACAAGTTATATGCCACTGGGAAAAGATCAGAAACTTTAGGCTGTTATTTGTTAAAAAAAAAAAAAGACACTGCTACTTGCCCTACCTGCCTCACAACATCTATGATGAGTATGAAATGAGATAACATATGCTTATCTCATATGTTTTATTTTCAAAAGGCTTTCACAAAATGCAAGGAACCATAATCTTAATCATTGATTTAAAAATCCAGTTAAGTATAACAGCAGGTTTCCAACTGCTTCAAAATATGTTCCAGGAAATATTTACAAGGTAACATTATAAACCCATGAATTTAAAACAGCCCACACAAGCCACTGATGGTTAAGACTGACATACATACACAATCCCACTCTGGTTATAAAAATCTACTATACTGGAATACATAATCAATATAGCAAAAATTTTACTTTAAAAGAAACCATTCACACTTGATTAATACAGTATATTCTAAAAACAATGCTACAATTTCAGGACAGGCATATTGGCTAATCTAAGCTGTTAAAAATTAGTGCTTACTTGTCCAATATCCACAGACATTTCAATTTAAAGCTATAGTTCTAAAAGTGGTTAGTACTGTCAACTGGCTTTGTTTCAAGATATCATTTTTTTTACTGGTCCACCAGTAAGGAATCATACTTAGCAGATATAAGAGGAGGCAAAGTAGAAAAAGTGAAAACAGGGTACAAATTTTATAATAATAAAGACAAAATAACATGAACATTGGACAATTTAACTATAATCATGAAATGAATGAACTCTGTAATAAGATACACAAACTGCACATTATTTTTAGTAGCAGAATACTCAAGAATAGGCAAGAATTAACTGACATGTAAACACAACCATTGAGTTGAATATTCCCCTCCAAGAGAATAATTAGCTTACATTAACCATATTTTTTGATAATATGCCACAACTACCAAAAAGGTAGCTCGGCAGAAGTGACATAAAATGGGTTGACGTTTATGGGTTGAGATGGACTCGGTTTTTAGAAGAGTTATATGAAAGCATCAGATATATCTTTTGGTCTTCTGGGTTATATAAAAAAATTAGAAAACAGTCTGACAGATTTGTTTTGAGAAATTAAATAAGCCTACTTCCCCCTTAAAAAAAAAACCAACAACTCCCTTCATATATCTTAAACTTATTTTCAGATTTTGAAGCATAAAAGGATAAGGCATAACAGCAAGCAAGGAGAGATTATAGAAAGGTTGCCACATTACATACATTTTGTAACATTTTCATTTAAAGGGATCATCCCCATTATCATCCACTGTTTCAGTTTGTGATAGGTATTTTTAAAGGTTATTCCACTAGCTTACTGAATTTACTAGGGTGAGGGTATACTAAACAAATGAAGTAACGAATTTTTCTTTGTTTTACTTAGGCATGATGATTTTAAAAGACTCAAACCTTTGCTGAAGACTCCTTGAGTTCGATGAGACTGTCCTGTAGAAAATGAATGGAGATGACAGGTGAGCTGGCATAGTTCTCAGAACCCAGAGGAACTTTGGGAAGTATGGCTGTAACCTGGAAATAAACCATCTGCTTCTTGTGAGGATAAATCTCGTGATGTCATTATTATATGAATATCAACAGTTAAAAAAAAAAAACTATGTAATGGAATTGTAATGTTAAAAAAAACTCAATTATATGTACTCATTGTAACAAATAAAAATCTCTGCTCAGAATTTAAAAATAAATGTCAATGCCACATTTTTTCATAATACTGTATTTAAGCTACAGGTAACGTTAAGCTTAAGAAAGCAAAATATTTTTTCCCCATAAAAAAGTTTAAGATAGTGGAGATCACAACATTGTCTTATATTTTCATAGTTTTTCTTTAATAGGGAGGTTTCAAACTTTACTTGTGACTCTATCATAAATATACACAAATTTTATTCTAGCCAGAAAACTCAGTGGCATTACATTAACAAGAAAACAAAATATATTCTATAAAAGAGTAATTAACTCTTTTCTTTTTGCAAAGTGCCTCTAACTCTAAATCTCATACCTCCCACAAAAAAAAAAAGACATTAAAAAAAAAACAAAGAAAATGAAATTACGGTATTCAACCACCGTGCTCTTGATGAAGAATTAGTTAACTTACAGGTTTAAAAGTTCAACGTACTGCAAATTCAAAGATTCCATGAAATTAGATGACTTTAGAATTAAAATTAAATATGGAGCAAGGAATGGCTACCCTGAGTCTTCAAGAAGGCTACACCCACGATTTTGTGCTGCAGTTGAATGCCTGGGGTTTCTCTTTGCTGGGTGGTAGGATTGGATGCCACATCTGCAAGGTTCAACTTGTTGGGAACCCAATGGGTATAAACAAACCTCCAAGGGAAGATACAACAGAAGCTGCATGCTCACTGAATATACACAACTACAGGAGAACTGATCACCAAGGAGACTGTAAAATGGAACTCCTTTCAAGACTCCTTCTTAGAAGGCACACATCGGTATGATGCTCATCAAGAAGCTTGATGAATTCAGAGGTATCTTGTTTATCTTGTATCACCCAGGAAGTCTTCAGTGATATATATTCTTCAATATTTATGCCGGAAAATAGGTTTCATTCTGCTGCAAAGATTCATTTGCTTGTAGCTATCATTGCACTCCAAAAAAGACTGCTTAAAGCAGTGAGGCACTTCTGGGAAAATTTCTCTTGCACTTTGAAACACTACAAAATTAGTGCTAGGTCCTTGAAGTTTTAATATTCTTATAAGAAAAATACTTGATAGGAAAAAAATATCAGTCCACCAATATGTAAAAAAAAATCATTTTCTAATGCAATATAAAACCTCCAGTGGCTCCAGTGAATACTTGGCACAAGACTTGAAGGAAGTCAGGACATGTATTCCAAACAGGTGAGCCTAACATGGACGCTGCCTTCCTCAGGCTATACTAACCTTTACTGTGGAGGAATGTGATGGAGAAGGATGGGTATCAATTTTGCGACGTTTCTGTTCTGTTGGGATAAAAAGAAATAGTCACAATTAAGGTATGTTTCCACTTTTCCCAAACACTTAATAAAAAACACCAACTTCTAAGATTCTTTAGTATTAGTTTCTCCCTTTAAATTACAACAACCAAAGGTAAACAAGTAAAATGAAAGACAAACTTAAACTTGCCCCTTTCAGGCTCTGTAATATCTGATCGGGGAACAGGTGACTTCAAGGACCCAGAAACTGGTGTTTTCTCTCCTCCTTTAACATTTTCCTTTGATTTCATTTCCTTTGCTATATCTCGTTCTCTGGACGGCTCTTTCTCTCTTTCCTTTTCTTGAATTGACTTTGATTCTACATTCGGGACAGTGGTCTTGAATTTTTCATCTTTAGCTTTTTCTTCCTTCTTGAATTTTTCTTTCTCTTTGTCAGATTTAGGTGTTCTTTCCTTCGTCTCTCTTGCTTTTTCATCTTTATTTGGCCGTTCTTCCTTTGGTTTTTCTTTACCATCTTTACCAAGTACTCGGGCCTCTGGAGTAGTAGCTGGAGTCTTTTCTTTTTTCTCTTTTTCTTTCTCTTTTCCTTTTTCTTTGTCATTTTCTTTAACAGTTTTGCTGCTTAAGAAGGAAAACACGAGATTTTAAGACAAAAATCATAAAGCCTTTTTTTTTTTTTTTTACTAACTTCAAAAATTTCAGAATTAAAGGACAACTAAGGACTAAAGGACAACTTTAAGACAAAAGGGAAGTACTTCTTTATCCAATAAATAATAACCAAATTCACAAACAGTAGATTAAGAAAGGGTAATTAAAGTGATGCTGGACCTTTTTGTATATGTTCATAACCTTTGAGAATTAAAAAGTAACAAAAACTATCCCATAAGCCAACCAAGGGTGCTATGATCAGGAACTGGATCACTTAGTTGGATGGATCTTTGGTCTAAATCAGTGTATGCATCTCTCATATTAATTATTCTTACCTAGACTGTTCACAGCAAACACCCAATCCTAAAAAAATTTTTTCAACTTCAACACATACATTCCCCTGCATATTCCAGTAGAGGAAACAAAGGCAGTTTCAGCATTATAAAACATGTGAGGAAGGTAAGCATATCATCAAATAGCAGTATATACAAAATTTTTAAGTCCAACATAAATGAGTTTAATAGTATTCAACTATCATCCTCTTTCATTCATGTCTAGTGAGGTTGGTTAATCATATAAGAATTCAGAATTTTAGTTCAGAACACAGTGTTCCTACCTGTTAGAGCCACTATTTCCATTACTTGAATTCCCTTTTGGTGTGGCACTAGAAGCTTTATTAACAGCTTTCACACCACACTGAGATCTCTCCCTTGATTTATCTGAAATAAAGGTAAAGCTTTATTTGACAAGCCCCAAGATGTAAATAAGCTACAATTTCACAGCAAAATGATAAAAGACTAGATAAAAAGAAACAAAGGAATGATCACTTCTTGGCAGTAACATACTCCTACTTAGGAAACAAAAAAGTAACACTAAGCCAGCATTTTACTTGTCATGGGATACAAAACATATCAGTTTCCTGGAACAAAATGTATTGCTTATAAATTCATACAAATAAGCATACCAGTGTCCTCGGTACTGCTTTCGTCTGACTTTGATACACTTCCAATCGACGATGAAGAAGGCCCACCACCAGGCCCATTTTGTACACTGGCAACTGCATTCCTCGGAGGGGGGTCTTTGTGATGAAACTCATTTTCAGGTATCATGTATGACTTTCTACTTTTCAACTGCCCAGAGTAGCTGAAAGTCGCACAAAGTGTTTAAATATACAAATACAAATCAAAAGGCACAAACATGGGGTTTAAAAGAATAAAATTAGCAAGTTATTCACTCTGATACTTGGTTCCAAAGAACAAAATATTAACTTTCAGTAAGTTCCTAAAGGTCTTTATGGAGAGCCTAGATGCTTAAAAATAAAAATCTCAGTGTAAACTAATCCTTCAACTAAAATGCCTTTTTTCCACTACTGAAGATCTGATAACTCAACTAATGATAAAACTGCATTTCCTCCAAGCCAAAATATGTTATGTATGACTTTTGAAACTATCATCCAGTACAGACCGGAAGCTAATAATCAGAAGTGACAACTCTCACCAGCCTGTGGGAACATGATCGCATAATCTCCCATAATCTCCTGAAGTAAGGCAGAAGATAAACTTCAACACTGTAAAACATTTTAGAGTCTTCAGAATCCTTCTGTAATCTAGTCTCATAAATCACATTAAAGTATAATTCTGTTAGCCCATAGCCAATGCATATAGATCTGGCCTCTTCTCTTTTTCCTCTTGGCAGATTTTATGCACTCTTCTTTCCAAAGCCTGACCCAGATTCAAAACTTTTGGGTACCAAGGAAGTATTTTTGTTAGCACAATCAAGATATTCCTGATGTGAGTATATTCGCCTGTTTCAAGGCAATGTACCGATGCCTACAACAAACATTTTAAGATCTGTTATTATAAAAGTGTCAGTATGAAGAAGAAAAAAACACTTTTGAGAAATACAAATTTTTTTCTTACCTTGGTTAGTTTGTAATGCCATTTGTGCACAACATGTCGAAAATTTTCATAGTCTAATTGATCAGCTTTATTTCCACCATCAAATCCAGTTGCTCGTAATATAGTAAGGAATCCTGGATAATTTCCACATTCCTAAGGGAGAAAATAGGCTGTCACTTTTACAGAAAGATTCTGTCCTCCAAAATAGCAGAAGCTGAAACTGAAGTAGACTAATGATTCCATGGGAAAATATGATGTGTATCTGAATTATAGGTAGTTTTCACAGAAAGATTATTTATTCAGTGACATTAATTTGAAATGTCAGTTTGAGATAGGATAAAAATATAGCACTTTTTAATAATGAATGAACTGTGCTTAAATTTTAAACATTGTTTTACAACTGAATCTTGAACTCAGCTTCCCTTTTAAAACCAAACAACCCAGAGCTTACTGGAAGTGGTCATTATATACATGGTAAATGGGTAACGTCTAATAGTATTTGTTTCTCATACCTTTTCATATGTGGCTCTATCACTGTGCCACCTGGTCACAGTCTCTAACATGCAGCAAAGGAATCTCCCATATCGACTAGCTTCATTTTCAGTACAGCTTGCGACTGTGTAAATTATATCAGAGAAAACCTACAGAAAACAATGTGTGAATATGAAGACAGATCAAGTTCAAAATATTAAAAGACCATGTAATACCAATCATAATAAACTAAACAGGTAGCTTTAGTCAAAGTGCATCATCCCCTCTTATATTCACAATTCCAAGACCTTTAAAGATTTTGGCTTTTGTGAGAAAATAGTACATTTATAAAGCAACAATAACAGCAACAAAAACCCACTTTTATAAAGAAAGCTGATTTACAATGACAGAAGAAAAAAATATCATTACTACATCATAACTTTTTAACAGACTTAGCCATAGATATTAATGGGGTTACAGGGAGCAGTTAAGCAGGGTTAAGCAGAAGCAAGGCTGACAGAAACTAGAAATAGGCAGCTAAGAGGCGGTAACATAAATCAGATTTTTAAACCATAAAATGCAGTAATTTATTATTAAGAAAAAAGCCAGATGCAAAAATCTGTGAATGTGACCATACTAAAAAGTGTCCCGGCTTTTATGTATGTTCAAAAGTGTAAGCTTTTTTGTTGTTTTTTGAGGGGGTGAAGGTTAAGAATGCATAAACTCAAATGTAGAGTTAATGGATTAACAAGGGGGTGCTTATTATATATACCAGGCACTAATCAAAGTGCTTTTGTGTGTAATGACTCATTTAATCCTCACAACAATCTTATGAATCAGGTACTATTATCCCATTTTACAGATAGAAAACTGAGGCACAGAGAGATTAAAAAAACTTGCCAAAGATCGTATAGCTAGAAAGTAGCAGAGCTAGGATTCAAGTTCAGGCACTTGGCTCTTGAGCTCATACTTTTAACCACACACAAATAATACCTCCACAGATTATAATGTTTAGCTATCTTTGTGTGAGACTTTTTTTAAAGGTTGCAATAAAAAGAACTTACTCGATCATAGCAAAGAAGTGTGGAAAAATTTGGAGTTTTCTGTTGATGTACCAATTCAACAAAACGAGCACAGTAAACAGCATCAATTGCTGAAAAAATACATCGAGGAAATATACACAGCTGTAGAAATTTTGTGATGGTCTCATTTTTGGTAGATTCTAAAAATAAGGGAAGAATATATTAAGTGGTAAACTTCTTCCTCAAGTGCCTCAAGGTCACTAAACATGACAACATTAACTTTAGTGTAGAGAATGCTATAAAACCACAAACTATTTATAGTTTGTAACCAAAAGGTCATGCCTGGGATAAGACTTTCATTTTCACTCTGTGGACATTTTTCTACCTATAATTTCTCCAGAAATAAGATTTTATACATAAAGAGTTGAATGATAAGTGCCAATATGGTCAATTAATTTCATCACAAACTAAATCTGTTCTTTCAGTGAACATGTGAAGTCAACTCTGCATTAATGAATAACCAAAGAATGGGATGGGCTTTCCTTATAGCTCAGTTGGTAAGGAATCTGCCTGTAATGCAGGAGACTCGGATTTGATCCCTGGGTCAGGAAGATTCCCTGGAGAAGAAAATGGCAACCCACTCAGTGTTCTTGCCTGGAGATTCCCATGGGCAGAAGAGCCTGGTGGGCTACAGTCCATGGGCTCACAGAGTCGGACACGACTTAGCAACTAAACCAAAGAATGGGATAGTTAACACTGAGTTGAAATACAAACATAATACACTTCAGTACCTCCAAAGTTATAAACGTCTGCTTTTTTAATGTAAAGTGACAGAAATGTAACAATTCCAACAACTTACTTGCTAATAGCCAGTTGTCCTTTTCCAGTTTCAGTCTCTGCAGAACTCGCTGTACATGTTCCATCTGTTTCTTTTCTTCTTCGAGAAGCTTGTCTTGAAGGGCAGTACATCGCTCCTTCTCTTTTTTCTTTTTATTTGGAGGCTACAAAGTATAAGTTAGATACTTTACTAACTATAGGCACATTACTTCTCCTTCTTTTAATTAAAAAATGTAAGGAGATAAATGCCAGTATTTTATACTAATCACTTCAACAGGGATGTTTAGAAGTCCACTTGGATGTGCTTTCACCTTCAATCAATAAAGTCAGTCTTTGTATCCTACCAAAATAGGCTACCTTCTCAACAGTGGTACTTTTAGTCTGAGGCATAGAGTCATCTTGGATCCCTCCTTCTCTGTTTCAACATTCTAACTGCTTACAAGTCCCTTGCATTCTCACTACCTCCACCATAGTCTATGCTCTCAGTACCTCATAATGAATTACCCAAAAGCCACCTAGGTGGTCTCCTGCCTCATGCCAGTCCCCTGGCTACCAAATGAATCCTTCATACCACTGTTATAAGCAAGCTTTCTAAAGTGCCATTTTTACCATTATTGCTTCCCTGCTCAGGAATCTAAAATAGCTCTGAATTTTATCAAGCTTTCCTTTCTAACTTCCATTGCTCTACAGCATTGGGCACCATCCTAACCATTCAAATTTATCACTAAGCCCATTCACTATAGTACAAATGGTCTCTTTAAACCTTAGATTACTTCATACCTTTGCTGAAGCTCTAGAGTCGCCAATTTCCCTCCATATTTCTAAACCTAACCTATCTTCAAGGCCTATCCAGTTTAAGACTCAACTCTTCAATAAAGTTTTTTCCTAAAGAATTCTCCTCTGAGGAATTCCTATTCTTCATGCAATTAGTAACACAGACTATTTTAAGTTGCTAGCACAGCATTCAGTAGAAAAGCAAACTTGAATACCTTCTGATTGATCATAACCTCCATGCACTCACCAAGTCCCTGCCCCCACTCATGGAGAGATCATTTCTAAACCCACTTAGAAAAACATTATAAAACAACAAGATAGAAACTTGAGCTAATATAATTCCAAGGTAAGGAAAATGTTGAATTAATACCATGAAGTTATTTTTCTTGAGCTACTAGAACAAAAACCTACCATTTCCTGATTGTCATCAATTGCTTTCATCTGGATTTTAAGTTTATTGACTTCCCGTTCATAGCTGGTATGTGGAACTGCAAGGTCATACATTGTCAATGACCAGAATGTGGCATAGAATTGAGGACTGATGTCATCCCAGACTTTGGAAACGTGTAAGGAAACCACTGCTTCATGAACAGGAGCCATCACCATTTCACATGATGTGATGTACTTATGAACTTTATGCTGCTGTTTACTTCCCTTCTCTGATTTTTTAAGTTCGTCATACTTTGACTGGAGATAAAAAAGTAAAAACACACACATACAATATTTATAGCAATGATTTTCATAGTATAAAAACCTAGGTTCCCTTGAATGGATACACATATATATCTATGGCTGAGTCCCTTTGCTGTCCACCTGAAACTATTACAACATTGTTAATTGGCCATACTCTAGTAAAAAATAAAAAGTTACCCAAAAAAACCTAGGTCCCCTTTTCAAGAATCAGAAAATGACCAATCAAAAATGTTGCAGGAAATCTAATTTCTTACCAACAACATTAAAGATAAATCATCCCTAGAAGCTGTTTCAATATTTAGTCCTGTGTGCTTACTAGGAGCTTTCCAGAAGATTCCTATTGCACAAGTTTCTGTTGAGTAAGTGAATAGGGTATGTGAGCCCCTTGTCCATTTCCTCCACTATACTCTCTTGCTGCTGCATCAAGGACTGAACAGGTGGGGTTTCCACTCCTGCTTTTGAAATATTCAAGGGAACCAAGTAGATGTCTAAACACTAGGAAAGAAGCAGGATAGCAAACCAAGACAGAATGTTTTATCACTACATGTAGCCCCTGTCATCTGTTATGATCTGTCAATTAAGAAGCTGGATCAACACAAAGAAAGGTTATGAGAACATTACCATAAGACTGCTAAGTAGGAGAACCAACTGTCCAGATCTCCCCATGATTGAGAGGTTTCCAAGGATGCAAGACTGTAGTGCTGAAACTGGGAAAGTCTTGGGCAAACAAGGACCTACCGATAATCCTATTGATAAGCCAAGTAAGATTTTCCCTGAATGACTATAGTATACTGAAGTTTAAAGCATATGGGAACTGACTTCCTATAGCTTATTTTTTGGCTTGATTGGTTTGGGAGAGAGTTGGGATTAATTGTATGAAAAAAAAGAATCTGTTAGTATAATGGAAGGGACCACATATTATCAATAGTTCATAAAATATATGCCAAACATAAAAAAGAAAACAATACAAAGTAGAGTTGTTGCTACTGTCTCACGTCCTTCAGTTTCTTTAAGATGAAAGAGCTCTCATCCAGAAAACTGTCCGGGTTTGGCATCATCCCTGAAGATGAACCTAAGAGGACATCTAAAACTAGCTGCTTCTTTATGCTAGAAAAGCACTTAAATCATTCACAATTTTTGCTAAACATGGAACCCAGAACTAGAAGGTCAGAAGTCAAAGGTCCTACTTCCAGTTCTGCATCATAACAAGCAGAGTCTTGGCTCCTTACAATCTGGCTGCCGTTCCCACTGAGTGCTGCCATACTCTAGGCTCATTGGCTTGAAGGCACACCAAGTGCTCTTTGTTTCACAGGATATCTCAAGCAGAATAGAGAATCATACAATTATTTTAGAAGTGGGAAAAATTATCTCCTGTTATCTCCATTTTAGAGAGCATGCTGATAACTACTGAGGCTACAGATGACAAAGCTATAAATAAAAAGAACATTACTTAGGAGAGGTCCTAATTACACCAGAAACCTGAGAGAATAGCAGCTGCAATAAGAAAGACTTTAAAATTTTTGATCCTACTGAAGTCCTATTGAAGTCAACTAATATGAACCTATGTGTGCAGAGTGATATCTGCTGAGGTTCTAACAAAACATAGAATAAAACAGTGCTGAAATTACCTGCATAAGATAGCTTATCTACCTGATTTGGTCATATATAGAATATGAACTGGAGGAAAAGCCTTTCTTTGAGACCAGTGTTGCAAGGTGGGTCTCAACGATTAAAACCAGTATTCTTGCCTGGGAAATCCCATGGACAGAGGAGCCTGGCGTGCTGCAGTCCAAGGGGTGGCAAAGAGTCAGACAAGACTTAGTGAATAAACAACAACAACATGAGAGTGTTATATGATAGCCCTAGTCTCCCTAATCCTTTCATTCTGAATCTGTGACTTCTATTGCCAGGCACCCTCCTGGTTCCTACCTAGCTGAAAATAAAACAGGCTCAATCAGAAAAGATGGCTATACTTCATATTTGTTGAGGACAAATACTTCCTTGTCAAAGTGATAAGTTCAACAATTCTACAAAGTCACCTGGGGAACTAGACCTACGGAATAGAACTGATACTCACTGTTATTGCTGTTTTTTCTGGCTGTGCCTCGTGGCATATGGGATCCTAGTTCCCCAACCAGCAACTGAATCCATGGCCCCTGCAATGCAAGCAGAGTCCTAACCGCTGGACTGCCAGGAAGTCTCTGCTGTACTTCTAATTACTGTTCAAAACACTCTCAGTCTAACAATCTGAGCAGTATTTGGTTGGCTTAATTATTCCCAGGAGTCTGCCAGTAATCACTTTATGGAAGGGACCTAGATGCCCTCTAATACTCATACTCTCTCATCAAAGGTTCTTCAAGGGACTTATCTGGCAGTCCAGTGGTTGGGACTTCACGTTTCCAATGCAGAGCATGCAGGTATGGTCCCTGGTTTGGGAACGAAGATCCCACATGCTGCAGAGCATGGCCAAAAAACAAAATAGGTATTTTTAAGAGCAGAGGGGAGGTTCTTCAAGAGGGGCTTTTGCAAGAGGCAAAGTAAGGATCCCAAGGGAAGCTTGGATGCCCAATCCAGTGCAACCAAGGTTGCCGAGGAACTCCCTTTCCAGGGGGTAGTATGTGGCCTACCCCTGACTTGGTTGTACAGCCACCTCTGTAGTTCTCTGTTTCCCTCTCAACCCTGAGAGGGGAATGCCATTTCTTTGTTTAGATATTTTTATCTCTTAAGTAATATTTTCTACAGTCTATGGAAAAAGTAGCTGCTGGTATGAATGACCTGCTCCATATTCTGACCTGGAAACACTCAGCCAACGTCAAGCAACCAAGTTTTTCTCTTTGCTAGGGTTCAATATCACTGATTAGTGTGTTCATTTCTCAGTATAGTACAGGGTAGGTCAGAACTTCTGAGATGAAGCAATTCTCCCACCTCAGTCCCTCAAGAAATCAGGTCCCCTGTTGTATAGCTGAGACTGATATACTGGGGGTGGAGCAACAACACAAAATATAACTACAGAAAGAGAATATAAATTTCCTGGATTGAGAAGAGTCTGAAGGAGAAGCAACAACCCAATCTTACTCCCTTATTGTCTTTTTCCCTCTAGAGAGTAAAACACAGTATTGCAAGCAATAGTTGAATCAATTAACATTTAGTTAGTTGTTAGAAGTTAAGTGTGAGACTGTAGCGGGTTGATATGTAAACACTAACAGCTAGGTTTACAACTAATAGGTTGATCAAATGATCAATTAGATCCCAAATTTCTCAGTATCTTTTGCCAAACTCTAATATACAGCCCTATATCCCTACTGGAAAAAAAGAAGGGATCCTAGTTAAAGATAGGGGAACCAAGATCTTTCCTCAAATATGTAATGAAAGCCTTGCATAGTACAGACTTAAAAACAACAGATAAACAGAAGGGCTAGAATCCAAGCCTACACAAAAATGAAGAATATGCTTAGACTCTGGTCAGAGTGGAGAAGACCACAGTTTCCAAACAAGGACTGACCATGGCCCTGAGGAAAAAGGAAGTTTATTCCTATTAGAGGTAATGGCTTTGAAGGGAAGAGTCCAGGTGGCAGATAGACAAGAAGAGGAAGGGCTTTCTCCTCTTACCCCACATCCTTACTTGATTTTCAGTACAGTCACTAAAGAGATAACCTACTTGGGGGGACTCTAGTTTGCTTTTTGTTGTTGTTTGTTTTCATTTGTTTTTTATTTAGGTGGAGAGAAATAAAACAGAAACCATGAATACACCTTTCCTAGAAGTTACACAACAGAGAGTACGCAAGTATTTACAATGTTTGGAGGTGGTTAAGTCTTTCAGCCTTTTCTTTCAAGGCAGTATGTGTAATAGCAAGTCAACTATCTGACAAGGATAACTGTCACTAAGGAAACTCACTAGGGGTGTTTCTTAGAATGATATGCCACATTCATCTGCATCAGAATCATCTAGTCTTATTAAAAAAAAAAAAAGCAAAAATTCTCTGGTAGCATTCAAGTTTCTAAATCAGAATTTATGGACATGGGGTTAAGTTTTTAAGATGCTTCCCTGGTGGTTCTCTAATAATTTCCTGATGATCTGCACTAATGTTTAAAAACTACAGTTCTAGAGGGCCTATAAGATATCAATTTGGACAACTGGTAGTGTAGCAACAATAAAATTATAGAACTAGAAAGACTTTCCTTTTTAAAAGGGTTATGTTCATTGACCACTGCTCAGAGCTGAGTACTAACAAAAGAGCAACTCTCTAATAACCTATGTCAAACAATGCACTTACAAATAAAACAGTTAAGAAGTAATGTGGAATCATTCTTGGAATGGCAGCAAAAATACTTATACTTACCGAAATATGGTGTGCATACATTGGCCTAGACAGGAAAAATGCTGCATCATGAGGTGTGTGAAATTCATTACAGAGCACATCAATTGAAGGCACTCGCTTTATATAATCTTCTGTGCTTAGATTAGATGCTAAAAACCCACCAAACTGTACCAGGGTATCATGACACTAAATTTAAAAAATAAGACAAAAAACACAAATGTGCTAACATTTTATTAAACCAACGTAATGTTTTCCAAAATGACTAAGATGTTCTTTTTAACAATATTTTGATTAACAATTAAGAATTCAAATATTACTACTTGAAAGAACTCTGGAGACAATCCACAAACTTAATCATATTACAAAAAATACACTCAAGTCCTGAAAAGTTGACTAATTTGAGAATTTTTTAATATAAATTTATTTAAATTGGAGGCTAATTACTTTACAATATTGTATTGGTTTTGCCATACATCAACATGAATCTGTCACGGGTGTTTTGATAGTCGACCAGGGTCTCAAGTTCACCACTTTTAGTGGTAAAATATATTTACTTAAATTTTATAGAACAATATTATGTATATACAAGTCAATTCTCTTGGCCCTTAAAAGTAGAAAATTTTATAAAACACGTGTGATTTTTTATTACCTTGTAATATGGTGATAAACACACTTTTTAGGTTAGCCATAGGTTTCAGTGCTTAATGCATTATTGACTAGAGACGTATTACTACGTCTTTTGTCACCTGAATGTTATTGACCAGGAACACATTAATACATTTTTAGAGAGTGATACAATTATAATATATATACCATATATAATATATAATATATACACCATGGTATATATAACATATATGATGAGCAAAATGACATTTTTCAAATTACATAACATTTTATATTTTCCGTTATCAAGATTTAAAGACCCACAGAAACACAAAGGCCACTTTAACTTGCCTGATCATAGAGTTTTCCCACAAGTTTCAAATGTTTCTCTCCACCTTCCTGAAAGATTACCCCATTCCTCTGCTGAGCCATAAGCAAGCAGAGAGGAAGAGCAAGATCATGGTCCAATAGTGCATCCTTTAATCTCTGGGACGATTTTTTCGTGTTTCTTATCTGACCAAAATAACCACCCTGCAAAAGAGAAGACATGCATTTTACTAGTGTACCAGTACATAACACATGCCATCTGATTTGAAAAAAGAAAACAGGAAAGGTTTGGTTACAATCCTGAAGATAAAAAATCTCACACATCTTACATTCCTTCCCTCTCCTGACAAATTTATTTTACTGACACTATTACTGCCACTGGCTTTAGTCACTGGCTTAAAGATAACTGCCAATTGTCTTTAAACTTCTACATATTTTCCACTTTCTACCATGTGGTTCCTTATAAAGGTCTATTCTTTAGTCAGTTCAGAGCAGATTCAACAACAGAGTAACTATGCTCAGATTTATGCCAGCTGGGGTATCAAGGACCACAGAAGATTTGATATTTATTTCCTTTTAGATGTATTACTATCTTTTATACTTTGTTTCAGCTTTTTAAAAAGGTTTAAATAACTAGAACATTGCCATTTTTAAAAAGGAGGTGGGGACGATTATAAGAGAAGGGTATGGCTTTGACATTTAATTTGATGTACTTATTTGACGTTTAAATTCTTTATTATGAACAAGCATACATTTTTATTACTGTAGCTTTGTAGTACTGTCTGAAGTCTGGGAGGGTTATGCCTCCAGCTTTGTTTTTTTCCCTCAAAATTGCTTTGGCAATTCTGGGTCTTTTTTTTAAATTGGAGGTTAATTACTTTACAATATTGTATTGGTTTTGCCATACATCAACATGAATCTGCCACAGGTATACACGTGTTCCCCATCCTGAACCCCCCTCCCTCCTCCCTCCCCCAAATTCTGGGTCTTTTATGGTTCCATATAAATTCTAGGATTATCTGTTCTAGTTCTGTTAAAAAAAAAAAAAAGTCCTAGATATTCTGACAGGGATGACATTAACTGTAGATTGCTTTGGGTAGTATAGCTATTTTAACAATGTTAATTCTTCCAATCCAAAAGGATGGAATATTTTTCCATTTCTTTGCTGCTGCTGCTAAGTCACTTCAGTTGTGTCCGACTCTGTGCGACCCCATAGACGGCAGCCCACCAGGCTCCCCCATCCCTGGGATTCTCCAGGCAAGAACACTGGAGTGGGCTGCCATTTCCTTCTCCAATGCATGAAAGTGAAAAGTAAAAGTGAAGTCGCTCAGTCATGTCCGACTCTTCACAACCCCATGGACTACATCCTACCAGGCTCCTCCACCCATGGGATTTTCCAGGCAAGAGTACTGGAGTGGGGTGCTATTGCCTTCTCCTCCATTTCTTTGAATCATCTTCAATTTCCTTTATTAATGTTTTATAGTTCTCAGCATAATAAGTCTTTCATTCCCTTGGTGAAGTATATTTCCAAGTACTTTCTTTAATGTGATTTTAAAAGGTAGCATGCACCCAGTTTGAATTTTAAGTCACTAAACAAAAAGCAACTCTCACCTCAGCTTTTAGTTGCTCTCCACCAGTCATGGCTTCTAGTTGCTCCATTGTCATTTCTTCTGTAATTTCTATTCCTGCCATTTTTTGTACCACTTCTTTCAGTATAAGCAGGTCAAAACTATTTAGGAAAAATAACAAACAGTCTACAGTTGAAACTTCAAATGTAAATGAGTTGTAATTAATACACTAAGAAAGAGGAATGGAGGCAGGGAGAGGAGAAAGGAAAAAAAAGAAGGAAATGCAAGTTCAAAGTTGCAATATTTGAGCCTAAGATGACAGTTTAGAGGTCTGCCTTAAGCATATTTATTACTGTGCCAACAGTTATCCATTTGAATTCTCTAAGTTTATGACTACTGATGAAAATAACACCTTATGACTTCTAAGATCTTCCTTAATTTGTTAAGTAATGAAGTAAAAAACATACTTTTCTACAAAATGGATGCAGATGCATTTCCAAAGAAAGGTAAAGCTAAGCATACCCAAGATACAAGTTACCAAAGGAACAGTGGTTTTCCTAAGACTCTTTCTTCTTAGAAAAAAGAATGGTGGATTTTCTAAGAGAGCAAGTGCTTACTCTCTCAACACACCTTGCTTCTCTAAACATAGTTTTTGAAAACAAGAGGGCTTCATGCAAATTAGTACGCAACAAGTACCAATAAAATCTTTTCATTATATTGTCATAAAAACTATATCACAGTACAGAAAACTGAACTAGAGATTTTAAAGTAACATGATTATTTTCCTGGCCTAAATAGTCACAGAAGAGTAAAATGTATGGACTGGCCAACAGATCCTTAACATAGTTTTGTTTTTCTTTTTAAAAATTTTCCCTAAACCAAAACAATCTGTCAAGAATTACTTAGATAATACTTGTTTGAAGCACCAGAGAGCTTTACAGATTTCTGTTTGCTTTCTATCAGAAAGCTTTTGAAAACAATTTTCAGTTCTTAGTCTAGTCAGTCTGTTGCTGATGGGGTTTAATCTACATTCTAATTCAAACTCTAAGCACTGATATTAGTCCAGAATAAAATAATAAAACTATCTATACAGAAAAGAGGACAGTGTCCAAAGATACATTAATGTTACCTATCTCTAAAGTTTAAATTCAAAAAATAGTTGTTTTAAAGATAGTACATACACCTTCAAAATAAACACATTCCTACCTAATGCTCAATGTAAAGGCCAATTCCTGCCCAGTAGCATAATCAATAGTGCAATATGTTTTGCCATAAGAGGATTTAAAATATATCATATCAATTATTTATTCAAAAGTCTAATGCATAGTCAATATGATTTTTTAATGAGTTACATATATAGCCAAATATTATAAAACTATAAAATTCTGTTTATATATGTAAGTTATAATTTCTTTAATTTCTTTTAAAGAATTCCATGTAAATAAGTGAACAACTATTATTCTTAAGTCTACAACCAACAAATAGTTTTTCAAGATACTAGCAACCTCAGTATCCCAATACCAGCAGAAGCACTCTAATTATTGAATTTCATTTACATATAATTTACTATGAATACCTTTTGCCTGCCTTTAGCTGATTAGCCACATACTGAAGAAGACCAGCAAGATCAATTGGATATTTACGAAAAACTGCACCACAGAAACTAGCCAGACCTATATGAAACAAAAACAAAAAACAGGGCTTTTAAAAAAAACAGTTTGTAAAACAAAAAGCACAATATTTAGTGTCATTTCAACTAACTCAATTTCCAAAACAAAATGAGCTGGGAAAAACTGTTGCTGATGCCACTAAATAGAATTTTATAATTAATAATATTAAGGTTGGTACAAAAGCAACTGCGGTTTCAGACAGTGAAATTTAAAATCATTATAACTAGGCTTAAACACATCTTTATTAATCAAAAGAGGAACCACTACAATCAACACGTTTTTGCCAATGAGAAATAAGTTTGTTTATTCCTGAAGCATAAAATATCCATGCTTCAGGATTTGGCGAACTCCTGGAAACCATTTTCTGCATCCTGCTGATTATGGAAGCATTTACCCTGCAAAAAGTTGTCAAGATGCTTGAAGAAGTGGTAGTCAGCTGGTGACAGGTCAGGTGAACATAGTAGATGAGGTGAAACTTTGTAACCCAATTCATTCAACTTTTGAAGTTTTGGTTGTGTGCCATGTGGTCGGGCATTGTCATGGAGAAAAACTGGGCCCTTTCTGTTGATCAATGCCGGATGCAAGCACTGCAGTTTTTGATGCACATCATCAATTTTCTGAGCATAATTCTCAGATGCAATGGTTTCACCAGGATTCAGAAAGCTGTCGTGGATCAGACCAACGGCTGATCACCAAACAGTGACCATGACCTTTTTTGGTGCAAGTTTGGCTTTGGGAAGTGCTTTGGAGCTTCTCGGTTCATCCACTGAGCTGGTCATCCCCAGTTGTCTTACACAATCTACTTTTTGTCACATGTCACAATCCAATCAAGAAATGGTTTTTTGTTGTTATGTAGAGAAAAGACGACACTTCAACATGATGATTTTTTTGATTTGCAGTGAGCTCATGAGGCACCCACTTATCAAGCTTTTTCATCTTTCCAATTTGCTTCAAATGCCAAACCACCATAGAATGGTTGACAGAGTTCTTGGGAAACTTCTTGTGTAGCTGTAAGAGGACCAACTTTGATAATCCTCTCAGTTAGTCACTGTCAACTCCGGATGGCCAGGCAGTGTGCTCCTTATCTTCAAGGCTCTTGTCTCCTTTTCAAAACTTCTTGAACTACCACTGCACTGTACATTCATTAGCAGTTCCTGGGCCAAATGCATTGGTGATGCTGCAAGTCGTCTCTGCTGCTTTCCAATCCATTTTGAAACCCAAATAAAATCACTCGAATTTGTTTTTTGTCTAACATCATTTCCCTAATCTAAAATAAATATAAAATAAACAGCAAGTAGTAAGTCATAAGCAAAAAAGAAAAAAATAAAGTGAGAAATGCACATTAAGATGTTATATAACATCATTTTATACAAAAGTGTATAACCACATTTATTTAAGAATGTATTTCAATATCAAATGGCAAAGTTCAAAATGCACAACTGCAATTACTTTTGCACCAACCTAATAGCTAATATTCACTGATCATACATATGCCAAGTAGTCTACTAAGCTCTTTATGTAATTATCTCATTTAATCTTTGCAATAATCATCTCAAGTTAGTATAAACCTATCAATAAGGAGTTACAGTTGGTGGCTCAGAATTCTGGAACAGTTATGTCATGAAACCAGCTAAGGGTCACAGAGTTGGGTATGAGGTAGAACAGTGATTCAAATATTTAGGCCTGATTCCACAACCTGTGACATGAATTAGGCCACAACAGAATCTTTCATATAACTCAAACTTGAATGATTAACAAAACACTTGCCCCTCAAATGTTTGAGTCACAAGAAAAAAATCTCACTTTATCTAGGAATGTGCCACCAGTTGTGGAGGTGCAAGGAAACATCATCAGACCAAAAAGCAAACAAAAGACCAATTTTGGCCAATAGTCTTTATCACATTAAGTGAAGTGAAGTGAAGTCACTCAGTTGTGTCCGACTCTTTGTGACCCCGTGGACTGTAGCCCACCAGGCTCCTCCATCCATGGGATTCTCCAGGCAAGAATACTGGAGTGGGTTACCATTTCCTTCTCCAGGGGATCTTCCTGACCCAGGGATTGAACCCGGGTCTCCCACATTGGAGGCAGCTGCTTAACCTCTGAGCCACCAGGGAAGCCCTTTTATTAGGGAGAAAATCCCAGCCAAGAAAAGAGGAGGGTCTCCTCCTTTTCAACAATTATTTGCTGAGCACCTAAAGGATAATGCACAAAACACAGGTCCTGGTCTCAAGGAGCTTACATTACATAGAGATACAGAAAAGTAAACTAAAATAACTATGATGAATAAAAAGCTACACAACAGTACTGAAGAGGGACACTTTATTCTGACTTTTTGGGTGGGAGGTGTTAACAGGGAAAGCTTCCCAAAGAAAGTGACCTGAAATCTAATGAATAAGTAGAAGTGTGCTGGAAGAGATGAGTGGGTATGGATGTGTACCCCCAAAAAGAGGGAATAATATGTGCAAAAGGGCCATGGAAAGTGCAAGAAGTTCACTTTCCATGTGAACTAGAATATTAGGGAGGGGCAAAAGATGAGGCTAGTATAGAAAGAGGACCTGATTCCAAAAGAACTTACTTGTATGATATATTACAGATTGCAGACTTCAAAGGGCAATGGAGAATTACTGAAGATTCAGCTATTAGAGAGACACAACTGGTTGAAAGAAAATGTAAATGGCTGCTAGAAATCAAAGGTACAAGGGGAAAAAAACAATGCTAGGGCTTTTTAAGAAACAACCAAGTTTTTGTTCTTTTAAGGTAACTGGAACCTCAGGATGGAAACGAGAGACAGAAGAATAGTTCCCTTAATATTAATTCTTCTAAAATAATAAAATGGTTGGGAACATTCATCTCCCTCATAATGTTTCTCCAAATTCTATCACAGCCAATACTGATCTCTTGAGTTAGAAAAGGAATAAATACCGTATGAACCTCCTTACACAACCAAGGACTTGAACCCTCTGTAGAACAAGCTGAGTGGTTAGATAGTCTCAAAAGCTCTTGAGAAATAGATTCTTAGCATAGGTAACAGAATACATAGCATGGCAGTTAACAACAGATGGAAATTTCATCCTTGGAAAATAAAAATACTTACTCTGAAGCCAACTTGAGATGGTTGTGTCATCATGTTTCATCTTCTCCTTTTCTGGATTAGCTAAAGCTTCAATGATACAATCTTTCATATATTAAGAAAAAATTTTAAGTCATTACATCCCTAACAATGACTTTTAGCTAAGAGAACAATAAAATGGCACCCTTTGGAAAAAAGTTAATTGTTAGCTTCAATTTATTACAAATTATTGAAAAATACACTCACTGTAGTACCTTTTCTTTTCTTTTCTTTTCAGCAGCCTCTTTTCCATCTTTTAGCATGCAAGATAGAATCTAACTATATCAAAGATTTTTGGTAATCTTAACATTATCTTTCCCAATATACAACCCAGACACAAACTCCTGACTGGCCAACCTTCCAATCAGCCATCCAAATCAACCTCAGATGTTAAGAAAGGAACTTAGAATGAAAAAAAATAATTCACCACTACAACCTATGAAATGTAAAACCTATGAATTACTTCATTTGAAAGGATACAGGCCAAGACGTCATAATTCAACGAAGTGAGGTATTTCAATGAATCTACTACAGGTGTTATCAAGTTATCATACTTCTGTATTTGTGACAAGATCTGGAAGATGGCAACAAAGAATAAAAGGCATTAACTAATCAAAAGAGAACTTTTACTGTGCTAACTAAATAATGGCTAGTCTTTTTTATTTTTCAAAAGAAAGAATACTTAAAATTAGTTTCCTTCCATTGTTTATTTATATAAAACCTACTATTCTATCATTTCCTAAGAAAGCATTTTCTTAGGCTACATTTTCCAATTAGGAAATAATTCCAGGACATCCAAACTTGAATTTTGGAATTATAGAGGCTAGACTGACATCAAACGTGTTTTAGAAATCACATTCTAAATATGAAAGTGTTACACCTGAATTGCAATGAAATGCTGTTCAAGTGTTTCTAAAAACTACATCAACAAATAATGTATCTCTTTATTAATGTTTTTGTAACTTGAAATGTGATACATGAGGCAATGTCAGAATCTGTTTATAGCAGCAGCATTGTCACATATTACTAGAAAAGTAGATCAATGTGTTAAGTATATAGCATACTAAATTTTATTTTTAGAATAACCATACAATGGTTCATTCGCTAAAGAGTTTTCCCCTAAAACTATCATTTTTTAAGCTACATCATTCTATTTCCACTTGTGCTGATTTAAAGACAACAAAAAGAAAAATCCCTGAAAATAATATTAACCTCAAAACATACATAATCAAACAAAATGGTTGGATTGCTGTGGCTCAACTTCCCAATTTGTCTTCCAGAAGGCTTCACATTTTCCTTGGTTAGACGCCTACAAGGGGAGAAAAAGGTGGCAGGATCATCTTAAGTAATTTCCCTTGTTATGTTGGTAGCTTTGTTACATCATGAAAAAAAAAATTTATTTCCCATATATCCAAAATGGATCCATGTAAACAACTACCCTCATCATATGCCTTACTGCAGGACCTGAGCTATTTTGATTATGCATTCTCCAAGAGCAGCAGCAGCAAGAGGGTATTAAACTTTTGTATTAACGCTTAACATTTATAATATACACATTTTCATTTTACAGTAATAGTGTAATAAGCATTAAAACTCTTAACATACTCTACTGCTGCTGCTGCTAAGTCACTTCAGTGGTGTCCGACTCTGTGCGACCCCATAGACGGCAGCCCACCAGGCTCCCCCGTCCCTGGGATTTTCCAGGCAAGAGTACTGGAGTGGGGTGCCATTGCCTTCTCCGTACTCTACAAGTACATAAAACTCTTCTTACAGAGAATAATTATTTCAGATTTTTAAGGGCTCACTATCAGTTTAGGGATTAAGATAACAAATTTGGTGTAATACATTGAAATACCTCATGCCATCTGTCTTAGTGACCCTAGAAGAGTGATAGCCAAGACTGCACTTGATACAGGAAGTTCTCTGATTTTCATATTCAAAGTAATCAAGTCCTGAAAAATCTATTCTACTCTTTCCTTTCTCTTTAATTCGCCCTTTACTAAGTCAATTAGAGCAACTTATAGAACATTACTTATTATATACTACCAATAGTATAAAAAGAGAGGGAATAATATATTTGTATCTATTTGCATATACATAAAAATATCAAATGACAAATAAGAAACTAAACAATGGCCACATTTTTTCCCTTGGGAGAACTGAGTGGACAGGGTGAGAGACTTTTTACTGTCTACTTTTTTATATTTACTAAAATTTAAAACATGTGAATGCATAAACTAGTAAAAAAATTAGATAATTTTAAAAAGAAAAATAAGCATAGCAATATACATAAGCAGTATGATAGTATTTATATGCATATTTAATAGTGGTGGCACAAATAAAGAACAATCGTTGGACTTCCCTGGTGGTCCAGTTGTTAAGAATCTGCCTGCCAATGCAGGGGACACGGTTCAATCCCTGCTCCGGGAAGATTCCACATGCCGAGGGGCAACTAAGCCCATGCACCACAACTACTGAGCCTGCACACCCTAGAGCCCGTGCTCTGCAACAAGAGAAGCCACTGCAATGAGAAGCCCGCGCACCGCAACTAGAGAAAGCCCACACGCAGCAATAAAGACCCAGCGACCCAAAAATTAATTAATTAAAATTTTAAAAAGTCAATTTTGCTTGGTGGTATATGCAATGGAAGGCTTCACAGAAGTGACACTGGAGCCCACCATCCAAGGGTGAGGTCACCAGGTAGAGATAGGAAAAGAGGTAAGGGAAAATCTGTATGAACAAAAGAAAAAATATATGCAAAGAAAAAGACCATAGCACATTCAGGGAAACATACATGGGGCTCAGTACAGCTAGAGGTAAAACTGACAGGAAGTGAGGATGGAAATAGTGAGAGATAGATCATGGAGGTGCTCTTATATCACCATGCCATGAAGTTTGACATATAACCTGCAGGCAATGGTTAGTCACCAAAGGATTTTGAAGAAAGAAAATAATACAAGGCACTATAATACTCCAGCTGAAAGAACTAAGTAAGCAGGGGTAGAGAGTGGAAAAGACAGATTCAATATTTAATACATCATTAAATAATCCATATAAAGCACTTAGTTCAGTGTCCATCACATATAGTAATGGCTTCATAAATGTTAGCTATTATTAAGCTAGAAACCCTACTTGGGAAATTCTTAAAACTGGAACTCTTTCGGAAGGACCAGTTCTTATATCACCTCTTAACATGCCTTCCTTTCCTAACTTCCATGAGGTGGAATAATTCATTCTCTTCTCAAATGTCCCAGAAAACTTTATACATGCTGTGTAACAGCCATCTATTAAACCAGACTGTGGTTGTGCAAACTCTTGTTTCCCTAGTAGACTGCAACCTAGGATAGTATCACTAGGCAAAGAGAGTCTCGCTGCATACTGTTTAATCTAGTTAAACTAGAGAATGCACTGCTTCTAATTAGAATAACCATACCACTGCTCGAATGTAAGAAATGACAAAAAACAGCCTTACTGAAAATCCTTGCAATACAGCAGTGTAATTAGTATCTAAACCAGTACTGATTTGAAGTATACAATTTTCATAATTAAACTTCAAACAGTTTACTAGGAATTAGGAATAACATCACTCTTATGTTTTTAGTGACAAAATAAAGCACACAAATTTAAAAAATGGAAAATTTTCAAAAGCTGAGTCCCTAAGGAGATAGTTCTGCATGATTCTACTAGATCTTCCAAAAAGGGGGAAAAAAACTGCTATAACTTTCAGCAGAAATTCCTAGAAGTCTGACTATCTTGTGTAAGCCATTGGATGTAGTACCCAAATTGAGCAAAGGCCACAGTATGCTCTCCTTTAAAAAAAATCCTATAATATAATGCATCCTATAAAGGATTTTTACAAAGTTTGTAGCTATGCAAAATGACAACTATGAAAGCTAACATTATAGTCAAAACAAGCTAAAAACCACAAAAACTGGTAGTCACTCTATGGGAAGTATATAATCAGCTATACCATTAGTAAATACTCCTGGGCATCCTCAAAACTGAAACTCAGACAAGCTGGCTGAAAGAAAGTAAATCAGATCCAGATATTAAGGAGAAAAATAAATTAAAACTTACTTCATGATATATTTGGCTCTGTCTATTGTTTGAGCTTTAACTTTTACTAAAAGTGGATGACTGTTGTAAGTTTCATTCTTCCACTGGCCATACAGACGATATCTTTAAAAATGATGAGATGAAGAATTATGAAAAGTTAAACATTTCACGATTAGTGCACTAGAACTGTTTAACTAAAAATACAAAATATTACATATTTACCTATGCTGATATGGAAATGTTTTAAACATTCCCCATAGTTCCTCAGACATACAAGCATTGCAGTCCATCAAAGAAAGAGATGGAAGTAATACCTGGTCAGTAATGCTAAGCAAACAGCTAAGGATAACTTCCTAAGAAGAAGGGAAGAAAAATTATTTCAGTAAGAGGTGCATATTAATCCTTCCCCCCAAAACAAATTTATGTGAGCCTTGGAAAAATTGCCATTCTTTAATTTCATAACACAGCATATCTAATTCCCCACATTATCACTGTACTTTTCACAATGTATTTGTGTTTCTCTATCTAAGAAAGCAAATGAGGTGAGGAAAGGAAAGGTGTAGCAAGAATGAGGGACTTTTTAATCCCTTTTCCTTTTTTGAACAAGGTAATCCTCAAAAACAAGAGGCTGTCAATCTTAAAAGATACTTTGTATGATAAGCCAAAAGCTATATTCAACATGTACAAGTATAAAATAGTTATTCACACAGGTGATTAAAGCTTGTTCACAGTAAAATTCACAGTATGCTGTACCTAGACAAACATTAGACACATTGGACTTTTCTAGTCTCTTACCGTTTTCTCTTTATCTTCTTGTTTGCTTCCATCAGACTGAAACTAAAATTAAAAAAAAAAAAACTATAAATAAAATGCAAAAAGATTAAGATTATGCTGTCGCAACTTCATTTCTAATTCGAAAAAACAATCAACTTGCATGTGGTTTTGAATTCTTTCCTAACTTGTTACACACATGTAGATTTTACATATAGCCATTATTACAAATTAACATTTTAAATTCTTATCTATATTTCTAACCTTCAAATAATTTGTAACATTCATGAATTTTAAAGGCCAGATTTATAAGCCAATTCTTTCCTCAACCTCATTATCACAAACCTACCACATCCTAAAACTGATCTGAATATTTATTATAAAATTGTAGCAAGCTCAATTTGGTTATAATGCATTTACAATTCTCCTTCTAGACATTCTAGTTTTCTCCCTCAGAACTGGTAAAAATCTAACACCAAAGCAATAATAACAAAAACTAAACTCAAAGAAAATGTAAAGCTACGTTTTAATTCACCACTACTTAATCCCTCACCAAGAAATAAGCCCAAAAATATTACTAACATTGCTGACAAAGACCAAACCACTTCCTAACTTAAACAGACTTGAACAAAATGGCCTGGGTCATTATTTTATCAGTGATTTGCAGGTCGGCTGCTGAAGTGCCATGTCTGACAATGCTGTCTATTCAAAATATCATAACATTCGTGTGTGAATATTCAGATGGAGTGTTGTGGGGAGTGTGCAAAGGCCAAAAGGACAGCTGAGGAACTGATACTCAAGGACAATCTAGATTTCTGGAAAGGATTTAGCTCAATATGCAGTGTGAGAAGGGGGAAAGCAAATAAGCAGCTCACATACTTTACTGGTAGATAAGGATATTTTGTGCATGTGTGTTTTCATGATTGAGTAATTTAATGGGTGTTACTACAGGGAAATCTAACTTCCATGCAACATTTTCACATAAGACTAATTCAGGAACAGTCATATTACTTTGATGGGAAAACAATCACATTTTTTTAAATTGGCAGGGTAAAAAATATGGCTCCCTTTCACAGAAACAATTTAGTCATCAACATATATCCTGGTCAGCAAATAAGGAGTCCAGTTATGAAGAAGTGGCTTGGCAGAAAATAATCTAGACAGCTGCTTTTATTTTGTTGGGAGGAGGGGGGTAATCCTCATGGCATACTGGGTGTACCCTGGGAGGCAGAAATAAGTGTATGTCATAATTGGAAGAATTAGGTTTACAGTGTATTGTGCTGGGGATAAAGGCAGTTAAGTTACTCTTTTCCTAGTATCAGTTCAGTTCAGTATACTACAATTCAGATGAACCTAAAAAAGCTACATGCAGTTTTCTCCATACAAATAAGACATTTTCCTAGTTATTAAGCTGTCCTAATTCCCTTACTAGATACTTTCATTAGTTTTTAATGTCTATGTATCAATTCTCTGGATTTCACAAACAGGAAAATTTGAAAGAGAGAAAGAAATATGGAAAGCACAATGAAACTATCTAGAACAGTAAGAAAATGTTTCTATCAAAGACTAGTTATAATAAAGATGAACAAAAAAATATCAAGATATACACACAAGTAAAAGTGATTTCCTTTACACATTCCACTTCTTGATTGTTTCCTTTAGCTTAACTTAATATGCTTTTTAATTCAGAGCACATACAAAACTCTCTATTCCCACAAAAGAATACTAAAAGCTTTATTGAATGGTCAGGCAGAAGTGGGAGAAAGGATGGGGGTGGACGAAAGATATTCATTCCTGCATTTGTTTACTATGTTCCAGGTACTGGTAATTCAAATTCAAAGGAAAAAGTTTCTATCTTTGAGGAACTGACAAAGATAGCTCTTATCTTTGAAGATCTCTTTAAGATCAAAAACTACGCTTACCAATATACTATTAGGAACTGAATTTTTAAGTCTGAATGAAATTGAGCACACACAATTATGTCTACACAGACCATCAGCTATAAATGAACCCAAGCAGGTTTCATTCTTGCCCTACAATGACAGAGTAGCTGTCAGGGCTGCATAACAGTACCGAGCACAACCCCCCACATAGAAAAAAATAGGTTCATCAAGAAGCGGCTTTCAGAGAGTTGAAAAATAAAGGTTGGGAAAAGTCGTAGATATAACTAGATCAATTGCTTTTTTTTATTACTAATATACTATTTTTAGTACCTCTTACTCATGAATGTTTCAAATACTAAAGTACTAGCATACTAGAGTATACTTTATCTCAGAAAAGGGAAAAAAATGAAAAATACTTAAATTTAAGCCTAGATTAGAATTCAAAGCTACATTTAAATAAATCATGGCATTACTTTCAACGTCCTTATTTTTCTTGTTCTTATTAGCTATCATTCACTGAGTACCATGTTCCATGGAATGGGCTAAGAACTTCAGATTTGTCTTAAAACTACTCTATGAGAAAACCTTTTTGATAGAGTCTATATAAGACTCATCACAGTAACTTAAAATAGGAAAATATAACCTATAAATTAAAAGTAATGGGAACCTGAGTTTATCAAGCCTGGAGAAGAGATAACTCAGTAGCCTTTCAGTGTTTTGGTTCAAAGTCTTTTTAACTTTCAATCAGAAATTCTTAAAGACTTTACAAAACATTTAGTTAGAAATAATCCCTTAACTTTGATACTACATCATTTATGAAATCACAGGGTAGGATACTAAATGAAAAGTATTATCTTCCACCACATTTCTTTTTCAGTCAAGACAAACCTCTACTAAGATGCCAAAGAATGTCTAATATGGTCACCCACACACAGGATGACATAAGGGCTGGCTCAGTTTTTATCCCAGGGTAATTTTTAAATGTTACCTCTCTTTTACACACTTTGAATTATCTTTTCTGAAACTACACACTGAGGTTCAATTTCAGGAAACAGAGAGGAGTTACAAGAGTTAAACCAAGTGTTTGTTTACTGCATGCATGTGGTCCGCACTAAAAATTCTACTTTCTTTTCTTGTATAAAACAAATTTTTAAAAATTATACTGTTTGTATTTAAGAGTTTTCATTTGCCTACAAATAGATTTAAATGTCTGCCTCTCCTCGTATGTTTACATACCCCTCCCAGGTAAAAAACATAACTAATGGGAAAAATTAAGATCCTATTTGTAATTTGTTACATAGTAATTTATTACTATGATTCTATACCTTGTTTAGAATTGCCACATGAAGATATTCAGTAATAGCTAAAATGAGTTCAGTTCAAACCAATTATTATAGGGGATAATACAAATATAAACATTCTAACAGTTGTTCCCTGCTCAGACTCATTAAACAGCAAGGGTATTGTAGATTAAACTTATGCTCCAATTCTAGACTGCCAATGAGAGCAGTGTCTCTGTCCATTTGGACAATAAGGATTATAATGAAAAGTTATGATTGTTTTTAAAATAGTTTACAAAATTTGTTTCTATTTTAAAATGGACACACGTCCATAACTACCCTTAACAAGTTCATTAAAACCCAGCAACAAAAATGTCCTTTATTTGAAAAAAATTCTTTGAAAATAATCAATAAATAAATTATAAATAAATAACAAATCAACAATGAGGGGGGGGAAAACATTTAACACTACAATGTAAAGAAGCTAAAAGCATTCCCATATAAAATCTGCTCCTGAGGGAAATGAAACTGCTACTTTAAAGTGGCATCTTATATTTAAAGACAGAAATAGATTAAACAATATTAACACTTTTAAAAATTCATCAAAGATAGTGTAGCGGTAGCTGACATAAGTGATAACTTATTATGATCTTAAAAATACATGACAACTATTTTTAACTCTAAAATTGAATACCTAATTATTATAATCTAATTAATGTTTCAGCTCAGTTCACTTCAGTTGCTCAGTTGTGTCCAACTCTTTGTGACCCCATGAACCGCAGTACGCCAGGCCTCCCTGTCCATCACCAACTCCCGGAGTCCACCCAAACCCATGTTCATTGAGTTGGGGATGCCATCCAGCCATCTCATCCTCTGTCGTCCCCTCCTCCTCTTGCCCTCAATCTTTCCCAGCATAAGGGTCTTTTCCAATGAGTCAGCTCTTCGCAACAGGTGGCCAAAGTATTGAGTTTCAGCTTCAACATCAGTCCTTCCAATGAACACCCAGGACTGATCTCCTTTAGGATGGACTGATTGGATCTCCTTGCAGTACAAGAGACTCTCAAGAGTCTTCTCCAACACCACAGTTCAAAAGCATCAATTCTTCGGTGCTCAGTTATCTTTATAGTCCAACTCTCACATCCATACATGACTACTGGAAAAACCATAGCCTTGACTAGACTTTGTTGGCAAAGTAATGTCTCTGCTTCTTAATATGCTGTCTAGGTTGGTCATAACTTTTCTTCCAAGGAGTAAGCATCTTTTAATTTCATGGCTGCAATCACCATCTGCAGTGATTTTGGAGCCCCCAAAAAATAAAGTCTGCCACTGTTTCCACTGTTTCCCCATCCATTTCCCATGAAGTGATGGGACTGGATGCTATGATCTTAGTTTTCTGAATGTTGAGCTTTAAGCCAACTTTTTCACTCTTCTCTTTCATGTTCATCAAGAGGCTCTTTAGTTCTTCTTTGCTTTCTGCCATAAGGGTGGTGTCATCTGCATATCTGAGGTTATTGATATTTCTCCTGGCAATCTTGATTCTAGCTTGTGTTTCTTCCAGCCCAGCGTTTCTCATGATGTACTCTGCATAAAAGTTAAATAAGCAGGGTGACAATATACAGCCTTGACGTACTCCTTTTCCTATTTGGAACCAGTCTGTTGTTCCATGTCCAGTTCTAACTGTTGCTTCCTGACCTGCTCACAGGTTTCTTAAGAGGCAGGTCACATGGTCTGGTATTCCATTCTCCTGAAGAATTTTCCACTGTTCATTGTGATCCACACAGTCAAAGGCTTTGGCATAGTCAATAAAGCAGAAATAGATGTTTTTCTGGAACTCTCTTGCTTTTTCCATGAGCCAGCGGATGTTGGCAATTTGATCTCTGGTTCCTCTGCCTTTTCTAAAACCAGCTTGAACATCAGAAAGTTCACAGTTCATGTATTGCTGAAGCCTGGCTTGGAGAATTTTGAGCAATACTTTACTAGCGTGTGAGATGACATATCTCATTTGATTCACACTGCAACCCCAGAAGCTGGACAAGACAAATATTATTACCACCCATCTCTGGCTTAGAAAAATGACTCTCCCTCTCCTAATAGCTAACAAAAAAAATAAATAAATATCAAGTCAAGATTCTAAAGTAGCTGATTCATAAACTAGAACCAGTTTAAGGATGAATGGTATTAAGGTACATTCTCCCCTAGTAACCCAAATTTTTATTATGAAAAATTCTAAGCTTACATAAAAGTTGAATCAATGTATGCTATCCATGAACATCTATATACTTCCTATGTAGATTCAACAATTAACATTTGCCTTTTTTTCTCTTGACGAAAAAAGTTGTGGACATGATCTCAAAAAACTTCAGTGTGCATCTCCTAAGAGTAAGGACATTCTTCCACGTTACCACAATTATCATTATCACAACTATTCCTACTATCACCTACTGGGTTAGCCAAAAGGTTCATTTGGGTTTTTCCAGAACATCTCACTGAAAAACTGAAACAAACTTCTTGGCCAACCCAATAGTACCCAATTTGACCCTTTGACTCTAGGTTTCTCTATAAACTTTATCTGTGAATCAATTTACTTCGGAGAAGGAAATGGCAACCCACTCCAGTATTCTTGCTTGGAAAATCCCATGGACAGAGGAGTCTGGTAGGCTACAGTCCATGGGGTCGCAGAGTCAGACACGACTGAGCAACCTCACTTTCCTTTCCTTTGGCTTTTTTTTACCAAAGTCCAACATAAGAAACAGTCAAATAAAGAAACTAGTCAGACAACTGAATTAAGATGACAGAGTGAAGCATAAACAGAATTTCTCTTCCCCGAACACTAATGCAATAAACAAAATATAGCTTACTTTTTTTTTTTAATGTCCCCAAACCACCACCAACCAAGCAAGAAAAGAACAAATTATGCTGTTAATTTCAAGGACATGCAAACACATACACACACACAAAGATTCTAAACTACAGGCAGTGTGGTATGGTGCCTGCCATTAACCCAATCCCCAGAAATAGTACTGAGCAAGGAAGATAAGTAAATAAAACCCTTTAGGCAATAAGACCTACAAGGTAAGTAAGTAGCCTGAGGAAAAACCCTTCTGAGTAGCAGCACAGCAGGACTGCTAAGGCTTGCTGTCTCTCAAAGGAACTGGGCTCAGACTGGGGAATCAAAGTCCAAGGGAGCTGGATACCCACTTGGCTGGGCATACCTAGTATACGATGTGCAATCTGTCTCAGAAGACAAAACAGAGATCCCCTAAATGACGGCTGTACTCAGCCTCACGGAGCTCATTCACTCCCTATTCCAGACTACAGAGAAGGCGCACAGTCATGTCACTCTTTGTGACCCCATGGACTGTAGCCAGCCAGGCTCCTCTATCCATGGGGATTCTCTGGGCAAGAATACTGGAGTGGGTTGCCATGCCCTCCTCTAGGGGATCTTCTCAACCCAGGGATCAAACCCAGGTCTCCCACATTGCAGGCAGATTCTTTACTGTCTGAGTCACCAGGGAAGCCCAAGAATACTGGACTGAGTAACCTATCACTTCTCCAGGGGAAATTCCTGACCCAGGAATCGAACCAGGATCTCCTGCATTGCAGGTGGATTCTTTACCAGCTGAGCTACCTGGGAAGCCCCATATTCCCCCTTTAGAAGGAACCTTAAAAAAAGAAAAAAAAACATGGTTAAATTTCGAGCTAGGCAACTAAAGTCTTTTAAACCTATATATAAACACATAATGATTTGTTATAGTGAAATATTTTTAGGGTAAAAAAATGAACCAAAATGCTAAGTCAGATCATTGGAAAGATGCACTTTTACTACCACAACCTTAGAAATGAGAGAAGATAGATTTCTTTCCACACTGGGATCAAAATAAACTTTTTCACCTTCCCTTCTGCCTTTCTACCTCTGCAAAAATAGAGACTGGAGTTACGGGCAGGCACCAGGCACAACTGTGATAGAATAAAGACAAATGAGGGCTACAATGGAGATGGCGGAGTGGAAGACTTTTAGCACCTGTGTTATCTTAACAATATTGTATCTGTATATGTTTATACATATGTCTACATATGGGACTTCCAAAAGTTTGATGTTTGGGCTCCTGCTTACAAGTTTATGATACTCATAGCCAGAGAAAGAATTACAGAACAAGAGATCTGAACATTAAGATTTTCAACGAAAAAGAATAACATTAGTGGGTGAAAGTAAGATGAGAAAGAGGCTGTCTACATTGTCTCCAAGTATCTCCCCACAGGATACCTATTAACAACAAAGGGAAAAAGAGTAACTATATACTGGAGAAACCTGGCAGCCATCACCTTAACCAAGTGATTAATGCTAACATCACCAGTAATGGGACAAATTGACTTTACATGCTTCTCAATATTACACACTGGAAAAACACAACCCACGTTCTTTGAACAAGCACTAGTTAACATGACTCATCCTTTTCAAACTATAAGGGTCAACATAATGAAACACTGTTATAGTTCTTTTATATGAATATATGCTATATAATAAATATCATGTATAGTAATGAACTACTTAGCAGATTTCTTTAGCATACCTTTATACAATATAAATTTGTTAACATTAAAAAAAAATTATCTACCAGCTAAGTATCTAAAGCCAAATGAAATAAGTGTCAAGTGATTAATACACAAGAGTTGTTAATTCTCTATCCAGTTACTGTTGTCAAAAATTAAAAATTAGGTGCAATCACTAAACACTGGAGAAAACCACATTTATGCTTGTAACAATTTCCAGATTTCTAGAGTCTTTTGGTTACACTACTTTACAACTGAAAAGAAATTACGCATTCTTTAAGACCTTGGTTACGCAAAGACCTCTTAGAATACAAAGCACAAACTATAAAAGAGAAGTGCTATTAAATTGGAATTAATCAAAATTTTAAACTTTTGCTTTTCAAAAGACAGTAAACAAAATGACAAGGCAAATTGGACTGAGAATAAAAGACAACTGAATTTAAAATGGGCAAGAGATTTGAATAGACATTTCAATAAAGGTGATTACAAATGGCAAGTACGAACATGAGAAGATGCTCAACATCACTGATCATCAGTGAAACATAAATTACAACACAAAAGATAGCACTACACACCCATTAGAATGACTAATATTTAAAAGACTGACAATACCAAATGTTGATGAGGATGTGGGGGATTAGGAAGTCATATACAATGTTCCCAGGAGTGCAAAATGGTACACACATGTTGGAAAAGTTTGACAAAAAGTTAAACATACACTTACCCATATGGCCCAGCAATCCCAATCCTGGGGAAACAAAAACATACACTCCCCCCCCAAAAAAGACCATAGAAGAATATCCATAGCAGCTTTATTTACAATAGCCCCTAATTAGAAACAACTCAATGCCCATCAACTGGCAAACAAATAAACTCTCTTATGTGTATATAATGAAATGTTACACAGCAGTAAAGAACTACTGACACATACAACTGAGATGAATCTCAAAAGCACTAAGTGGAAGAAACCAGACAGAAGAGAGTACATTCTATACAATTCCATTTATGTCAAACTCTAGAAAAAGCAAAAGCACAGTGACAGAAAGCCTACCAGCGGTTGTCAGGAACCAGCAATGAAGGGAGGGAAATGATGGCAAAGGAGCAAGAGGAACTTTGCTGGGATGATGAAAATATCCTATATCGTGATTGTGGTGGTAGACATACAACTATACACATCTGTCAAAATTCATCAAATTGCATACTTAAAGTTGGTGAAGTTTACTGTATGTAAATTATAACTCAAAGCTAACTTTAAAAAATAATAATAAGCCAAGACACAGAAGCAACCTAAGTGTTCATCGAGAACGAATGGAGAAAAATATGTGGGGTCTGTGTATCTGTGTATGTACACACACACACACACACACACACACACACACACACACACACACAATGGAATATTACTCAGCCATAAAAAAGAATGAAACAATGCCATCTGCCACAAAATGGATGGACCTTGGGATTACCATACGAAGTGAAGTAAGTCAGACAGAGGAAGACAAATATATATCACTTTTATGAGGAATCTGAAAAGATGATATAAATGAGCTTATTTACAAAACAGAAATAGACTCAGACATAGAATAAATTGGGAGCAAAGGATGAACAGATGCACACTACCATATATAAAATAGATAAGGATTTACTGTATCTCACAGGGAACTATATTCAGTATATTTTTAATAAACTATAATGGGAAAGAATCCAAAAAAATGGTATAAAGATATATACATACATATGTATAGCCAAACCACTTTGCTATACATCTGAAACTAATATAATATTGTAAACCAACTCTACATCAATAAAATAATAAGTTTCCCTTGGAGTAGTGATCAGGAGAGCATCTAAGGAAAACTCTCAAGTGTTAGTACTGTTCTATCTCTTGATCTAAGTGGTAGACACATGGCTATTTAGTTTGGAAAAAGCCACTGAGCTATACAATTATGGTTTGTGTGCTTTCTGTATCATGTTTTACTTCAATAAAAAGTTTACTAAAAAAAAAAAAAAGAACGTATCCCTGAACAGTCTGAAGTCCGAGGCTAAAGAGACTTCACACAAATAATGGCAATGATTCAAAACTGCAGCCAATAAAATAAATGAGCAGAATAAAAGCAAGAGGAAAGAATATTCAAATAACCACAATTATAAGAGGATTCAAAAAGCAATCACATGTCCAAACCATATTTTTCTACCTGGAGGGCTTGACTGGATTTAAGTTTTTATATATAAATGGTTGGGACACAATTGACTTTGTCCAAATATTATTCAGCATAACATTTTCTTAAGTTTACTTTCTTTGTATTTCTAGAGATACACATAACACAAATATACTCAGAACATTTTCATTCTATAATTTAGCTTTCTGCTCTAAAGAAAAAAAACTTACTAACCTCCTTCATAAATGACTTGCCTATCCGCACCACTTTTGCAAATAAAATGGGATCGTGAGAAAGGTGGGGACCAAGGTAACAGAACATATTGAAGACGTCTCTCCTCAAATCTTCAAAGCTCTCTGCTTGTTTTGGTGCTCTCTTATTTTGCAAAGCACTAACAGGTGAGCCTTTAGCACCTTTAGGAACGCCAACTCTACAAAAAGAAGAAAAATGTACATATACTATGCAATGCTCCATTTTAAGTTAACACAGTCATATTATAAAACTTTTCTTACTCATATTTGCTTCTTCTATTTCATTTGTGCTTAACTTCATTATACCACATAATTTAACTGGTAAAAAAAGACAAAAACAATACTCATTTGAAAAAACTCAGAGCTTAGGAGACCGTTTCAAATTAACTGCATAAGAAAAGGAAATCAGAGTAGTGTAGGTTCCATGTAACAGGTAACATATTCATACATCACATGAACTTGGTTTTTAATTAAATTTGGTCAATATCAGGAATTTGGATATGGGAATGGGGAACAAGGGATGGACCTCAGAGACACAAAGATGAAAGAGAAAAACATGGAGATAACATTAAACATTTCTCAACCTGGCTTCCACTACCTAGACTGAGTGTGAGGTAGGTGAGCAGCATAATGAAAGAGGGTATGTCACACTAAGAAGGACAGCATGCCCAGAGTTCTCACCTGCTGAGCAGGTGTCCCGCTGTGGAGTCACAGGGGTCACTCTCTGAAGAAGAGCCTTCATGGTCCACAGCCCACGTGGCACTGAAGGCAGCAGCCAGCAGGTATGCACGAGTCACAAAGCTGGGGCTTTTGAGGCAGGCTCTGATCTGTGGGGCTGAAGCCAGCACTGCTGCCAGTACTGCTCCTAAGTATCCTACAAGTAGGTTGAGGGCTAGAGGACTGGTTGACACAGTAACCAGGGATGATGAGAGAGGCTGCACTAGCAATTTCCAGGAGAGCAGCCTATATGCCAGAAGAGACAAGGCGAGCAGAGTGGCACAGACCTCACTCAGAGCCACTCAACCCAAGATAGAGGAAAATTACACTAGGTAAAAACTTTAGGAATTCTCTCCTCCCCAAGAGAGCAGGAAAAGTCAAAAACAGAAGAATGGAGTTTTCACTCTCAGTGGAGCAAATCCTACCTAGAAATCTAACATGTAGTTTTTAGACAACATTGCAGCACAAATTCTGCAATGCCTGGTGTAGGTGATAGGAGACAAGTCACTGATTAATACCTGCCAGAGGGATATGCTCTGTGAACATCTCTTATCTTCTGATAAAACAATTTAAAATATATGCTTGATTTAATTAAAATATATGATTGATTGAAGGAGACAAGGTAAATATGCAGATTTTATTTTGTAGTCCTAAACTCTTTCTACCTCCATTAGTAAAGCATATGGTAACATACCTTCGATAGAGAGGCTCAATAGTTATATGAATCAGCTTGCAAATAGCAAGGGCTATTAGTTTATGTGAAGCTGCATAGTATGGAGGCATCTGATCCATAATGCTCTGTGCATGCTGCCAATCACCAATCTTTAACAAGGCTTCCAACAAACCAAGTTTTTGGTTGTCAGGTGGCTAAAATGGAACAATTACAGCAAAGAAACTCAGAATACAGACACCAATAAATCTTTAAATATTTTTCATTTAAAAAACTAAGCCAAATAACACAATGTATGTCAACAACAGTTGCCATTCATGGCAAATTCAACAGTATTTTCTTGAAAGCACAATCAAGTTTTTTAGTGACTGAAAAAAGAAATAACAGGTTCTGCTTTTTCATTTAGCAGACAAAACACGACAGTTTACAGACTTAGAATTAAATTCAGTTCTACTTAAGGTTCTATTGTGCCACAGGAAACTAGAATTCATCTTTGAGAATCCCTTCAGGACTTGAGAGACACTATATAGCACAAATATAGTCAATACATGTGTGATATTATCTAGAATACATTCTGAAATTTATATAGGAAAAAACATGACAGCCTCATTTGGGAGGTGCCAAAACCATGTTTGCAAATTAGTATTCCACAAACTAGGTTTCATCACAATCAAAATTAAGAAATTATTCTTCCACAAGTTGATTAACCATCACAAGTTGAATTTCATAATTCTAAATCCAGAGACAACATTTATCAGAATATATTATATACCTTCTCCACTTTCTCCTCTTCTTTTTCCTTTTCTTTCTCTCGCTCGTCAATTTTATCAGAAGACAATACAACCATTGTAAGTTTCCTAACGATCTGCTTAGCTTCTACTATTTCTCGTTTGTGTTCATCCATAATGCAATTATCAGCTGGAAGAAGCTAAAAATAGTTCATTAAAATTTCATAAATTAGCTAATACTATTTGCACATATAAAAAGCAAACACTACTCTTAATTGATAAAACTGTACATAAGAAGTCTGGTCTATTTATGATCATAATTTCCCTTTGAAATAGGTCTCCCCCTTATTTTCATATTAACCTGACAGGGTTAAATACCTGAATGTTGTACAATTTTAAACTCAGGTAGCAATTCAAAGTTTCATCTATTCTGTTAGAAGTCCTAAATTAATATTATACTACAACAGTAGTGCCTACCATTGCATTTATTAGTTTATCCAAGAAAATGTGCACCTGTTCAATTAAAAACATCAGAGATTTCCCCTTTAAAGGCCAAACTCCAAATTAAATAAAATACTATATATAGATCCAATTTGGGAGAGGTAAACTATTGATTTACATAATGGGGCAAATTTGATTTCTCTAAATGAAAAATCTCAAGTCGAAAAATTATGAACAGCTTGACATCTCACTTTTCATTTTCTAGACACCTATTTGACTTAAGTCACAAACTAGTTCCTAGTTTATTACAAAAGAAAAAGTATCATGTGGATAGTTGACCCTCCATTATGAAAAAAAGGATCAAGTATCTCAAGTATAGCCATCTTGTATGAGAAGATGGTTAATATGGATAGTTCATAAATAGACACATATCCAACAAACCATTATTGAGTCATTTTTGCTAGGCACTATGGTGATAGCTCACCATTCCTGCCCCTAGAAATGCAAAATCTATTTTAATAGATAAATCTAACACAAACTAAAAAATCAGTAAATAATAAAAGAAGACACAGTGAGGGGCTTCCCAGGAAGAGTGGTGGTAAAGAATCTGCCTGCCAATGCAAGAGACACAAGAAATGCAGGTTCAATCCCTGGGTCAAGAAGATCCCCTGGAGTAGGAAATGGCAACCCTCTCCAGTATCCTTGCCAGGAAAATCCCATGGACAGAGGAGCCTGGTGGGCTATAGTCCATGGAGCCACAAAGAGGTGGACACAACTGAGCACATGCACAAGGAGACACAGTGAAATATTAAACTACATACTACAGACTTTATCCCATCAGTCAAAAAAGGGGAGTGGAAGAAAACTCATTATGGACTGGTGCAAGGAGGTAAGCCAGACTTTTTCTCATGCCTTATTCTCTCCACTGCCAATCCAACCCATTTTTATTGCTCTACTTATATACCTACCATATATCTACCACAGATTCTCATCTTTTACCTAGTCTACTTCAATTGCCTCTGAAATCTCCCATTACAGTGGATTAACTCTAAGTTTTTAATTATAGTTCTCTCCATTTCTGCTGCTGCTGCTAAGTCGCTTCAGTCGTGTCCGACTCTGTGCGACCCCATAGACGGCAGCCCACCAGGCTCCCCCGTCCCTGGGATTCTCCAGGCAAGAACACTGGAGTGGGTTGCCATTTCCTTCTCCAATGCATGAAAGTTGAAAGTAAAAGTGAAGTTGCTCAGTCGTGTCTGACTCTTAGCGACCCCATGGACTGAAGCCTACCAGGCTCCTCCATCCATGGGATTTTCCAGGCAAGAGTACTGGAGTGGGTTGCCATTGCCTTCTTCATTTCTAGTCTTGTGTATTTAGAAAATATGGTATTAGGTATATATAAAAGTTATAATGATTATATCTTTCTAGTACAAACAAGTTTATTATTATAAAGTGATTCTCTGTTCTGTCTGACAAGAATAATTTCCCTGGTATATTTTCCCACCCTTTTACTTTCAACCTTTCTTTGCCCTTAGGTTTTAGAAGTCTCATGTAAACAATAAACTGGTTTTTAATCCCATCTGAAAATCCCTGTCACTTTAACAGGAATACTTTTAAACTCTGTTGTATTTATAATTAAGCTGAAAAATATCAGTAATAAATCTATCATCATTTTTGTACTTTCCATTTGTTCTGCGAGTCTATATTTGCCTGTATAAACTCATACCTATGTCTTCAGATTCTTCTTTTTCTGACCAGTTTTTCATGTTTTCAGTTTGTACATCCTTGTCTACACTAAATCTTGAATGGCTGTCTACTATCAACAAGAAAAAAATCCAAACTCCTTACCATGGCCCTTAACAGCCCTTCACAGTTTGGTCTCCAATCTACTTCTCCATCCTCACTTCCCCTACATATCATCCTAGACTCCAATCACTCTGAGCTTCTCAGTATTCCCCTAAGGGGATAATGAAATCTTTTCAAACCTCTTGCCTTTATATTCAGTTAATTTTACTACAATGCTCTCCACCTATTTAAGCCTAGCCAACACCTACTCATCTATCAAGTTCCCAGGTGAACATCAGTAGTTTGGAGAAGCCTTTCAAAATCCCCCAATGACAGAGATGGTCACTACCTATTTTGAGCCCTCATAGCACTATGTGACTATTTCCAATAAAGTACTTATAGAATGCAAAATGTTTTCTCCCTTGCTAGACTATGACTGCTTCCAAGAGACTGATCAAATTTAATTCAGCTCTATAACCATAATATGTAATGACAGGCAAGGAAGTTAGAAGTTAGAAAGTGATTTCAAAGGCAGTGAAGATGATGTCAGTTTTGAACAGTTCATAGATATCCTAATGCACAACCTAATAAAACAAGAAATTCTGTACTACAAACCAAGTGTTTTCAAACTGACAGGCTAAGCTATTGCTAAACTAGAGGTCATCTATTACAACCACATACACATTCCTCTAGATCCTGCAATAAAAGCACAATATTAGTCATCTATTATCTAGCAGTAAAAATACCAGAGAAGCCATCTTTTAACAGTACATGAAAAGTTCCAAATTCATCCTGAATCCTCAAAATTAACATTTAGGGGAAAAGGAAGAATTATTTAGGTAATTCTATATTTCCCATAATCCGTGTATAATATAGAAGTCTAAAACCACATGGATTAGAACTTGGCCTCTCTCTCCATGACATATGCTTTGATGACAATTAAGAACTTTAACTTCATTGTCAACCTTGAATTGTGCAGCAGTGACAAAAGGTATTTTATTTCCATGGTTCCAATAAACTAAATTCATTCACTTTATAAAGCAAACACAAAGCAATAATGTAATAGGGCTTCAAAAATTAAGACTTGAGAGTCTAGAACCAATCTTGGAGTGCTATATGGCTGCCTCCTCCTCTTCCCCAGCCCTGGGATGAATAACCAAATAGTCTTAGCCACCCACTTAACTTACATGTACATAAAGATCATCTAAATCAATAAGGTTAAATTGTAGAAGTACTGCTGCAACTCTGTATAAAGATGAAGGAGTCTCTCCGTTTGGTTCCTTGAAAAACAAAAGAAAAGTTTCTATTTAGTGCAAAAAGTACAACTAAAATCTATCTTTTTAATCTACCAATAATTAAGAACAATTAGATCAAACAAATCTAGGGCAACAATAAGCTTCATTGCTCTTCCTGACCATGAATAACATCCGAATTCAGGACAAATATAATCATGCGAGTATCTCTTTTCACATTGGTACAACTGATGAACACAAGAAAAACAGTTTCAAAAATGGACACATGCTAATATTTGAATAAAATATGATACTTGAACATAATGAGATTTTATACTGCATAATACTGAGTTTGGGTTTCTGTTTATATGTGTGTTTTCTTAACTTGCTTTTTCAAGTACTTCTCAGTGGAACTGCAGATAGACAAGACTGACAAATTTGGAAGTGTGGAACCATCTGTGTCTGCTTTATACTTTTCTCCCTGTTCTTTTATTTCTTGGGTTCTGTGCTAAGTATCTGCTTGTCAGCTGACTTTCCCTTCAAAACGGGTGTCTGTACTTCTTCCCTGGTAGCTCAGACAGTAAAGAATCTGCCAATAATGCAGAAGACCTAGGTTTCATTCCTGGGCCGAGAAGAGCCCCTGGAGGAGAAAATGACAATCCACTCTGGTATTCTTGCCTGGAGAATCCCATAAACAGAGGAACCTGGCCGGCTGCAGCCCATGGGGTTGTAAAGAGTCGGACACCACTGAGGGATTAACACTACTACTATACTTATTACACATGGATAATCAAACATTTTAAAACTAGGAATGGCCAATCCCAGGTCAGCTCTATTGGTCCTACTGAGAAACAGATGGATCTCTGTCATCAAGATGACTTTCGCTTAATTTTTAAATGGCCTGGGGTCAGATGAATAGGAGAATGAAGTGAGGATAACTGGCAATTACTAAATGGCCCCATGCAAATAAAAAGCAAACGGTGACAATACATTATGTTCTGCTCCTTTTTTTTAATTTATTTAATTGGAGGTTAATTACTTTACAATATTGTATTGGTTCTACCATACATCAACATGAATCCGCCATGAGCGTACACGTGTTTCCCATCCTGAACCCCACTCCCACCTCCCTCCCCATACCATCCCTCCAGGTCATCCCAGTGCACCAGCCCCAAGCATCCAGTATTGAACCTGGACTGGTGATTCATTTATTATAATGATATTATACCTGTTTCAGTGCCATTCCCCAAAATTGTCCCACCCTCTCCCTCTCCCACAGAGTCCAAAACACTGTTTTATACATCTGTGTCTCTTTTGCTGTCTCGCATACAGGGTTATCATTACCACCTTTCTACATTCCATATATATGCGTTAGTATGGTGGCTCAGACAGTAACGCGTCTGCCTGCAATGCAGGAGACCCGGATTCGATTCCTGGGTCAGGAAGATCCCCTGGAGAAGGAAATGGCAATCCACTCCAGCACTCTTGCCTGGAAAATCCCATGGATGGAGGAGCCTGATAGGCTACAGTCCATGGGGTCACAAAGAGTCGGACACGACTGAGCGACTTCACTTTGACTTTTCACTGTATTGCTGTTTTTCTTTCTGGCTTACTTCACTCTGTATAATAGGTTCCAGTTTCATCCATCTCATTAGAGCAGATTCAAATGAATTCTTTTTGATGCTGAGTAATACTCCATTGTGTATATGTACCACAGCTTTCTTATCCATTCATCTGCTGATGGACATCTAGGTTGTTTCCATGTCCTGGCTATTATAAACAGTGCTGCAATGAACATTGGGGTACATGTGTCTCTTTCAATTCTGGT
>SJYT01001497.1:30573-40904 GCA_006410635.1 Cephalophus harveyi | reverse complement strand
TGGCCACTGCTGAGTTTTCCAAATTTCCTGGCATATTGAGCACAGCACTTTCACAGCACCATCTTTCAGGCTTAGTGCTGAAGAATTGATATTTTTGAAGTGTGGTGTTGGAGAAGACTCTTGAGAGTCCCTTCGACTGCAAGGAGATCCAACCTGTTCATCCTAAAGGAAATCAGTTCTGAATATTCATTGGAAGGACAAATGCTCAAGGTGAAACTCCAATACTTTGGCCACCTGATGTGAAGAACTGACTAATTGGAAATGACCCTATTGCTGGGAAAGGTTGAAGGCAGGAAGAGAAGGGGATGCAGAGGATGAGATGGTTGGATGGCATCACTGACGTGATGGACACGGGTTTGAGTAAGCTCCGGGAGTTGGTGATGGACAGGGAAGCCTGGTGTGCTGCAGTCCATGGGGACACAAAGAGTTGGACACAACTGAGACTGAACTAAACTGAACTGAATGACCCAGTAATCTCACACTGAGTGTATATCCCAGGAATGAAATCATTATCTTAAAAATATATCTGTACTCCCATGTTAACAGTAGCATTATTCACTCTAGTCAAGGTACAGAAATAAGTGTCCATTGATAGAATGGATAAAGAAACTGTGAGATTAAACACACACAGCTAAGCCTTGAACAGTGTGGGCGATTACTGGTGCCAAGCCCCCTATCAGGTAAAAATCTGAGTTATTGGTATCTCTGCCTCAAAAATGAAGGGATTGATAAATGATTCACCCAAGGGCAGAAACGGAAACAGTTTGCATAGAATCAGGACTCAAAAGCTAATTCTTTTGGTTCCCCATACTGTGATCTCTAATCAAACAAACTTGAAAGATTTGTAAAGTGAAAATACAAGTACTGTGTTTGTTGAAAAAAATCCATGTATAAGTGGACCTTCGCAGTTCAAACTCATATTGTTCAAGGGTGAACTGCATGTATATATGTGTATACACACACACAATGGAATATCATTCAGCCTTTAAAAATAAGTAAATCCTGTCATTTGCAACAACATGAATGAACCTGGAGGGCATTATGCTACGTGAAATAAGCCATGTGAGAAAGACAAATCATGCACGGTATCACTTATATGTGGATCTTTAAAAAAAATGTTAGATTTATAGAAATAGAGTAGAAAGTGACTGCAGAGTCTGGGGAAACAGATGTTGGTAAAAAGGGTTCAAACTAGTAAGATGAATAGGATCTGAGGATCAAAAATATAATGATAGTTGAAATACTGTATTGTATAATTGAAGTTTGCCAAAAGATTATAATTTAAATGTTCTTGCCAGTTATAAAAAATAGTAAATATGTGAGGTAATAGATATATTAACTCATTCAGGGGAATCCTTTCATAATGTATATGTATATCAAATCATCATGTTATATACTTTAAATATCTTACAATTTTATCAATTATAATACCTTAAAAAAGTTGAAAAATGAACAAAATTATTGAAAATGGTTGCTTCTGGCAAATAGAACTTAAGAATAGGAATGAACTGCTTTGTAGTATTTGAGTTTTAAAACCAAGTACATCTGCTTCTGACAAAAATGAAAATTAAATTCGAACAGGTATTTCTAAGACCTGCTTCATCAAAATGAGTATCTAAGTGGAGTACAGTCTAGGTGACAGCTGCAGTCAAGCTTTTGGGCCTCATGGAGGGTAAGCCAAATGAATAACACCCCTGGCAGAAGCCGTGTCTGGTTTTTCCCAGACCGTTATGGATTCAAACAAAAACCATCTTCCCAGTTGCCCGTCAGGAGGCAGCATGACACTGTGGTGAATGTCATGAGTTCAGGGGCCAGAAAGACTTGGGCTCACAGCTGCACTAACGTGTAACCTGAAGGTGAGTAACTTAACCTCTCTGAGCCTCATATATAGACATGAGCATCATGGAATTTGTGAGGATACTATTAAATACAGTAATTATAACCTCCTAAGTGTATAAAAGTGTCTGTGAGTTTATTAAGAGGCTTACATGAAATGATGCATGTAAATTTAAGGTACCATGCACATAGTAAGTCATTATAACTATTCTTCAATATTATATTATATCCCTAAAGAATTTTTAAAAAATTCTTGGGGAATTTGAGAAACCCTACCATAGAACTCTCAAGGCAGAACTATGTCCACAAACTTGTGTTTGTAAAGGTGATAAGAAAGGCATCTGTGGTTTACAGGCAAAATTGTCAGAGATGAGGAAGCTCCACCCTTGGGGATCTAGTCTGAGGCTAACCTCCAGGTCGGGTTAGGGCAGACATATCTTTCTGTCATCTCCCTGCCTCCTCTTCCTTTGCTCCTCTCTATAATGATTTCCCCCTATTTTTACCCATAACATGGAGCTGAATTATGATTTTCACTATTTGGTAAACTTAACAAAAGCTCATAAACCTCAAGCAACCGCTTTTTATTTAGAAAGGCCACCCGGTAGCTCTTTGCTGGTTTGAAATGTTTTGTTAGCTGATTTGACCCCTAGTGTCATTTTGAAATATCTGGGCCCCATTCAGGTTGGGTTTCAGTCAGAGGGAAAGAAAGGAAAGAGGGGGGCTAGAAAAAAAGAGTAAGGGCAGTGGAATGGGGAAGGGGTGATCAAACCCACCCGTTCTTCAAGGACTTCAGGACTGAGGAGAGGATTTCTGGATGCCGGCCACGCGCAGGCCTTCTACTGCCTGGGAATACAGCTCAGAAACAAAGGGCAGAGCTGCTGGCTTGCCGTGAGGATGAAATAAGCCCAAATCTGACAGAAGAGAGCGGAGCAGGTATCAGGGGTCATTAACCAGTAGGTCCTTAAGGACATTTCTTTGATCTCGCATTTCTGTAGGGGACACACGTTTCAGATCAGGGTTGCTCTCTAATACCGGTGTTGTTAAGAGTATCTCTCACCCCCTCCCTAGATACTAAGGAATTTGAAATGCAAAGTAATAAAAATAATGCAGTGATGTGAAAAAAAGAATTGCTCTCTTTATAGACTAGTGGAGTTCATGCTCTTTGCGGTTGCAAACCTGAGCAATCAACTCAATTTCTTCTTTCTTTAATGAGGAAGCAATTATTCTTCTGCTGCTCAGACCTACAGTAAAACTAAAAAAAAAAAAAAAAAAAAGCCTGATACTCTGGCAGCTTATTTTATTCCTTTCTATAAAGCCAATGAGAAGAGATACTGAAAAGTTAATACATACTGCAGAGACTAGAATTTCACAAAAACCTGATGAATATGGTCATAATGGCCATTCCACATGCCTGCTTTGTTCTATCAGATTTACAGTTTACAAGAAGTTGCTGCCTCTATTCCAGTTTATTTTTAATGCCAAGATTTAAGTCATATAACATAAACAACAGCCCCAAACTATCTTTGCTGTCAGCTACAGGAAACTTTGGTAGGTTTTAATCTTGGAGGAAGAGCTATTCTCCAGGATCCTCCCAAGCCACAGACGACAGTAGAAGTGCTTGAGCCAGTTAAGTAAACTTGATTTATCTTAATTACCAGACAGAGTGCATTTTCCATAGGAAATTGCTGGACCACATGTATGTCTGGCACACACAGAGAATTCTTCAGTTTCTTAGCCAAGCGGGGAGAGACATGGGCTTCTACAAAGAGAAGACTGAGATACAAGGGCTCTGTAAGTGGACAGTGATTGTGTGTAAATCCACATTCCCCAACTAGTTCATCAGGAAGAACCTGGCCCATCGATGGATTACCAAAATGTGTGCGGAAAATAACTTATCTGAAAAGAAATTGCAGACCACGGACATAGATTCAAAGCAAAAATGGTTTATCAGGACAAACCTACTCACTGGAAGACAGACCAGGTTTCGGTTTTATTTTCAGTTCCAGATTTCCCTTTTATTCTGTGATGGTTTCAGATAGCATTAAGATTATGTTATTTTGGATCTGGGAGAGACTTTAAGGTCAATTAGCCCACAGTTCTGGTCCCTTTAAGCAGTGATGCAACACTTATTTTTAAAGTGACATACTTTATCATTTCTTCTGTTCATGGAACTAAACATAATCATAGTGGTCTTTGCAAACAAAGTAGTTGGCTACAGACAGGAAGACTCTTCTTAATACTTTCTTTTAGTTCAACAAGAGGCACACAATGAAGTTTCATGGGGAAAAAAAATGAGAGGAAAGTAAATATTGGAGAGTGGGCCAGATGGGTACTGTTTCAGTGGACACTAACAGCTCTACATTGTCTTTGCATTTTAGGGGTGGAGGGTGAAAGAAGGGGGTCCTCCAGAGAAAGAGCTGGAGTTGTGCTCCAGCTGTTCATCTCTGTTAACAGATCCTGTCACTTGACTTAAACATTTCTGGCTCCCCACAAGCAACCCCTGTGTCCTGTGTACATCTGTCACCCCAGCGGCGAGCAGCCGTCAGCAAGGCTGGGCCTGTCCTCACTGTGCTGCCTTGGGAAATGCAGCCGGTCCCCCAGGGCAGCCGAGCAGCTCTGCGCTCGAGAGACCGAAACGCCTCGCACCGGTGAGCTGCTGAACTCTACCAGTGGCTGGATCGCTGCTGATGGATAGTAATGGCCATGCCACATGCCTGCTTTGTTCTATCAGATTTATAGTTTACAAGACATTGCTACCTCTATTCCACTTTATTTTTGATGCCAAGATTGAAGTCTCTTACTGTGGGTTATTTTTCAAGCTTCTCCCGATTAAGTACCAACCTGGCTACATCATTAAAAACAGGCGGGAGACTTGACTGTCTTTTTGGTTCTAGAATAGTGTGTATATTTAAGGCTCTGTAGATTTCTCTTCTCTGCCTTGATCATGCAGGTTAAATGTTCTAACAGCACCCTTTATCCCACCCATGTCACTGTTTAACAATTAGCCGGTAATTATGACCTGTCTTTAGAGCTCCTGTTTTTAAGTCAGGACAAATGATGGAAAAGGTGACTAAAAACCAATTCTTTACATGTGTCTCCTAGAAGAGGAACAAAGCTATAGATATTCTTTCAGAAGTTATTATCTTCTAGCTTTTCAAATAGGGAATTCCAGAAGCTCATGGAAGAATTTTAACAGCTATCATTCAGAGTTGGCCTATGTGGGGAATTTACTGTATATTTTGACTCAAAATTTTCCACAAGGGATGAAGTGTGATTACAGTCATTCTTTATAGCTAATAAAAACCACCGGTTAACTGCATCCTGTACATACTTCCTCTTTATTTTACAGGGTGTCTCTTATTTGCATTAATCTTGGGTCATGATTGGGGCAGAGAAGATACAGTGGTAAGGAACCTTGCCTTTACAATGTAAGACAGTATGAAAACAGTTTGTAACAAAAAAGCCAACAAGCCCAAATTGGGGAACTTGCAATTTTATTATGCCTGCTGTAGCCTCACTATCAGTAGTAACTTTGAGGACTAGTATTTTACCTGAGCTGTGTGCATGGAGGTCACAGGGGTCCTCCTTAGAAGGCATATTGATGGTGGACAGGAGAGACAGGTAAGAGACACACAACAGTGGGACAAAGGTGAGTGGTTGGATCTGAGTCTAAGGCACACGCCAAGAACAAGTAGCATGAGTCCTACAACAATTATAACTGGAAACTAGACATGAACCTCACGCCCTGACAGGCCCTGTGATTCCAGAGTGAAATCCAGTTCAGCCCAAAGGCACTTTTCTCTTATGTCCCCATGTGACCAATTCGATCAGATGCCACAATGGTACTCACACAAGAAATTAACAAAAAGTTATTTTTGGTTAGATGTGTTCTACCAACTACTCATTACAAGTAGCTTTAATATCAACATTGACTATTCTAAGTAAAGAAAAGTCAGAATGCAAGCTAAAATGAAAGTCAGAGCAAGTTACTCCCCAGTTACCATGCTTCAAGGTCTCCCCATCACTTGACCACATTCCCTGATCTGGCATAGAAAAGTGAAGGTGTTAAGTCACTCAGTCGTGTGCAACTCTTTGCGATCCCATGGACTGTAGCCCGACAGGCTTCTCTGTCCACAGAATTCTCCAGGCAAGAATACTTGAGTGGGCTGCCATTTCCTTCTCCAGGGGAGCTTCCAGATCCAAGGATTGAACCTGGGTCTCCCACACTCCAGGCAGATTCTTTACCATTTGAGCCAAGATCTGGCATGGAAGGCCCTCCCTAACTTGGCTTCTGCTTCTCTTTGCTTCTACTTTTCTCCACTTTTTGTCCCTCATACTGGTGAAAACAACCTGTTTTTTTACCATGCACAACCACACCATTTCCGCCACTGTGCTGACACACTCTATTTTTCTCTCTGACCTTCCTTTCTCTTACCACAGTTGCCTAACTGGCTCCTGCCTACTCATCACCCCTCAACCTAGGTGTCACCTTCTCCAGGAAGTTTTGTCTTTCCTTTAATTCCCTAGACTTTGTGACAGGCCACCCACTTTGGGCTCCCACTGCCTCTGGTGCAGACTTCTACCTGAACTCTCGCCACTCTGTGCACAATAGTCGGTCACTAGCAGTCTGCCCCATTAGCCTGGAGCTCCTTAAAGACAGCCCGGATGTTTACTCCTGTGTATAAGCTGACCAAGCACAGGGCTGACCACACCACTGGCACCAGGTAAATGTTAGCTGAATGCAGACGCAAACCTTTTACAAACAAGTTATGTTTCAAATGTCCCTGGCATAACTGTGTTCTACCTCTGATCATGAGCTAATAGGTGCACTGTGAAACCTGAGAACAGCCTGATTCAGGAACAGAACACAATGAACACTTAGAAATTGGATGCCCTTCAATGCGCCTTCTGTGTACTACATGGCTCACTTTTTTTTAAGTGGAATAAAAAGCAAGTTCGGTAAGCCCATGTCTGCCTATTAAAAAATGCAAATTAAATGACCTTTACTCTTTTACTGTTTCTTTAAAATGCATTATGGTAAAAATAGGCCTTCTCCCTGTTAATCTGGCTAAGGAAGCAGAACCAAGATCATCAAATGGGCTCTTACTGAGATACATGCTAATTTTGGCCAACTTAATCTCTTTAAGAAAATTAACATTTGCAAAGTTTTCCATATTATGAGTCAAAGCAGAGAACTTGAAGGGAAACAACCCCACACTTGTGGAAAGATGTTACCTTTGCAGTATAGGACTATAGTTTATAAACAGCAGAGTATCTCTAATGAATTAGATGCTCCCTTTTCCCCTGAAAAGATCAGGAGTCTCCCTGTTGTCAGAGCCAAACAGGCTCTTCTGGTGTCACACTAACACCTCTTCAATTCAGTCAGATGACAATGAGAGATACAAGAAATAAAATATGACCAAAAAAAAAAAACACCTCTGATGCTGAAGTTCCAGGTTTCACCTTCACCGATCTTTTTCAACATGGAGGATCTTCATCAGGTTATGAAATACTCATTCTTGAAAAACTCCTCAATCTGGAAAATTGATCTGTATTTGCCTGGTGTACTGTAACTTAAAATGTCAGGATTTCTTTTTTGTTGTTATTTTATACGGAAAGCAGGGACAGTTTATCAAATAGTGTTTTGGGAGTTTGAGGGAAGAAACTGATTTCCCACAGAGTGAAATCTAGTCCAGAAATGAATTTAGCACTTTGGCTTTATTAAGGCGGTACTTGGCTATATCCATTTGAGAGTCAGCTTGAGTAATACATTTAATGATTTAGCCATATAAAACAAACACAAGACCAAAATCCCCTTCCCTACTACATTTTTAGAAATGTCTAAGGCTCTTATTTTTCTTACAACAATAAAATAAACTGATAAATTATTACATATTTTAGATTTAAAAAGGAATCACAAAACTATACAGCAAGATAAACAACCTGGTATCAATGTGTAATAAGGGATGCCAAGAAAAGTTATTATTGAACAATTAATATATGTCCATTTAAACAAAAGCTATTCTCATTGATCTATAATAAAAAGACCCCAAAGCAAAGAAATGCTGTGTCTAGTCTGTAACTATTTTAAGCATTAACTCTTAGAAATGTTTACTTACATTTGTCACGTGGCTTTTGTTTCCCTCCCCTCCTCTTCCAGCACGCCAGCCAACTTTCTGTGCTTCAAATCTAGTTTATACCATCCACACTCCAGTTTTCTCTGGTCTATAGACTTTTCCTCCTCTAAACTTTGGTATTTAATATCAGTGTTTGATATTAATGGTCTTCTACCTCTCAGTGTCCCCAGCTCTAATGTTAGCTTACAAGACTGACTTGTCAGTTCCTGTATCCCCACCAGTCAGTTGCATATTTGCAAACCATGACTCCAGGAGTCTCTAGTGCTATGTACAGAAAGCCAAAGAATGAAATGCAAATTAGACCCTCCCTTTGGATGGAAAAGGATGATGTCATTTCACTCCTTTGTTATGATTTTTTACGCTCTCAGAATTCACCTGTAATAGCACTGGTGGCTTACCTTGTGTCTGGTTTTAGATTTTCTACTGTGGAGAAGGTTTGATTTGTTGTTTGAATGGACTTGTTCTTCCCACTGAATGACCCATTTTCTCTGGATATAACTTCATATTCTAAAAAGCAAAAAGGCCAACAGACAGTTGTCTTTATGCTCTAGCAAACTGAATATTCTAGAAGCTAACAGCCTAAAAAGTCACTCTCATAAAAGTGAGCAACTGAGATTGCAGGCCTGAGACCTATTGATCATACACATTTGCAACTTCTAGATGGAGATTATCAGTTGATGGTGAAGGTCCCAAAGCAGTTGGGGAGTTGCTCATGGACCATTTTTGTTTTCTCTCTACCAGAGCAGGAAAGGCCTGATAACTGTGTAAAGTGATGACACTCCTGGGGTAGCACTGTATATGGGTAACTTATCATTTTGATATGATCTGCCATTGCTGGAAAATCTAGTGCAGTTTTGTAAGAAACATTCTATGAGGAGTGGTGCTTCAACAGAAGCACATTTCCTGCTCATAGGGCTTTAAAACGTAGCTGGGAAATGGTCACTGATGACACGGTACTGCTGCAAGTAACAGTTAAAACCATAGCAGCAAATAACGTTTAACCAGACAATGAACTACATTTTCCCAGAGTCCATTATTTTGAACTACAGAAATACAAGATTTTGGTACCTACTGCTTATGTAAGTTACATAAATCTTGTACATACTGCTTATATATGCCCCCTTGATAATTATCCTTGAATTAAAACAAAACAAAATGAAACTTTGTCCTTAAAATTAGTATAGAGATCATACAAACTTACCTAAAGGGTAGCTTTCTATGAATTTACAGGGCTAATCAAAAGAGAAAGACTTTCGGAATAAGAGAATATAATTTACTAATATGTTTTCCCTGTTTTCAGTTGGGATTTAGTTTAATACATGTGATGAGATCACAAAGAGAATTACAAAAATCAAGCAAAAACCAACGAACAAACCACAAAAGCCCACTTAAAAACAGTTCTGTCAATATGAAGAAATATACAAGTGGTGGGCTTTGGGGAAAGTGGGAAGGTTGTGAGTTACTGGGACTTAAACTGTTAGCGCTGAGACCAAAGGTAGGAGATAATATTGGAAATAAAGCTGAAATTACAGGATAACTCGTGGAGACTTATAATCACCAATTTTAATTTGGGGAGGATCTTTAATGGTAAATTTAAAACATCCAAGATGTAGGAACACCTTTTCAGAATAATTTCCTATAACCATCCTTTTGAAAATTTTAAATTAGACTAGAAGGCAATGGCCATTGTATTTGGACACATGAATGCAGCTTTTAAAAGACTAATGGCTGATATTTAGTATGTCTTCCTCAGACTCTTTGCTCCCAACTATGTTTCGGTTGACTTTTTATTCTAACAGAGCATGGAAAGAGAGGGAGAGGGAGCATCCTGAATTCATATATTCAAATTATACTTTTCCTTCAGCCATAAAGGGGCATTTACTAGAAAAAGAAGAGAGTAATTAAAATGGAAGTAAAACAGATTTTTTTTTTTTTTAAAGGAAACTGCATGACTTAATGGAAAGAAATAGACCAAGCCACTTGCCTGGATCTCAGTCTCAGTTTTCCCATCTGTAAAATGTCCATAGTGTCTCTTCATAGGGATTAAAGTTAGGAACATATGAAAAGTGCTTAATAGTATTTTGCTCAACAGGTGGTACCTATTATTATTATGTCTTTTATTATTATTTATTATCCCTGAATTGTATCTTAAAACTTGAAAATTTGAAAGATTCCAGTTCAAAAGATTCAAGTGCTGATTAGTCATTGAAAGAGCAGTTTATATGATATTCCAGTTGGTTCATCCATGAAAGCAGTCACCTTCAAAAAACATCTTTGTTTGGGTCATTCCTAATGTTTAAATATTAATTTAATATGATTTTAGTCCTGAAACTTTGGAGTTTTCAAAATGGATCTATA
>SJYT01001497.1:3943-25174 GCA_006410635.1 Cephalophus harveyi | reverse complement strand
CTTATTCCTTGGAAGGAAAGTTATGACCAACCTAGATAGCATATTCAAAAGCAGAGACATTACTTTGCCAACAAAGGTCCATCTAGTCAAGGCTATGGTTTTTCCTGTGGTCATGTATGGATGTAAGATTTGGACTGTGAAAACGGCTGAGCACCGAAGAATTGATGCTTTTGAACTGTGGTATTGGAGAAGATTCTTGAGAGTCCCTTGGACTGCAAGGAGATTCAGACAGTCCATTCTAAAGGAGATCAGTCCTGGGTGTTCTTTGGAAGGAATGATGCTAAAGCTGAAACTCCAGTACTTTGGCCACCTCATGTGAAGAGTTGACTCATTGGAAAAGACTCTGATGCTGGGAGGGATTGGGGGATTGGAGGCAGGAGGAGAAGGGGACGACAGAGGATGAGATGGCTGGATGGCATCACTGACTCGATGAACATGAGTTTGGGTGAACTCTGGGAGTTGGTGATGGACAGGGAGGCCTGGCGTCCTTTGTCCACCTCACAAAGAGTTGGACACGACTGAGTGATTGAACTGACTGAACTGATAATTTATTGTAAAAACTTAAATATTTATCATGAATCACTGAAATGTTGCCACATTCCTTTGGTTTTCTTATTCACTCTCATGGCTTAAAAATGTAATCTGAAAGTGAAAGTCACTCATTCATGCCTTACTCTTTTGTGACCCCATGAATTACTCACTTTTTTATAGCCAATATCCAGATAGTCAATAAATCCTGCTAGCTCTACATTCAAAATATATCCCAAATGAGTGACTGAAATGAACTGAATCATACAAAACCTGTCCTGCCACCATCCTGACCCTGACCTCTATCAGTCCTCTCCTCTTGATTTGGAGTGGACTCATCTGCTTTCCTGTCACCCTATTCTCCCCATCAGTTCAGTTCAGTCACTCAGTCATGTCCGAGTCTTTGTGACCTGATGGACTGCAGCACTCCAGGCTTCCCTGTCCATCATCAACTCCCAGAGTTCGCTCAGACTCATGTCCATCGAATCAGTGATGCCATCCAACCAGCTCATTCTCTTAATACAAACTCCTCTTCTGCTCCTCCTCTTGCATTTAATCATTCCCAACATCAGGGTCTTTTCTAATGAGTCTGCTCTTCCCACCAGGTGGCCAAAGTATTGGAGCTTCAGCTTCAGCATCAGTCATTTCAATGCATATTCAGAACTGATTTCCTTTAGGACTGATTTGATCGCCTTGCAGTCCAAGGGACTCTCTCTCTTTCTCTCTCTCTCTCTTTTTAATTGAAGGATAATTTCTTTACAGAATTTTGTTGTTTTTTATCAAACGGCAACATGAATCAGCCATAGGTATTCATATATATGTATATATAACCCCTCCCTTTTGAGCCTCCCTCCCATCTCCCTCCCCATCTCACCCCTATAGGTTGATATAAAGCCCCTGTTTGAGTTTCCTGAGCCATACAGCAAATTCCTATCAGCTATCTACTTTACATTAACATAAGTTTCCATGTTACTCTCTTCATACATCTCACCTTCTCCTCCCCACTCCCCATGTCCATAAGTCTATTCTCTATGTCTGTTTCTCCACTGCTGCCCTGTAAATAAATTCTTCAGTACCATTTTCCTAGATTCCATATATGTGCATTAGAATACAATATTTATCTTTCTCTTTCTGAATCATTTCCCTCTGTGTAATAGGTTCTAGAATCATCCACCTCATCAAAACTGACTCAAATGCATTCCTTTTTATGGCTGAGTAATATTCCACTGTGTATATATACCACAACTTCCTTGTCCATTCATCTGTTGATGGATGTCTAGATTGCTTCCATGTTCTAGCTATTGTAAGTAGTGCTAAATGAACAATGGGATACATGTGTCTTTTTCAATTTTGGTTTCCTCAGGGTATATGCTTAGGAGTAGGATTGCTGGTTCTTATGTTAGTTTTATTCCTAGTTTTTTAAGGAATCTCCATACCATCTTCCATAGTGGCTGTATCAATTTACATTCCCATCAACAGTGCTTGAACTGAACTGAACTGATATAACATGCAAAAGTAAAGTAATAGCCCAATAGCCAGGAAAGAAAAGCAGCTATACTAATGTAAAATTCTTATACTTCACATTCAACTGTTTATGAAGTTGTGGAATATCACTGGAAGGTAGACTGAAGTTAAGGACACATTCTATGAACCCCAAATTATTCACTAAAATAATAAGACAAAGTTATAGCTAAGAGGACAACAAAAAAGGTAAAATGGAATCATAAAAATATTTAGTCCAAAAGAAGGCTGAAAAAGAAGGAAAGAGGGAAAAAAGAATAGATGGAACAAATAAAAAATAGCAAATAGCAAGATGATGATAGATTTAAGCCTAACCATATCATCAAAGAATATTACCATAAACAAAAAAGGTCACTTTATAATGATAAAGAATCAATTCATTAGCTTATTACAATCCTAAGTAATTGAGGTCTATACCTGAATACAGACCTTTAGTTTACATGGAGCAAAAAAAAAAAAAAAGTGACAGAAGAAGAAAGTAGAAATAAATCTACAGTTAGAGCTAGGGATTTTGGTATTCTCTCATTAACTGATAGAACAAGTTGATAGAAAATCACAAAGGATATAAAAGAATTGCACAATATAACCAAGCAAATTTACTTAATTGACATTTTTATAGAACACTTGTTATGGACTGAATTATGTTTTCCTAAAATTCCTATGTTGAAGATTTAACTTCCAATATGAGAAATCAAACCTGATAATACCTTGAAATAAGGCTTCTGGACTCTAGAACTGAGAAAGAATAAATTTTGGTTGCTTAAGCCAAAGTCTACGGTATTTTGTTTTGGCAGTCCTAGCGAACTAATACAATATTCCACTTAAGACTAGGAAGATACACTTTTTTTTTTTAAGAATACACAAAACATACACACCAAGATATACTATATTCTGGGCCATAAAAAATCTCAATAAATTTAAAATGACTCAGGAAATAAGAGTATATCACAACAATGTAGTTATTAATAAAAATCAGTAACAGAATGATCTCTTGAAAATCTTGAAATATTTGGAAATTCAGTAACCTACTTCTAATAAGCCAAAGAAGAAACCAAAAGGAAATTTAAAAGTATTTTGAATAAGGTAAAACTGAATACACAATATATCAAACATTTTTAGATGCTGCTTAAATAATACCTAGGGAAAATGTTGTAGCACTGAATTTCATATTTAAAAAGAAGAGAGGTCTCAAATCATCTTGAACCTTAAGAAATTACAAGAGCAAATTAAACTCAAATTAAGCAGAAAAAGGAAGTAATAAAGATCAAAGTAAAAATAAATGAAATGGAAAACAGAAAAATAATACACAAAATAAATGAAACCCAAAGTTGAACTTTTAGGAAGGTCAAAAGAACTGATAAACCTATAGTGTGGCTGATTAGGCAAAAGAGAAAAAAGGCATATATAATTAATAACAGGAAAGAGAGAGGTGACATCATTACAGATTATTCAGATATCAACATAAAAGAAAATGAAATAAATTTGACAACTTAGATGATATAGACCAATAACTTGAAAGATAAAAATTATGAAAGCTCTTATGGAAGAAAGCATACTGAATAGTCCTATACCTATTAAAGAAAAGAAAGAAAGAAAAAGTGAAGTCGCTCAGTTGTGTCCGACTCCTTGCGACCCCATGGACTGTAGCCTACTAGGCTCCTCCATCCATGGAATTTTCTAGGCAAGAGTATGGTGTGGGTTGCCATTTCCTTCTCCAATTATAATGAATTACAAGTAAAACACTTTTCACAAAGAGAATGTGAGGCTCAGATGACTTTAGTGGTGAATACTGCCAAATATTTAGGGAAGAAGCAATACTAATTCTAAACCCTTTCAGAAAATTGAAAAGTTCAGTATTATTTTGACACTAAAACTTGACTAGATTTTACAAGAAAATAAAATAACAGCCCAATATCCCTCACTGAATACAATTCTAAACAAAATTTTAGGGAATTAAATCAACAATATATTTAAATGAGAATACACTATAACCAAGGGGAATTTGTCCCTGGAATGCAAAGTTAATCTACAATTCAAGAACAATTACTTTATCATATTAACACACTAAAAGAAAAGAAAAACCTTATAATTATCTCAAGAAAGCCAGAAAAATCATTAGACATAATCTGGCATTCATTTCTGATAACAATTCTCACTGGAGCGGGAATAGAAGAGAACTTTCTCAACTCAATAAGGACATCTATAAAAACACCACAGGTAACAACATACTTAATGGTGAAAGACTAAATGGTTTTTCTATAAGATAAGGAATAAGAAAAAGATATCAGTCCTCACTTTCAATTCAGTGTTTTTCTGGAGGTTCTAGCCAGTATAGAAAAGCAAGAAAAAAGGTACTCAAGTTGGAAAGGAGGAAGGAAAATCTTCCTCTTAGATGACATAGTTCTGTATATAGAAAACCCAGCATATCTACAAAAAAATCTACAGAGCTTTGCAAGATTGTAGAATATAAAATCACTGTACAAAAAAATCAGTTGTTTTCCTATATATTAGTGATGAACAAGAGGAAACTGACACTTAAAATGCTACCTTTATGTTTTATTTCACTGAAACTAAAAATCATTGGGGAGAGAAATGAATAATACCTAAATAAATGGTGAGATACACCATGTTCCTAGGTAGGAGGACAATAGTGTTCAGCTGTCAATGCTTTCTAATTGATTTGCAGATTCAATGAAATTCTAATAAAAATATGAGCAGGCTATTTTTCTTCAGACATTGATAAATTCATCCTAAGATTTAGCTAGGAATACAAAAGGACCTAGAACCACCAAAACAACTTTGAAGAAATAAAAACAATGTTGGAGAACTAACACAACCCGATTGCAGCACTTATCATAAAACCACAGTGATCCAGACACTGTGGTATTGATGGAAAGGTAGCTAAATAGATCAATGGAACAACTAGAGAACACCTAAATAGTTCCATGTATATATGGACAATGGTTTTTGACAAAGTTACAAATTATATTCAGTGGAGGAACAATAATTTTTCAACAAATATGGTGGAACAGTTTGATATCCTTAAGAAAATAAACTTGCATTCATATCTTGTATCATATACACAATTTGACTCAAAATGGATCATAGACTTAAATGTAAAAGTAGAAACCTTCTACAAGGAAACAGAGGAGCTCTTTGTGATCTCTGATTAGTCAATGATTTCTTAAATGTAACACCAAAGATGCAAACTATAAAAAACCAAATCAATAAACCAAGCTTCATTAAAATTGAAAAAGAAGCCACACAGGGAGAAAATGTTTGTGAAACATGTACCTGAGAAAGATCTTCAATCCAGAAAATATAAAGACTCTTAAAACTCAGCAATAAGAAAATAAGCAACACAATAAAAATATAGAAAAAATTTAAAGAGACATATCAAAAAGGATATACAGATGGCAAATAAGGACATGAAAAGATGTTCAGCATTCCTAGTCATTAGGGATATGCAAAATAAAATCACAGATACTACTACATACTTTTTAAAAGGGTTTAAATTTAAAAGGCTGACCATACTAAGGGTTAGAAAAGATGTGGAGGTACTGGCACCCTCATACACTGCTGACAGAAAGGCAGAACAGTGCAACTGCTGTGAAAAACAGTTCGGCAGTTCCTTAAAATGTTAAATATACACTTACATATGATCTAGGCATCCCCTTACAGGAATTTGTCCAAAAAGAATGAAAGCATATGTCTACACAAGACTTGTACCTGAATGGTCATAGAATAACATACTTTACTGGTAACGTAAGAATTGCTGTGAAAAACAGTTCGGCAGTTCCTTAAAATGTTAAATATACACTTACATATGATCTAGGCATCCCCTTATAGGAATTTGTCCAAAAAGAATGAAAGCATATGTCTACACAAGACTTGTACCTGAATGGTCATAGAATAACATACTTTACTGGTAACATAAGAATGCTGGAAACAACCCAAATGTCATGATGTTTTAATAAATTATTATATATCTATGCAATAGAATACTCATAAGCAATAAAAAGGAATAGACGGTTGATACATATACCAACATGGATGCATCACCAAATAGTTATGATAAGTAAAAGAAATCAGACAAAAGTTCATAATATATTATTTTCTATTATGTGAAACTCCAAAAATACATATTAGTCGATAAAGATGATGCAGTTAAAGTGCTGCACACAATATGACAGCAAATCTGGAAATCTCAGCAGTGGCCACAGGACTGGAAAAGGTCAGTTTTCATTTCAATCCCAAAGAAAAGCAATGCTGAAGAATTTTCACACTACCATACAACTGTGCTCATTTCACATGCTAGCAAGGTAATGCTCGAAAATCCTTCAAACTAGATTTCAACAGGTGAACCAAGAACTTCCAGATGTTTAAGTTGGGTTTAGAAAAGGAAGAGGAACAAGTGATCAAATTGCCATCATCTGTTGGATCACAGAAAAAGCAAGAAAATTCTAGAAAAATATCTACTTCTGCTTCATTGACCACAGAAGCCTTTGACTGTGTGGATCACAACAAACTATGGAAAATTCTTCAAGAGATGGGAGTACCAAATGACCTTACCTGCCTCCTGAGAAATATGTATGCGGGTCAAGACCAACAGTTAGAACTGGACATGGAACAATGGAATGGTTCAAAATTGGAAAACAGTACATCAAGGCCATATATTGTCCCTCTGTTATTTGACTCATATGCAGAGTACATTATGGGAAATGTCAGGCTGGATGAATCACAAGCTGGGATCAAGATTGTTGGAAGAAATATCAACAACCTCAGATATGCAGATGATACCACTCTAATGGCAAAAAGCAAAGAGGAACTAAAAAACCTCTTGATGAAAGTGAAAGACAAGAGTGAAAAAGCTGGCTTAAAATTCAACATTCAAAAAACTAAGATCATGACTTTGGACCCACCACTTCATGGCAAATAGATGGGGGAAAAGTGGAAACAGTGACAGATTTTCTTTTCTTGGGCTCCAAAATCACTGCAGACAGTGATTACAGCCATGAAATTAAAAAATACTTGCTCCTTGGAAGAAAAGTTATGACAAACCTACAGCATATTAAAAAGCAGAGACATTACTTTGCTGACCAAGGTCCATCTAGTTAAAGCTATGGTTTTTCCAGTAATCATGTATGGATGTGAGAGTTGGCTATAAAGAAGGCTGAGTGCCAAAGAATTGATGCTTTTGAATTACAGTACTGGAGAAGAATTTTGAGAGTCCCTCGGACAGTAAAGAGATCAAATGAGCCAATCCTAAAGGAAATCAACCCTGACTATTCATTGGAAGGGCTGATGCCGAAGCTCCAATATTTTGGTCACCTGATATGAAGAGCCAACTCACTGGAAAATATCCTGATACTGAGAAAGACTGAGGGCAGGAGGAGAAGGGGATGACAGAGGATGAGATGGTTGGATGGCATCACTGACTCGATGGACATGAGTTTGAGCAAACTCCAGGAGATAGTGAAGGACAGGGAAGCCTGGCATGCTGTAATCCATGGGGTTGCAAAGAGCTGGACATGAGTTGGTACCTAAAAACAACAGCAACAATCTATAATATAGTTACCTTGAGACTAGAGGTTAGGTGGGAGAAGTGGAGAGGAGGGATTATAAAGGTACATGATGAAACTTTGAGGTGTTGCATGTACTCATTATCTTGATTGTGACGATGGTTACATGAATATATACATATATTAAAATGTATCAAATTTTATACTTCAGAAAAACAGATCACAAACAGAAACACTGGTCTATATCATACAATATCTTTTACTTTGGTAGATTAGATTACTGTTCAAAAATATTCTCTATATTCATGGAAAGAGTATATTTCCCCTCTCTTCAATTTGAGCTTAGCTCTGTGACTTTCTTTTGCCATTGAATATTGGCAGGTATAACACAAGGAGGTTGAAATGTTGTTGTATATCTGGACTCCTTCTCTCTTTACTTGTATTGTTAGGAAAACAGCTTCATCTTGGGTACCAAAATGAACAGATGTAGAGCAGACCTTAGCCTAACCTTAAGAGACCCAGCTGTACCTGGTGCTAGAAACAGAATCACACAGCTAAGCAAATCCTAAATCAGCTGACCTCCATGTGACTTGTAGACACATGAGAAATAAATCCTTTTTAGGGTATGCTACTAGACTTCCCTGATGGCTTAGTGGTAAAGAGTCTGCCTGCCAATGTAGGGGACACAGGTTCAAACCCTGATCCAGGAAGATACCACATGCCATGGGCAACAAAGCTCATGCACCATGACTACTGGGCCTGTGCTCTAGGGCCCGGGAGCCACAACCGCTGAAGGCTGTGTGCCTTTAGAGCCAATCTCTGCAACAAGTGAAGCCACTGCAGTGAGAAGCTCTTTCGCTGCAACTCGAGTAGCTTCTGCTTGCCTCAACTAGTGAAAAGCTTGTGCAGCAAAGAATACCCAACACAGCCAAAAATAAATAAGTAAAAAAATAAACATTAAAAATATGCCACTAAGATTTTGTAGTTACTACACAGCAACGGTTGACTAATATACCCAACAAAGATAGCTTTCTTAAAAGTAAGATTTGTAGCCGATCATACGTACCTTTGAATCTGGGCTTCCCAAGAGGATCCGTTTCTCTTGTTGGACTTGAGCTAAAGTCAGTCATGTTATCTGAGGATGGATGATACAATGAAAAAGTAGTGAAGGCTATAAATATTTATAATGCCTCCTGGTCAATTGCTTGCAACTTTGATTTCCATATTATTATAATCCATATTATTCACATTTCAAGGCCTTTAACTGTGTCCTGCTGCAGGTGTTCTGAAGAGTAATAAATGGTTTAAAGATTACAACTGGGCTTCCGTTGTAGGTCAGGTGGTAAAGAATCTGCCTACAATGCAGGAGACACAGGGTTCGATTCCCAGGTCAGGAAGATCCCCTGGAGAAGGAAATGGCAACCAACTCCAATATTCTTGACTGGAGAATCCCATGGACAAATGAGCCTGGCAGGTAGAGTCCATGGGGTCGCAAGAGTCAGATACGACTTGGCGACCAAACCACCACCATCAAAGCTTATAACCAAGTAGCTAATACACATTCATATATTAAGTTATGTGTGATTAGGAATGACAGGTGATTTAGGAATAAGGACTGGGTAATCTAGATCTTTTGAGGAAGACTTTATTAAAGATCTTGGCACTTCCTTCTATGTCTCCAAAGGAAAGGAGCACATTCCACAGTAAGTCATTAGAAGTGTAATTTTAAATTAAAATGTCCCTATCAATCATAAAATTGAGCAAAATGTATTGATCCAGAACTGGGACTCTTTTCTCCCTAATTTGAAATCCTCTGGTACTTTGTGGCTAAGCATCCAGTGGAACTTGACTAACATACTCACCAAGATCTTCTCCTGAGGCAGGAACTGTTGGTTGCTTTTTATCTGTCTCCATTCTCTCCAAGGGAGCCTCTGTAGGTCTGAGTGTTGCCCTCAAGGGTGGGGAAGTTACTCGGTCTGATGAAATGATTCCTATAATGCAGAGCCAAAGGAGTCAGGTTTTGTAGGGAGCCCTGCAGAGTTCCCCATTTACCTATTCCACAAATATTTATTAAGGACTTACCATGTGACTTGGCACTATATGCCAGGATTAGAGAGAAAATAAGACCTGGTGTCCTTGATTGATTGGGAGACATGTGTAAGCCAAATTATACTGAAGCATTATAAATATTGTGGAAGCATAAGACAAGGTCTCAGAGAAGGCAAGTCTATGGGGAAAGGTGATGGGTGCTGGGGGGAAGGTAGAAATGCCTTCCTAGAGGGTATGCTAATAAAGAGGAAAAGTGATCAGTAGGTAGGCAGGAGAGCTGTATTCTAGGTGGAGTTTACAGGAAGAACACAGGCAGGGAAGCATAAAGTCATGAGGCATGTTGAATTTGAAGGCCTGAGAGCCAAGAGTGCCAGGAAGCAATGCGAGCAGAGTCGGGGGCGGGTAGGAAAGGGCAGTTCATGGAGGGCCTTGCATACCATGGATTTAGATATTATTTTTCAATGACAAGGGCCCATTAAAAATTTTTCACTAGAGAAGTAACATGATCAGATAAGGAGAGAGTGAACAGTTAGGCTGCAAGGCTGGTGGCAGACAGAGAAATCAAGAACTAAAGCAGTTGTGTAGGCAAGGACAGAGGAGACCTATGTAAGAAGCAGTGAGACTGGATGGAAGGGGTTTTACATGAAAGACATCAAGAGGATGGAGTGGCCAGACTATAGATTAAATGATAGGCATGGGAGATGGCGGGGGAAGAAGAAAAATGTTTATAAGGTAATGACTGTGATTCTGGCCTAGTGGCCAGGCCAGTGTTACTCTGAGATGGTGTATTCCACAATGTCTCCTCTGCCCTAAAAACACATGGAGGCCTCCCAAACAGGATCCATTGCAAGGTCTATGCAAATATGGGTAGAATAGAGTGGAGGCTAGTAGCAGTGTTAGTCACTCAGTTGTGTCTGACTCTCTGTGACTCTATGGGCCCATAGAGTCCTCTGTCCAAGGGATTCTCCAGGCAAGAGTACTGGAGTGGGTAGCCATTCCCTGCTCCAGGGGATCTCCCCGACCCAGGGATTGAACCCAGGTCTCCTGCATCGCAGGCAGATTCTCTACCGTCTGAGCTACAATCTGTCATAGAGTGGAGGCTAGATTAGGTTTTGTAGTTTTCATGGGAAAAGGAATTGTTCTCAGGTGATAGAGAGTCAAAGAGTAAGGACTGATGTAAGGACTGTGGCCCAGCATGGAATCATGGGTGATGGGCTTCTGGTCCTGGTGGGAGTGGGCCCCAATGAGACAGCAGGAGCTTTTTGAGTAGAAATGCTTGGACGGTATTTTCATCCTGGCAAGGAGAGCGGGACTGAGACGCCTCAGTAGATCTGGAGATGGGGGACAGGTGGAGATGCCTCACAGGAGCCTAAGACTGTGCTCAGAGGCACATGTGCGAGAAGGCATGTTTTCAGAGAACTCCCAGAACACTGAACTGATTTCTTGAATTCCAAATGCACTTTCTTTGGTGGTCATCAGGCCAGATGTGTACAACTGATCTCATTTGTGTTTGGCTCCTCACTGTAGGGCTTCCATGGGGGCTCGGATTGTAAAGAATCTGCCTGCAGTGTGGGAGACCTGGGGTCAATTCCTGGGTCAGGAAGATCCCCTGGAGAAGGGAATGGCAACCCACTCCAGTGTTCTTGCCTGGAGAATTCCATGGACGAGGGGAGTGGCCGGCTACAGTCCACGGGATCACAAAGAGTAGGACACAAATGAGCAACTAACACTTTCACTTTCTTTCCTCAATGTAGACATTTCTTTTGAATTAGAGATGGATAGCAAAGGGTGGGGCGGAGAAGGCAATGGCAGCCCACTCCAGTACTCTTGCCTGGAAACTCCCATGGATGGAGGAGCCTGGTGGGCTGCAGTCCATGGGGTCGCTGAGTCAGACATGACTGAGCAACTTCACTTTCTCTTTTCACTTTCATGCATTGGAGAAGGAAATGGCAACCCACTCCAGTGTTCTTGCCTGGAGAATCCCAGGGATTGGGGAGCCCAATGGGCTGTCATCTGTGGGGTCGCACAGAGTCAGACACGACTGAAGCAATTTAGCAGCAGCAGCAGCAGCAAAGGGTGGGGAGGGCACTAGCGTTAATCTCAGAAGTGGAATGTGTTTATATTGTCCCACAGGCTGGATGAGTTACACTTATTGATGGGAGTGAACAAGGTTTTACATGGCAGGAACCAGGGCCATGGAGCAGCAGCTGAAGACGCACAACCTTTCAGGAGAGCTCTGTGGAGGGAGGTTCCCCTAACTCTTCCATGGAGGACACTGGAGCATCACTTTCAGCCTGACCTGAAAGCTATAGAAGCTCAAGTCTCAGCTGCCCCAGGTTACAATTAATGAAGAGAACGTGGTCTCCTCACTGGGGCCATGTCCCTAGACCTTGACTCAAGCAGGCACCATCAGCATGGATGATAAGCTGATTCCTCCTTTAGCTGATGGGAAAACAACCCAGAGGCCGCTGTCCCCTAGTACATCATGGAAGCCTCTCCACCACATCCTCCTTTCATCCTGTGAAAAAAGTGACATCCATGCCCTTTCTCATAAATCCTTATCAGTTTCATCTTCCACAGTTGTACTTAACAGTGTTATCCTGATTCCCACTACAGAATATTTAGGAGATAGACATGAGGGAAGAGGGGGGGGAAAGATGGAGAACATGCTGTGATCTGCTGGCAGGTCCAGTGGAACAGCCCCTAAGAGGAGTGAGATGAAGCTTTGCTCTGAACTGGGCTCACTGATTCTTAATTTCACTCATATATTCACTCAATGATTACTGGATTCACTCAGTAAGGACTGGATTTGGTTCTGGGAATTCAGGGAAAGTGTCATCTGTCATCACAGAGCTCATGATCTAGTAGGGGAAGACAAGGACATGAACAAGTAGATATAAAACAGAGGTTTGCTCTAACAGAGGTATGTTTCAAGGACAATTAGGACAGAGAAGCAGTGTTAAGTCTACTTTGGGGAGCTATAGGAGGCTTCTTTAAGACAAGGATGAAGTACAAGTGTCCCAGGTGACTGGGAGAGGTCATTCTATGGGAAGAAGACAACACATGCCGCAGTCTAGAGGTGAGAGGCCATCTGCCTTGTTGCAGAGACTAGACCTGCTCAGTCACCCTGAGTATTCCAGCCTCCAGTCTTTCCCCTGGAACCATAATACTGAGGTCAGCACGAAGGCTGGTGGACAGGGGAGCTATCAAGGAGACGTAAAGGATTTTATCTCAAGAGACAGAATGTTAAGTGGAGGACATTTTCCATTACCCCTCGTGGGTTGGCAGCACAAAACATCTAGCCCAAAATAACCCATTTGTTGAAGAGCTTGTGACTGCTTCCATCTCAGCACCAAGCACCCAGCATCTAAGAAGCAAACTGACCTAGATGGACAAGGATGGTGGCTGTCACCCCACCCACCCAGAATCAGGACAGGAGTCCTTAAAGTTGTAACTGACAGTGTCTGGTCTTTGGGGCCAACACATGCCAAGGGCTGTCTGTTGCTTGAGCTAGCACACCAAGAAGGGCTGGTGGTTGACCAGTAAAACTGAAATCAAGGAGGGATAAGGAAGGTATGTGACTGACATACCTGCACTTCCTGGCTTTCCAGTGACATTGTTGGGTGGTAAAGGCTTTCTTCGTGGGGGCATGGGTCTGGGTGGCAAGGGTGGGCGACGAGTACCTGGGATTATGGCTAAGAGATAATATTACAGATAAAGTCGTCATAAGGATTCACTCTACAAAATCGTATTTTTTTAAAAGAAAATACAATGTTTGACAAGTAGCCGTTGGGTGACAGAGAATAGATTCTACGGAAAAGTGCCTGTAAGTAATACTTTCTAATGTTCTTCTAAATTAGTACTTGTAATGTACCCAGGGATAATAAAGCACACGAGTTAATGGGGAAAATATTCTCTAATTATGGATAAAAATATATCAGTAAATCTGCCCTTTGAAAGGCTGTACAAATGCACAGAATTTAACATCCTTTTCTTCTCGTATAGATTCAACAGTAGCATTTCTGAGTTTCATTGTCTCCAATTGCCTTTGCTTTGCAGACTACAATTCTTGCACCATTTTAGCTTTGAGTAAAGCATATAATTTCTCCTTTAATAGGTGTTCCACTCCATCCTCCAACTATATTATGTAATTATAATTAAACCAACACTCTTAGAACTTCTCAAATGATGACAACAAAGTAGCCCTAATGGCAGAAGCAATAAGCCTGTGCCCATGCAGATCAGAGTGACCACACAAGGGCACCTGGCCCGGGAGCTGTAAGTGGGAGGCAAAATTTCACACCCACTCTGCTCTCTCACCCACCCATGAGCCTTCATGCAAGGACGCCAAACCAGAGGAAAGGCACATTTTTCTAAATGATTTTCCTGAAGGGCAGAGAGGAGAGAAATCTTTTTATAATCTGCGCAAAGGCTGACAAGGCTAAAGTTCCTGAAGGAGTCCACCTTAACCCAAAGTTTCTTTGAAGTCCTGTGTTATAAGCTTAAAAATTCATTTCTTTCTTTGCATAATGTGTTGGTTTAATAATCTTCAAGCAAAATTGACAATCCAAGAAAGTGCCCTGTGACTTTAAGTACTTCCTGGGATATTAGGAGTTGTACACGTGCGTGCATGAGTGTGCATATGCTGGGGGAAAGGAGGAGTGAATCGTGATGATAGAATAGAGATGTCTCACCCAGACATTAATACATCAGAATAGGTTTCACAGCATCCTTCTACAAAGCACAGAGCTCTTATTCAATGCAAAGATATTACCACTTAATTTTGGCCTGTTATATAGAGAACAGTCTCAAAGTAGAAACATAAATGATTTCTGGCAAAAGGATATTATAATCAACTACCTAAGAGGAAAACTTGTATATGATGAAACCTAGAATCCACAGTTACTTTTCAGCATCTGATCCATTGTGGCCCCTCAGGATATTATGTGAAGTAATTATTAAATCAGTTCCTCATTAGAGGTTCTTATTAATATTCAGTTTGTGCACAAGGCACTTTTCATTTTCCCAAATACTTTAGTATGTTTATCTAGCAATACCCAGGTACTGTTAGCATGGATCTGATGCTTTGGGGACTGTGAGCGTGCTACTTGTTTTGTGGCAGCACATATAACTTGCAGCTACAAGTTTCATAGCAGAACTGAGTGAGGGAGTCAGCCTCATTCCTTACCTGTTTTTTTTGTGGGGTAAGAAGAATCCATTGATATATTTCTACCAGTACCAGATGGCAGTGGGACTTGCTTGACCCCTGTGAGCAGAGATAATGACAGAATAAATAGACTGTGAAGAAGGCTGAGCGCCGAAGAATTGATGCTTTTGAACTGTGGTGTTGGAGAAGACTCTTGAGAGTCCCTTGGACTGCAAGGAGATCCAACCAGTCCATTCTGAAGGAGATCAGCCCTGGGATTTCTTTGGAAGGAATGATGCTAAAGCTGAAACTCCAGTACTGTGGCCACCTCATGCGAAGAGTTGACTCACTGGAAAAGACTCTGATGCTGGGAGGGATTGGGGGCAGGAGGAGAAGGGGACGACCGAGGATGAGATGGCTGGATGGCATCACGGACTCGATGGACGTGAGTCTGAGTGAACTCTGGGAGTTGGTGATGGACAGGGAGGCCTGGCGTGCTGTGATTCATGGGGTCACAAAGAGTCGGACATGACTGAGCGACTGAACTGAACTGAAATAGATAGCTAAAATGTGATAAACATTCTTCACAGAAGCTTCATAGAGTTGTCAGTGATAATGTGCTTTTTTTTTTTTTAAGAACAAGGATACTGGTGTTTTTGTACCTAGACATTTTGATTGGCTTCCCTCGTCTGCATATAGAAAAAAATATCTAAAGCCCTACTGCATTCATCGGTTGTGATTTTTTTCTCTGAAGATTTAGTGTTTGATTTTTTTATCGTGGCTTTGTATTAATTTTTTATGCTGCCCACTCTGCACTGCCTGCCTGGGTGTTATTGTCTTGCCAGAAGGATTTCATCTACAGTGACTGACTATTTTTTTGCCAATATTCATGTGTAAATTCTGTGGTTTTTAAAAATATTTTTCTCTAACTCCTCTACCCCAATAAAAACCCTTATAATTCCAACATGTTTGGGTTTGTACCTAATGAATTGACTTTAAAAATATTTTTTGAGAAGCCTTGGTTAGCAGGCTGGTTAGGCCACAGACTGGATCTGTACTCTTGAAATTTGTAAATTAGGCCTGGGCATGCCTTGAACTCCAAATTGCTGCTTGGAAGAAACTGATCTGAAAATTACCCTGCATGCTATTTTATCTCCTAAGTCTCTCAAACATAATCTGTTGGTTATTACTAAGTCATTCACCTAAATACCCATGCTAGGATTTTGGGTAGCGATCCTAAGGATAGAGGGAACCAGTTTGCTTTTTGGCCTATATTTTAAAAATTATTATTCTTTTACATTATAAAATAGTCTTCCCTGACATGGCTGGCAGTCTCCATTAAGGAATAATAGGAACAGACATTAAGGAATAATAGGAACAGACATTTAGAATCTCAAGAGTGAATATTATCTTAGATATAGTGGCTCATTTTGAACTTCCCAGGTGGTGCAGTGGTAAAGAACCTGCTTGCCAAAAAAAAAAAAAAGAACCTACTTGTCAGTGCAGGAGACACAAGAGACATGGGTTCGATCCCTGGGTCAGGAAGATCCCCTAGAGAAGGAAATGGCAACCCACTCCAGTATTCTTGCCTGGAAAATGCCATGGACAGAGGAACTTGGTGGGCTACAGTCCATGGGGTTGCAAAGAGGTGGATATGACTGAGCATGCACGCATACACGCATGTGCGCGCGCACACACACACACACACACACACACACACACAATAGCTTATCCTAAAAAACGAACCCATGCTCTGAGGACATATGTGTGTGTGTATGCTCACTATAATATGTACTAAAAATAAGAATAAACATTGAATTAATATACTGGCTAGTGCATTAACAAGAACAAGCACAGTCACAGCCCTGTTTTGAGTGCCGTTCCAGGACTCTGTAGGGACATCACACACTCAGCCTCATGTAATACTTAGGCAGAGATATTAAGTACACAACAGAAACTTTGCTTGCCAAAAATTAGATGACATTTTCACATGAATTTATGAAATTATTAATCATGATTGTATTATAATGAAAATTCATCAGTCCAGGGATTGAACCCAGGTCTCCCACATTGTAGGCAGAGTCTTTGCCATCTGAGCTACCCAAGAAACTCATCAATATATTACTAACATTATTATTAACTATAATAATAATTATGATTAACATTAATTTATGAAACCTAATATTGCAGTTCCACATCCTCTGCTGTTTGAATAATAGATAATATATAAAATCATGGTGAATGTTTGTATGGAGCCAGAGGTCAAATGCTGTTTATCTGTGGTAGGAATAAAATGTTTCTGCAGCCAATGACTATTTTGTGGCTCATCCCACAGGCACTGTGAGAACAAACAGCTCATGGGTCTTCTTCCTGTGCCCTCCTCTGAGTGGTAATGGGAGTGGGGAATGACTCACTTGGGTGGTTACTCTGTCTGTGGCTTAGGGGAATGCAATTCATTTGTCACCAGGATAACCTGGTTTCCTGATATCTGAGGTAAAATCACAATATATCCTCTGGCACGCTAGCAGGCTATGTGTGCCTTCAGTAGACCCTTCTTCGCAGTCTTTTTCCAAATCTTTCCACTCTTAGAAAAACAAAGTATGTTGATCCGATACTGAACAAGCACCTTAGATATTAAAGACCTGATTTGATCCATACATCCCTTCTGTGTGGGAGATACCACTGGGGTCTCACAGAGGAGGAAACCCAAGGCAAGGGGAGATTAAGTATTTGTCCAGGGCCTCATAGTTAAAGTGGACGCGGTCATGCCCATGTATGCCCAGCTCCCAAGCCCATTTCCTGAGCACTAATTGGGATAGTACAGGGTCCCTTTTTCTGTCATCATCTTCCCTCCGATAAAGAGAAGGCCCAAAGTGGGCCTAAGTCTGGCCTAAAGCCTAGACTTAAAACCTGACTTAACTGCAGTTTTGACCTTCCCCAGAAATGTAATCTCAATCGACCAGTCTGGACATTTCTGGTCAGCCCCTGTGAGGTAATCTGTCACAGGAGCCCTCGTCATCCTCCAGAAGAGGTGATCTGCAATGGCAAAACCCACGCGAATCCCTTCTACCTCAAAAGGTGTCCTGGCTTCAACATAGTATTTTCCTTGGTTAATAGCTCCCTTGCCCCACACTTGTTCCTGTACATGTGGTTGCAGCAGAGGAAGGGGAGGATGGGCACACTGGGAGAGGATTGACACGCACACACTGCCATGGATGAAACAGACAGCTAGTGGGGAGCTGCTGTATCGCACCGGGAGCTCAGCTCAGTGCTCTGCGAAGACCTAGAAGGGTGGGATAGGGAGTGAGAGGGAGGTCCAAGAGGGACGGGAATATATAGAGAGACACACACACATGTACACTCACACACATGTACACACATATGCACACATGTACAAACGTGTGCACTTTGTTGTACAGTAGAAACGAACACAAATTGTAAAGCAACTGTCCTCTAATTAAAAAATAAAGCTTCCATTTCGCACAAGTCTTTGGAGTGCCATTCTAGTCACTACATAGGATGCTGTGATTCATAAATTGCTGAATGCATGCTGTAATAAGTTGCTTGAGTCGTGTCCAACTCTTTGCGACCCTATGGACTGTAACCCACCAGGCTCCTCTGTCCAGGGAATTCTCCAGGCAATAATACTGGAGTGGGTTGCCTTGCCCTCCTCCAGGGGATCTTCCCCACCCAGGGATTGAACTCTGGTCTCTTACCATCTCTGGCACTGGCAGGCAGGTTCTTTACCACTAGCACCACCTGGGAAGCTCAATAAAGTCAGTCAAATCTTCAAATTTGCTTGGCTGGATTTTTTTTTTTTAATGCCTCTCTTTTGCCTCACAATGACTCTAACTGACTTTAGCTCTCAGGTCCTATACTCTGTATTTCAGGTGTCTGAAGTGCCACCACTGGGTGAGGGCTAAACAACCATGGCTGGCAAGCAGGTGCCAGGCAGTCATGCCATTGATATGTGGGAGTTAGAAATGCAAGGATGACATGGTTTTCCAACCACGAATGTGCAGATCCACCAAGTCATGGGCAGGTGAAAAGGAGAACTGAGAGAGAATCTAAAACTCTGCAGGATTACTTTATGAATAAGAGAAAAAATAGAAACATACCTGGCCTCTTTTCTAATTAAGGGAGAAATCAGTCATTTTTTGTCATTTTCTGTATAGGTAGAGATGGAAGCATCATATTATTATGATCCCTGTAGGTTAAGTACCCATCAGCAGTATCACTTGCTAAACTGGATTTTGCCCAGCCTTCAGAAACAAAGAAAAGCCAGCAGTGGATGAGATCGCTGGGAAGAGCCCTGCAGAAGGCAGCTGTGGGACTCAGGGAAAAAGCATTGAACTGGGGACAAGAGACTGAAGTCCAGTTCTGGGCTTGGCTCCACCTGGCTGTGGTTTGCACGTCAGCCAGTAGCATGTGAGCACAGGACCTGGAGGCCAGTGAACTTCTGTGGCCCTGAATTGAGGAGAGCCAATAAAGGCCAAAGCAAGCAGAGAGGCAATGGGAGGGCAGAGGAGGAAGCCAGAAGAGATAGTGCAGAGAAAGAATCCTCAGGAACTGACATCTGATTAGCCAGTCTGGCTCAGGCTGCAACGTGAATTCTTTCTCCCTCATGCAGGATTAATCCACAGTTATCTCAAGGGCAGCACTGGCTCTGAAAGCACCAAGACTTGAACTTCAATGTAAGCCCCCAATTGTCATATGGAAATTCTCCAAAAATCTCTTGATTTACATAGTTCATCCCTTAGCAATTTATTGTCAGAAATGAAGTAATGATTTTGGTATTTTTAACCATGGTAACAGAAACTTTGCAAACAAACACAGCACACTGGGAATTGATTTCCGAATGTATTCGAGACTGTTCCTCATGACCAAAAAGGAGTGGTGTTTATGGATGATTGGTCTCCTCACCCACATCTCAAGATCTCAGCACCTGGCTGCAAGGTCAGGGGCGAAGAGCCAGCAGACTGGAAGATTTAGCTGCAGCTCAGACAAACACATTCCTCACCTGGGAGGCATCTGGGTTCTGGTTGTTAAGCACACTCCATGTGGGTCCAGTGAAGTGTGGATTCCTCATTAGGAGAGAACGGAGCAAAGAAAGGAATCTGGGATTCAGGTATTAACATATCTGCCAAACCACATGTGCCAAGGGGGTTTCCAAACTATACTTTGCTGGCACATGTGGGCCTTCAAGAAATGTCAGTTGAATGAAAGAACAGTTGCACAACTCAGCAGCTTTCTTCTACGGTGAGAAAGGTGGAGATTGTCTGGCAAAGGATGGGTGATTTTTTTTCTGTCAAAGGTCAGAGAGTAAATATTTTCAGCTCTGTGGGCCATACTGTCTCTGTTGCAACTTATTCAGCTCTGCCACTGTATTGTGAAAGTTTCTACAAAACTTTGTTTACAAAAAAAGGCAGCGAACTGGGTCTGGTCTGCAGGATTATACTTTGCGGGCCTCCCTGCTGACTCAGTGGTAAAAGGCTTCCCTGGTGGTTCAGTAGTAAAGAATCTGCCTGCCAATGCCGGAAACCCAAGAGATACGGGTTTGATTCCCAGGTCAGGAAGAGTCCCTGGAGAAGGAAGTGGCAACCCACTCCAGTATTCTTGCCTGGGAAATCCCATGGACAGAGGAGCCTGGCAGGTTACAGTCCATGGGGTTGCAAAGAGTCGGACATGACTTAGCATGCATGCTTTTGCATCTCAAGTTGGTTATAAGCATGTACAACATATCAATTAAGCTTAAAAGTATCTCTAGAAACCCTGAAAAAGTAGACTGCTGGAAAAATGACCTACCTAAACTTCATTTTCTGCAGGCTACTTTGTAACTTTAAGGTGGAGAAATATTATACATATACATGTGAAATGAACATAAAGCAGGGTAAATATCTATAATGATGTTGTGAATTAAGAAGCTTGGGTCAAGATAGTTTAAAGATTGCTGGGTGTTTATGGAGTCATTGCAAGATTTGTATAGAGACCTAAAGAATCAAAGGACAATAGTTTAAAGGCCTTAGAATCTTTCTCTTTTAGTTTTCCAAAGGACCAACAGTAAATATTCTTATGCCTAAGACTATCAAGAATATGTCCTATAAATCCTAAACACATCCTTTTATCAGCTGATTTTTTTAAATGTAAAATATATGTACTGAAAATTTCAGCAAGAAAAATTATAGTAAAATATATGTGGATAAGAATCATACATATTCTAGGCAAAATGTCAAAGTTGGATGAAAACTCAGTTAACACGGAAATGTTGTTCTCATTAATACACAGTTGAGGCTAGAAGTGAGTGTGAATGAGACAATAGGACTGGGTCAGAGAAGAAAAGAAATCTGATGTGAATACCTGCATTCCTATTAACAAGTCAGATCAAAACCATGCACAAAGTAAGGCAGACTCTTGTCTATAACCTGAAGAGAACAGATTTAAAAACTTATTTTTCTCACTCATTTC
>SJYT01001496.1:297522-308393 GCA_006410635.1 Cephalophus harveyi | reverse complement strand
AAAAAAAAAAAAATCACACAGTGAGCTATATGTTCTGCTGTGGAAGTCAGAACCTCGAGGACTTTGTGATGAGTTGGGGACATGATCACTGCATAATGTTGTATAAAATCAGAATGTGAAGGCTATGGAACTGTGTATCAGGAGATCCCAATACTTGTGATTTTAAATTAAGTACCTTGTTGTTATTCAGTTGCTAAGTTGTGTTCCACTCTTTGCAACTGCGGCACACCAGGCTTCCCTGTCCTTCACTATCTCCCAGAGGTTGCTCAAATTCATGTCCATTGAGTCAGTGATGCCATCCAACCATCTCATCGTCTGTCACCCACTTCTCCTCCTGCCTTCAATCTTTCCCAGCATCAGGGTCTTTTCCAATGAGTCATTTCTTCACATAGGTGGCCAAAGTATTGTAGTTCTAGCTTCAGCATCAGTCCTTCCAATGATTATTCAGGACTGATTTCCTTTAGGATGGACTGTTTGGATCTCTTTGCAGTCCAAGGGACTCTCAAGAGTGTTCTCTACCACAGTTCTTCAGTGCTCAGCCTTCTTTATGGTCCAACTCTCACATCTGTACATGACTTCTGGAAATACCGTAGCTTTGGCTATACAGACCTTTGTTGGCAAAGTGATATCTTTTCTTTTTAACATGCTATCTAGGTTTGTCATAGCTGTTCTTCCAAGGAGCAAGTGTCTTTTAATTTCATAGCTGCAGTCATCATCTGCAATGATTTTGAAGCCAAGAAAATAAAATCTGCCATTGTTTCCACTTTTTCCCCATCTATTTGCTGTGCAGTCATGGGACTGGATGCCATGATCTTAGTTTTCTGAATGCTGAGTTTTAGGTCAGCTTTTTCACTCTCCTCTTTCACTTTCATCAAGAGGCTCTTTAATTCTTCTTCACTTTCTGCCATAAGGGTGGTGCCATCTGCATATCTGATGTTATTGATATTTCTCCCGGCAATCTTGATTCCAGCTTGTGCTTCCTCCAGCCCAGCGTTTCTCATGATGTACTCTGCATATAAGTTAAATAAGCTGGGTGACAATATACAGCCTTGATGTATTCCTTTCCCAATTTTGAACCAGTCCATTATTTCATGTCTGGATACAGACAATAAAGTTTAGGAAAATACAGAGCTTTAGTCATTAAACATATTTTTTAAATGTTTTCAATTTTTACGGTTTTCTTCAATGCATGGATATAATGTTTCAGGGAAAGGATTGATGCTATTAATAATTTTAAAAATGCTTAGATGCTCTCTGATGACTAAAGTTAAAATGGTAGACAATACCAAGTGTTGTCAAGGATGTGGAACAAATAGAACTCTCATGTAGTGCTGGCACGAGTATAAGTTGGCACAAATATTTTGAGCCATTTAGCGCTATGCACTAAACCACACATACACTCTGTGAGCCAGAAAGTATATTTTTAGGAAAACATTCAAAAGCAAAGAGACATGAAGCTGTGTCTTCATGATATCCCACAAAGGTAGCAACCCCAAGCCCCATGAGCAAGAGTGTGGACCAAAAACCTATGGTTCATCCACGCAATGGACACCACACAGAACAATGGAGGTGAGGCTCACAAACACGCAGACAGGAGAGTCCAGACGCAAGGAACATGCTTTAGGCACGGGTCATTGCTCTTGCTGTTGTTTAGTCGCTCAGCCGTGTCACACTCTTCTGTGACCTCATGGACTGTATTCCATCTGTGGAATTTTCCAGGCAAGAATACAGGAGTAGGTTGCCATTTCCTTTGCCAGGGGATCTTCCATATCCAGGGATCAAATCTGAGTCTCCTGTGTTGGCAGGTGGATCATTTACTGCTGGTCCACCAAGGAAGCCCAGAGAGGGGGAGAGAGAGAGAAAAAAAAGTACAGGTCAGGACGAAACAGTTCCATGTTTGAAGTCAGGGTCATTGTTACTGGTGGTGACCAGAATCACACGTGGGGAGTCTGTGAGGGGCTGATTGTGTTCCACGCATAACCAGAACCAAGGCTGCTGCTGCTGCTGCTGCTGCTAAGTCATTTCAGGTCGGCAAAAACAAAGTGCTTAACAAACGTTCACCAAATAAGAGATAGATGGGTGTGTGGATGGATGGATGGTGGAGAGATGACTTGACTTTGTTGCTCAAAACTGTGGCTTTCTGTCTCTCTGATTTATTCTCTCTGCCTTCACCATCTACCACTGAGATAATATCAGGATTTTCATCTCTCCGGAGCTTTACTGAAATAACTGTATTACAGTCAAATCCAATCTGATACAGCCATGTTCCCAACATTTGCACCAGCCTGGAGTCTGGAGCAAGTTCCTAAAATAACTTCAGTAAAAGTCATCTCCTCTGTGCTTGAGGTTTTACTGTTTAACTATGTCTTCCACTTTTATGCAAAACATGCCAGGACAGATCACCGAACAACTGAGTCACCACGGAAGGAAACTCAGGAGACAATAGTTTTTTTTTTTAAGCTAGCCTGATGGAGGGTTTTGTTCACCCCTTCTCGTGTCCAGCCCCAAGGGCATGTCCCTCTGCTCTGACTTCGCCCCCTGCCCTGGTGCCCAGTTCATCTTCTTGCCTGGGGGGCCCCCCCTCTCAGCCTCCCCGACACCAGTGACAGAAAGCCTTCTGCCTCGGAAGCCTGACCCTTCACCTCTGCCCACATCCCTTTCAGGACCCTCTGCTTCTAACGCTGGCCTCTTCCTGGTTGGTGCTCGAGGTGTACTGATCAGTCACATGAACAGATCTGCATTTTCTAAAGGACAGAGTGTGAGCTCCTTGGCAAGGTGGCCTGCGAGCTCTCCCAGCCACTGCCCTCCTCACTTCCTGGGTCCTCCCTGCTGACGGTCTCTCTCTGATGAGCCACACATGCTCCCACCCCCGTCCTGGGTCCCCAGCTGCACTCACCCTTCCTCATCTCAGAGCAGGAGGCATGGACCCCGCTGCACTTTGAGGACGCCCTGGGAAGAGACCGTTGCATGAGATCAAGTGCACCAGTGGCATCTCGCCATGCCATTTTAACCCCAGGTGTTTCGAAAAAGTCTGAAGGCTGCTTCTGACAGCGTGAAGGAGCAACCAAATCTGATATAGCATGTCCGGGGCCCTTGGCACAGAACGTGAGGGTCTGACGGCTTGAGATCTGCTCCTGGGTTTATATACGTGACCCTTACCAGCCTTAAACTCAGCGCCTGCCCCCAAAGACTCCCAAATATGCCTCCTCCCTCTGCCCACCTGCCCCCAACTCCAGCTGGGGGCCGGTGTAGTGGGGTCAAAACCTGCTTCCTGACTCAGATGAACAGGCAAGAGTACACCTCTCTCCATTTCAGGTCCACCTCACCTGGCTACTGCCCCAATTTTCCAGCAGTTAGGAAATGAGACCAAGGTCAACGAGGAGTGGGGGAGCTTGGCAAGAAGCAATAGACATCCCTCTTGGTGTAACGATGTGTCTTTGGATTACTTCGGTTTCTTGGGTGTTAATTCTAATTTCAAAACCCCAATCTTTTATTAAGGTTGTCTTACTGTCGTTGCTTGGGGAGGAAGGGGCAGGTGGTGTGCGTGCGGCAGGTCTGCAGGGGTTCTGGATGGTACAGGTGAGGCAGGACATAGAGATGCTCCAGAGGAGAGCAGGGATCCCCAACCTCCAGGATCTAACGCCTAATGATCTGAATTGGAGCTGATGCAATAATAATAAAAATAAATTGCACAATAAATGTAATGTGCCTGAATCATCCTGAAACCATCCCCCCCACCAGTCTGTGGAAATATTGTCTTCTATAAAACCAGTCCCTGGTGCCAAAAAGGCTGAGAATGGAGGCAGATGGTCCTGGAGATGCTGGTGAGGCGGATGCTGTCTCCTCATGGGTCAAGGGACGTTCACTGCTCTGACAGCAACTTTGGGCTGAGATTTCTCACCACATTTTCCCCCGGTGTTGACCTTGGTTCTTGTCACCCTGCCTGCTAGAGCGGCCATAGCTGTGACCACCTTGACCTCTGGTTCTGGCAGGGACAATGCAGGGGAGAAGCTCTGGCTCGACTTCACCACGCCCAGACCCATTGAAGTCTGGCCGTGACCTGCGTGACACTGCAACGCGGGCATCCACTCTGCAGCCTACAGGGCCACGGCGCCCCTCACTTGGCTGGTGAATACCCGGCCGGCGCACGCCGTCCTCCCACAGTCACGTCGTTCACTTCTGTGACACCGGGTAAGTCACTCACCTGCCTGCATCCCTGTTCCCTTAGCTCCCAAGTCAGGACAGTGCGGTCATCTGTCTTGCAGGCAGAGCTGACGATGAAGTGAACTGGTGCCTAGAAAATGCTGAGAGCCGCAGCACCAGGCCTCAGTAAATGCTTGGTCAGGGCTGGTTAGCGCACAGCTTCCCTCCCGCTGTAACCCACAGTCGGCAGGGGGCAGAGCCCCCCACGGCGCCCACCCAGGGAAGAGGAGGAAGCACAGCTCGCGTGTGGAATTAGTTGACTGCGCTGCCCCCCAGTCCATATTTTGACATCCTAATTCCAGCTCCTCAGGGTGCAGCTTTCGTTGTAAACAGGTTGCTGGAGAAATAATTTCTTAAGACGAGGCCATCTTGGGGTAGGCGGGGCCCTAGTCCACACCATTGGTGAAAGGGAAGGGGCCCTAGAGATTCATGCCCAGGGAGGTGCCCTGTAAAACACAGGCAGAGGGCAGGGGAGGCGGCAGAATCAAGGGGCCAACATTTGTCAGAAAACCGCCTGAGGCAGGAGACAGGCACGGATCACGTCTCTCCCACACAGGCTTAGGTGGAGCGAGCCCTGCAGACGCCCGGCCTCCAGACCCCGAAAGGCCCGTTTCTCTTGTTTAAGAGCCTCAGTCCACTGCGCTTTGCTATGGCAGCCTTGGCAAAATCACACACATATACGCACGTACACCCTAACCCTAGCACACACACACACCCTAACACACACACACACCTATTCTCACACACAGCCCCCCACACACCCACATACACTCTAACCCTAACACACATTCACACACACACACATACACTTACACGCTCACATATATATACACATACACACCCTAACATACATACACACACATACATGCCTACTCTCACACATGCATATACACTCACACCCGCACACACCCTAACCCTAACACACATTCACACACACATATACATACTCACATGCTCACACATATATACACATACACACCCTAACACACATACACACACATACACACCTACTCTCACACATGCATATACATTTACACCCCCCACACACATACACACCCTAACCCAAACACAAACACATTCACACACACTCACTCACACATACACATACACACACATATACACCCTAAGACACAAACATATACATAAACACCGTAACACAAACACACACGTACACCTACTCTCACACATGCATATACACTTACACGCACACACATAACCCTAACACACACATTCACACACCACACACATACAGCCTAACCCTAACATGCTCAAACTCACACACACACACACAGTATCACGCAGGCATATACACCTACACGCGTCTCTTATACACATCTTCGCTTTTATTAAAAGTCAGTGCAGCATCAGAAATGTGTTTTACGCAATGAAAGGCGGCCTACTGAGGTCATCTGGGAAATGCCTTTCTGTCCAAGGATCTGGCAGCGATGGAGAGGCCTGGAAGAAGCTGGGTGATGTTGGCGCATCAGAAGGCTCCCCCCGGACGAGGCTAGCCTGATGGAGGGTTTTGTTCGCCCCCTCTCGTGTCCAACCCCAAGGGCACGTTCCTCTGCTCTGACTTCGCCCCCTGCCCTGGTGCCCAGTTCATCTTCTTGCCTGGGGGGCTTCCCCTCCCAGCCTCCCTGGCACCAGTGACAGAAAGCCTTCTGCCTCGGAAGCCTGACCCTTCACCTCTGCCCACATCCCTTTCAGGACCCTCTGCTTCTAACGCTGGCCTCTTCCTGGTTGGTGCTCGAGGTGTACTGATCAGTCACATGAACAGATCTGCATTTTCTAAAGGACAGAGTGTCAGCCTCCCCGACACCAGTGACAGAAAGCCTTCTGCCTCGGAAGCCTGACCCTTCACCTCTGCCCACATCCCTTTCAGGACCCTCTGCTTCTAACGCTGGCCTCTTCCTGGTTGGTGCTCGAGGTGTACTGATCAGTCACATGAACAGATCTGCATTTTCTAAAGGACAGAGTGTGAGCTCCTTGGCAAGGCAGCCTGCGCGCTCTCCCAGCCACTGCCCTCCTCACTTCCTGGGTCCTCTCTGCTGACGGTCTCTCTCTGATGAGCCACACATGCTCCCACCCCCGTCCTGGGTCCCCAGCTGCACTCACCCCTCCTCATCTCAGAGCAGGAGGCATGGACCCCGCTGCACTTTGAGGACGCCCTGGGAAGAGACCGTTGCATGAGACCAAGTGCACCAGTGGCACTTCGCCGTGCCGTTTTAACCCCAGGTGTTTCGAAAAAGTCTGAAGGCTGCTTCTGACAGCGTGAAGGAGCAACCAAATCTGATATAGCATGTCCGGGGCCCTTGGCACAGAACGTGAGGGTCTGACGGCTTGAGATCCGCTCCTGGGTTTATATACGTGACCCTTACCAGCCTTAAACTCAGCACCTCCCCCCAAAGACTCTCAAATATGCCTCCTCCCTCTGCCCACCTGCCCCCAACTCCAGCTGGGGGCCGGTGTAGTGGGGTCCAAACCTGCTTCCTGACTCAGATGAACAGGCAAGCGTACACTTCTCTCCATTTCAGGTCCACCTCACCTGGCTTCTGCCCCGATTTTCCAGCAGTTAGGAAATGAGACCAAGGTCAACGAGGAGCGGGGGAGCTTGGCAAGAAGCAATAGACATCCCTCTTGGTGTAACGACGTGTCTTTGGGTTACCTCGGTTTCTTGGGTGTTAATTCTAATTTCAAAACCCCAATCTTTTATTAAGGTTGTCTTACTGTCGTCGCTTGGGGAGGAAGGGGCAGGTGGTGTGCGTGTGGCAGGTCTGCAGGGGTTCTGGATGGTACAGGTGAGGCAGGACATAGAGATGCTCCAGAGGAGAGCAGGGATCCCCAACCTCCAGGATCTAACGCCTAATGATCTGAATTGGAGCTGATGCAATAATAATAAAAATAAATTGCACAATAAATGTAATGTGCCTGAATCATCCTGAAACCATCCCCCCCACCAGTCTGTGGAAATATTGTCTTCTATAAAACCAGTCCCTGGTGCCAAAAAGGCTGAGAATGGAGGCAGATGGTCCTGGAGATGCTGGTGAGGCGGATGCTGTCTCCTCATGGGTCAAGGGACGTTCACTGCTCTGACAGCAACTTTGGGCTGAGATTTCTCACCACATTTTCCCCCGGTGTTGACCTTGGTTCTTGTCACCCTGCCTGCTAGAGCGGCCATAGCTGTGACCACCTTGACCTCTGGTTCTGGCAGGGACAATGCAGGGGAGAAGCTCTGGCTCGACTTCACCACGCCCAGACCCATTGAAGTCTGGCCGTGACCTGCGTGACACTGCAACGCGGGCATCCACTCTGCAGCCTACGGGGCCACGGCGCCCCTCACTTGGCTGGTGAATACCCGGCCGGCGCACGCCGTCCTCCCACAGTCACGTCGTTCACTTCTGTGACACCGGGTAAGTCACTCACCTGCCTGCATCCCTGTTCCCTTAGCTCCCAAGTCAGGACAGTGCGGTCATCTGTCTTGCAGGCAGAGCTGACGATGAAGTGAACTGGTGCCTAGAAAATGCTGAGAGCCGCAGCACCAGGCCTCAGTAAATGCTTGGTCAGGGCTGGTTAGCGCACAGCTTCCCTCCCGCTGTAACCCACAGTCGGCAGGGGGCAGAGCCCCCCACGGCGCCCACCCAGGGAAGAGGAGGAAGCACAGCTCGCGTGTGGAATTAGTTGACTGCGCTGCCCCCCAGTCCATATTTTGACATCCTAATTCCAGCTCCTCAGGGTGCAGCTTTCGTTGTAAACAGGTTGCTGGAGAAATAATTTCTTAAGACGAGGCCATCTTGGGGTAGGCGGGGCCCTAGTCCACACCATTGGTGAAAGGGAAGGGGCCCTAGAGATTCATACCCAGGGAGGTGCCCTGTAAAACACAGGCAGAGGGCAGGGGAGGCGGCAGAATCAAGGGGCCAACATTTGTCAGAAAACCGCCTGAGGCAGGAGACAGGCACGGATCACGTCTCTCCCACACAGGCTTAGGTGGAGCGAGCCCTGCAGACGCCCGGCCTCCAGACCCCGAAAGGCCCGTTTCTCTTGTTTAAGAGCCTCAGTCCACTGCGCTTTGCTATGGCAGCCTTGGCAAAATCACACACATATACGCACGTACACCCTAACCCTAGCACACACACACACCCTAACACACACACACACCTATTCTCACACACAGCCCCCCACACACCCACATACACTCTAACCCTAACACACATTCACACACACACACATACATACTTACACGCTCACATATATATACACATACACACCCTAACATACATACACACACATACATGCCTACTCTCACACATGCATATACACTCACACCCGCACACACCCTAACCCTAACACACATTCACACACACATATACATACTCACATGCTCACACATATATACACATACACACCCTAACACACATACACACACATACACACCTACTCTCACACATGCATATACATTTACACCCCCCACACACATACACACCCTAACCCAAACACAAACACATTCACACACACTCACTCACACATACACATACACACACATATACACCCTAAGACACAAACATATACATAAACACCGTAACACAAACACACACGTACACCTACTCTCACACATGCATATACACTTACACGCACACACATAACCCTAACACACACATTCACACACCACACACATACAGCCTAACCCTAACATGCTCAAACTCACACACACACACACAGTATCACGCAGGCATATACACCTACACGCACACACTCTCACGCACACTCACACACACGGTCATTCTGGTTCTGCTGGCGCCTGAAGCTGACAGTGGAGCTGAACGCTGGTTTTTGCCTCGTCGCTTCCCAGTGCTGCCGTTCCGAGGGCAAGGAGGCCCTGCTGCCCAGGAGGAGCCCCCTGTGTCTGCGCCTGCAGATTCCCTCCACCTCACTCCTTGCTTGCATCCAGTTGGTGCCTGTTTATGGCCTGTCCACCTCATGCTCAGCCCAGGATGGAGGGCCAGGGAGTCAGTACAGAGTCGAGCTGGACTCGGATCCCCAAAGAGCACATCCCTCCTGCCCCTGCTCCCAGTGCCCAGGGGCTCCATCCCAGCTCTTACGAGGGTTTGCTGGAGTCTAGTCCACGTCCCCTCTCCCGCTGCTCACCAGTCTCGGGATGGCAGCCTCTGCGTCACTCAGACCTCTGCCCCCTCCACTGTCCCTGCTGGGGGACTGCCGTAGAGAAAGTGTTCAAAAGTGTCCAGTCTCTGGACTAAAATTTCTGCTGGCCATCTCACACCTTGATTAATGTACATTTTGCTTTGAAACATAATCCTGAAAAGCTGCTGCTCATCAAAATGATTGGCAGTTATGGGCACCTGATGGATACTTGCTGCGTTTAATGGAATTGAATTTCCGAAGAGCTGCACATTTTCTCTATGAAATCCCCAATACATTCTGACCGTGTCCAGTGATAACACTGCATCCATCTCTTGGAGTTGGTGGCCAAGGACAGACTCAGTTTGTTAAGCTAAAATAGGGGAAAAGTCTTCCCTGAAATGGAGAAGGGAATGGCTATGCCCTCCAGTATTCATGCCTGGGAAATCCCATGGATAGAGGAGGCTGGCAGCCTATGGTCCATGGAGTCGCAAAGAGTCAGACATGACCCGGCAACTGAGCACTTCCCTGAGAAGCAATGAGGATGTCTTCATCGGAACAGCACCTTGGAAAAGGGTCCTGCTTAATACAGAGAATGAAACGGGCTGCGTCTTCAGTCACTCCCAGAATGTCCTCCCCGAGAGGCCTCTGATTGGTGGTGAGATCACAGCGGTCTCTCTGCTCCTCTTGGGAAGCCAGGTGGCACCAAGATTAAGGACAGTGATGCCCTGCCCGGCACAGGCTCCAAGCTTAAATGAGGGTCAGCATCAAGACTGTGGCTTCCGTTTCTCTGAAAGTGCCTCCTACCTGGGAGAGAGGTCTTTCTGGACGGGGCTCCTTGCACAGGAGAGAAGAAATCGTGTCTGTCAAGCTCACCCATCCCCAGCCTTAGTATGAGTATCCGTCTTACAGGTGATGGTCTTAGAAGTAAATAGTACAGTGAGATGGTTAGACAGCATCACCGACTCAATGGACACATCTGTGAAAACTCAGGGAGATAGCGAAGGACAGGGAAGCCTTACGGGCTGCAGTCCATGGGGTCTCAGGACTGAGCAACTGAACAACAGAGCAGCCACAACAGTGAGGCCACTTGTGGGTGCACACAGATTCCCCTGGCTGGACATCTCCTGTGCGTCTGAAAGAGTAGGGTTTCCAGATGAAGTATCGGGCACCTGGTAAAATTTGAACTTTGGAAAAGCAAGAGATACTTGTCTGCTGTAAGTATAGCCCAAATATTGTCTTTGTATTTTGCTCATTATGGAAACCTTAATAGTCCTAATGTACACTATTGATTATAGCACTGACTTTGGCCAGTTTGCTTTGGGCAAATGATGAGACAGGCTTCCCTGGTGGCTCAGAGGTTAAAGTGTCTGCCTGCAATGCGGGAGACCTGGGTTTGATCCCTGGGCCAGGAAGATCCCCTGGAGAAGGAAATGGCAACCCACTCCAGTACTCTTGCCTGGAAAATCCCATGGATGGAGAAGCCTGGTATGCTACAGTCCATGGGTTCACAAAGAGTTGGACATGACTGA
>SJYT01001496.1:241537-285654 GCA_006410635.1 Cephalophus harveyi | reverse complement strand
ATTTTGAGCATTACTTTACTAGCATGTGAGATGAGTGCAATTGTGCGGTAGTTTGAGCATTCTTTTGCATTGCCTTTCTTTGGAATTGGAATGAAAACTGACCTTTTCCAGTAAATGTTTAGAAGAATGTTTCTTGTAAATGTTTAGAAGAATGTAAAGGCATATAGGCTCAACAGATATGCAGGGGTGGGGATGGTAATGGAGAAATTTTAATTACAGATTTCATTATTACTTTAGTAAATAGGCAGCTTTTTAGAATTTTCTATGTCCCCTTGAATGAGTTTTAGTCAATTGTGGTTTTGATATACGTTAACTTTTGCCTTTCTCTCTCTCTCTCCTTTTCTCTCTATATCTCGCTCTCGTTTTTAAGAGTACTTATTCAGTACTATCAACTATCTGTCTAATGTATTATTTTTTTCTGATGAAGCCAACATTTGCTGTTGTTAATTTATTTCATTATAATAGTTTGATGCCCTCTTTAATTTCTAATTTTAGCTTGATTTTATACTTAACTATCCCTTTAAATTTAGCTTACTATTCTTTTACCCAACTATCTGGAAAGTATATTTAGATTGACTTTGATCCTTTAATCTCTTTGATTAATAAGTCCATACATTTCCATATAAATACAGCTGTATTCCACACACTTTTATTGTAATTTTATAACCATATGTGGCAAAATGAAAGTGAAAACGAAATAGCTCAGTCCTGTCCGACTCTTTGCGACCCCATGGACCATAGCCTAGCAGGCTCCTCCGTCCATGGGATTTTTCAGGCAAGAGTGCTGGAGTGGATTGCCATTTTGTTCTCCAGGGGATCTTCCCAACCCAGGAATCGAACCCGGGTCTCCCGCATTGCAGGCAGACGCTTTACCATCTGAGCCACCAGGGAAGCCCCCAAACTATTATGTGGCAAAATAGTTCCCAGTGCCATTTATGATTTGTTTTCTTTGATCCATGATGTATTTAGAAATATGTTGCTTCTTTTCCAGTTATTTGAAAATATCAGCTCTCCTATGGTCAGGATGCATGCCATGCATAACTTCAGCCATTTCTTGAGACTGGCTTTATGGTTCAGTGTAAGGGCGATTTTGGTGAATGACCCATATACACGTAAAAAATGAGTAACCTACATTTGACGGATGTAGTGGCCCACATTTTTAATTATGTTAAATTTGTTAGTCATGTTGCAAAGATTTTCTGCATGATAAATGATCTTTTTGCTTGCTTTTGACTTTAGTTACAAAATATGATATGTTGGACTCTCTCATTATGATTGCTTCTTTGTCCACTTATACTCTACCTTCTCTCAGCTTTAGTTATGTGTACTTGAAGACTATGTTCATAAGTTATAGTATTTCCGGGAGTGTTTTATTTCCCCAGAGGAGTGAGCCTTTAATTGCTATGAAATGTTTCTTTCTTCACTACAGATCCTTTCTGCTTTAACATCTACCTTGTCTGATATTTCATAGTGGTATCACTTTGTCATTAGCATGACAAGTGATGTAGCTGTTGTGATTAGCTAAGTTCTGCTTGTTATTTATATCTCCATCTTTTAATGCCAACTTTTGTGTATCTTTAGTTGCATGATGTTTGTAAACAGTATATAGTGTATTTTTTCCTTTACTATGAAATTAGTACTTTGTAAATTGATCAGAGTACGTAGTCTGTTTATATGTAATCACTGATATTTTTGCAATGAAATTTTCTGCCTTAATATTTTGACATATCATATCTGATCTATTTCTATTATTTATGTCTTGCCTTTTTGGTTGATTCCAATATTTTTATTGTTCTTTTTCCTGCTTTCCTATCTCATTATTTCTGCCTCCTTTTACTGTATATTTAACTTCCATGGAGTTCTTCCATCCTTAACTTGTCAAGGTCTAGAATATTTTATCATCACTTGAACATAAAAGCTGTGCAATACTTTAATCACCTTCCTTACTTTTCCACCATTATTGCCTTATATTTTGATTGCATATATTTAAAACTCCAATAATTATTACATATGTAATTATAATTATTAGTATATATGTGATTATGCAAATTTACCTAACAATAATTACATATAAAATGTACATATATATTTCCTTCCTGCATTTATAGGTTTCCACTGGGAATCCAGAGAAGGAAATGGCAAACCTTCCAGGGTTCTTGCCTGGAGAATCCCATGAATGGAGGAGCCTGGTGGGCTGCGGTCTGTGGGGTCGGAAAAGCCAGACACAGTTCAGTGCAGTTCAGTCACTCAGTCATGTCTGACTCTTTGCAACCCCATGAACCTCAGCACGCCAGGCCTCCCTGTCCATCACCAACTCCTGGAGTCCACCCAAACCCATGTCCATTGAGTCGGTGATGCCATCCAACCATCTCATCCTCTGTCATCTCCTTCTCCTCCTGCCCTCAATCTTTCCCAGCATCAGGGTCTTTTCAAATGAGTCAGCTCTTCACATCCGGTGGCAAAATATTGGAGTTTCAGCTTCAACATCAGTCCTTCCAATGAACACCCAGGACTGATAANGAGCCCATCCTTGCATGAAATGTTCCCTTGGTATCTCTAATTTTCTTGAAGAGATCTCTAGTCTTTCCCATTCTGTTGTTTTCCTCTATTTCTTTGCATTGATCACTGAAGAAGGCTTTCTTATCTCTTCTTGCTATTCTTTGGAACTCTGCATTCAGATGCTTATATCTTTCCTTTTCTCCTTTGCTTTTCACCTCTCTTCTTTTCACAGCTATTTGTAAGGCCTCCCCAGACAGCCATTTTGCTTTTTTGCATTTCTTTTCCATGGGGATGGTCTTGATCCCTGTCTCCTGTACAATGTCACGAACCTCCATCCATAGTTCATCAGGCACTCTGTCTATCAGATCTAGGCCCTCAAATCTATTTCTCATTTCCACTGTATAGTCATAAGGGATTTGATTTCGGTCATACCTGAATGGCCTAGTGGTTTTCTCCACTTTCTTCAATTTCAGTCTGAATCTGGCAATAAGGAGTTCATGATGCAAGCCACAGTCAGCTCCTGGTCTTGTTTTTGTTGACTGTATAGAGCTTCTCCATCTTTGGCTGCATAGAATATAATCAATCTGATTTCGGTGTTGACCATCTGGTGATGTCCATGTGTAGAGTCTTCTCTTGTGTTGTTGGAAGAGGGTGTTTACTATGACCAGTGCATTCTCTTGGCAAAACTCTATTAGCCTTTGCCCTGCTTCATTTTGTACTCCAAGGCCAAATTTGCCTGTTACTCCAGGTGTTTCTTGACTTCCTACTTTTGCATTCCAGTCCCCTGTAATGAGAAGGACATCTTTTTTGGGTGTTAGTTCTAGAAGATATGTAGGTCTTCATAGAACTGTTCGACTTCAGCTTCTTCAGCATTACTGGTTGGGGCATAGACTTGGATTGCCGTTATATTGAATAGTGTGCCTTGAAAACAAACAGAGATCATTCTGTCATTTTTGAGATTACATCCAAGTACTGCATTTCAGACTCTTTTGTTGACTATGATGGCTATTCCATTTCTTCTAAGGGATTCTTGCCCACAGTAGTAGAGTCGGACACAACTGAATGCCTAACACACATACTCTGGGAATCACTTCTTGTCACCTGAGTAACTTCTGTAGTTTCAGTAGTGAAAGTTAGACTAGTGTATAATTATTTCAGTAATTGTCTAATTATGTCTTTACCTTCAGTTTTGAAGAATAATTTTTCAGCATTTAGAATTCCAAGTTGGCAGCTGCTTTCTCTCAGCCCTAAGCCATGAGATACCACTGTCTTTTGGATTCTGATAATTTTGTTGAACCCTCTTTCTTATCACTGGTCTTTTTAAAGTAGTGTCTCTTATTTTCTCTGATTACTTTTAAGATTTTTTTCCTGGCCTTTTTTACTTGAACAATGGAAGCAGACCCTCAGCTAAGTGCATGAGTTTGATTTTGGAGGTCAACTTGGGACAAATATTAGATGAATATTGCTCTGCTCCAGTACTTTCTTTTTTCTCTGGCTGGTTCACTGATCACTCACATGCTGGATTTTCATCATGACTTGGATGTCTCCTATGCCCTTCTACGATTCTTTTCATCCTTTTCTGTCTGTTGCTTAAGTTCAGACATGTTCTCCTAAACTATGCTTTCATTTAGTCATCCTCTCTAATTATAATATTAATGAATTTGGTTATCTGGACACATTTGTGATCACACATGAAATGTCTAGTAACTTACAAATGCTGCTTTTAAGCATTCTCCACCTCACAAGACGATTTTATTTAAACTCACGTTCCCCCAGCATCACTGTCTGTATCACAACTCAAGTAACATTTGAATCATGGAAGACTGTCTTCCAAAGGACTTTGCCTTTATTTCCAAATAAAGTGCTTTCAGATTTTTCTTGAATTGTTTCATATACTATTAGTGATGATTTACTCTAAACCTCATATAGCTACTTGCATAGTATTCAGTTTAGTTCAGTTGCTCAGTCATGTCCGACTCTTGGTGACCCCATGGACTGCAGCATGCTAGGCTCCCCCGTCCATTACCAACTCCCGGAGCTTGCTCAGACTCATGTCTATCAAGTCAGTGATGCCATCCAACCATCTCATCCTCTGTTGCCCCCTTCTCCTCCTCCTTCTCGTCCCTGGGATTCTCCAGGCAAGAACACTGGAGTGGGTTGCCATTTCCCTCTCCAGTGCATGAAAGTGAAAAGTCAAAGTGAAGTCGCTCAGTCATGTCCGACTCCGTGCGACCCCATGGGCTGCAGCCCACCAGGCTCCTCCGTCCATGGGATTTTCCAGGCAAGAGTACTGGAGTGGGGTGCCATTGCCTTCTCCATTCTAATATTTATTTAGTATTATATTTATTAAATTTAATACCATTTAGTAGACTTGCTTATTAAATATCTAGATGTATATTTGTGATTGCTACAAAATAACTCCATGATCATGGCTTTTTGTTAATGTTTTTTCTTTTTATAACTAAGATACAATTTACATACTAAAGTTCACTGTTTTAAAGCACACACTTCAGTGGCTTTAGCATATCCTCCACGTTGTGTAACCATTGTGTGTGTGTGCTTAGTTGCTCAGCTGTGTCCGGCTCTTTGTGACCCCGTGGACTGCAGCCCGCCAGGCTCCTCTGTCCCATTTTCTAATTCCAAAATGCTTTTCATCACCCTCAACAAACCTTCATACACAGTTACAGTCACTCATCACAACCCACCCTTCACTTCCAGCCTTCAACAACCACCCTTCTGCTTTATGTCTCTATTCTGGACATTTCATATAAAAAATATATGATACGTGGTCTTTTACAACTGGGTTCTTTCATATAATGTTTTCAGGGTCCATCCATGTTGTACTACATACATGTCAGTATTTCATTACTTGTAATGGCCGAGTATTACACATATTCCATACTTTATGGATGTGTGGCATTTTGATCATCCATTCACCTGTTGATGGGCATTTGGGTTGTTTTCACCTTTTGGTAATTGGAAATAATGCCAATAGGAACATTAATGAAAGTTCTTGTTTAAACATCTGATATAAATCCTCTTGGGTATATACTTAGGAACGGAATTGCTGGGTCATATTGCACCTCTGTATTTAACTCTGAGAAAGTGCAGCTGCAGCTGCACCATTTTACATGCCCACCATTTTACATCAGAACACTGGACCCATGTTCCAACTTCTCCACATTCTTGGCAGTACTTACTTCCCATTATTTGATCGCAGCTACCCTGGAGAGTGTGATGAAATGATCACTGTGGTTTTGCTTTGCATTTCCCTAATGTCCAATGATGTGCATCTTCTCCTGTGCTTCTTGACCATTTATGTAGCTTCTTTGGAGAAAGGTCTATGCAAGTCCTTGTCCATCTTTGAACTGAGTTATTTATCTTTTTGTGGTTAAGTTGTTGTAGTTCTTTATACATTCTCAACGCTAAAGCCTCATAAGATCTATGATTTGCGAATATGTCTTCCCATTCTAGGGCTGGTCTCTTGACTCTCTCGGCAATGTCCTTCGATGCACAAAAATTCTTAAACTTCAGTGAAGCCCATTTTGTCTAATTACTTTTTTAATGATATATTTAGGAAATACCTGATCCAACATCATCAAGGTTTACACCTCTGTTTTCTTTTAAGAAATTTGCTTTCAGCTTTTGCTTTTTTATCTTCGGTTCATTTTGAGTTAGTTGTGATAAATTGTTTGTGGAGAGGCTCAAATTCATTTTTTGCATATGGATATTCAGCTGTCATGGGACCCCTCACTGAGAAGCCTGCTCTTTCCTTACTAAATGGTTTTAGAGAACCTCTCACAGGAAGCCGATTGGCTCTCAAGTTCCCCCTACATGTCCATGTCTATCCTTATGGCCGCATCACACTGTCTTTATTTCTGTGACTTTGTAGCAGGTTTTGAAATTGGGACGTGCAAGGCTTTCAGTTTTGTTCTCCTTTTTCAAGATTGTTTTGGCTGCTCTGGTTCCCCTACAATTTCATGTGAATTTTAGAATCATCTTATCTGTTTATTTTTTTTAAGTAAGTTCAAGTTTTTGTAGGAATTATGTTGAATCTGTTAATCATTTGGGAGAATGTTATCTTCTCATCAATATTAGATCTTCTAATTCATTAACATAGGATATTTTTCCATTTGTTTAGTTCTTCTTTAATTTTTTCAACAAATCTTTGTAGTTTTCAGTGTACAAGTCTTGTACTTATTTTATTAAACATATCCCTAAATATTTTGTTCTTTTTAATAGTAGTATAATAAAGAAGGTAACGATGGCCCTGTATGTGAGACAGCAAAAGAGACACAGATGTATAGAACGGTCTTTGGACTCTGTGGGAGAGCTGTCTCTTATACACATCTCTAAATATTTTGTTCTTTTTAATAGTAGTATAAACAGAATTGTTTTCTTAATTATATTTTTGGATGCCTTTTTGCAGTATGTAGTAGAAAAACTGATTTTTGTATATTGATTTTATATCCTGAAACTTTATGAACTCATATATTAGTTCTAATTGCTTTTATGGAGGGTAGATTCTTAGGATGTTTTTCATAAATAAGATTATGTAATGTGCATCTAGAGACAGTTTTCCTTCTTTTGCAATCTCTAAAACTTTTATCCCTGATTTTAGTAATTTGAGTCTTCTCTTTCTTTTAATTGGTCAGTCCAAGCGAAGCTTTGCAAATTTTATGATTAATTTTTTTAATTTAATAATTTTCTCTATTGTTTCTCTAGTCTTTATTTTGTTTATCTATAATTTCATCTTTGTTATTTCCTCATGTCATCTGTTTTGAGTTTATTTGCTCTTTCGTTTCTCGTTTCTCAAGGTGGCAGTTCAGGCAAATGATTTGAGGTCTTGCCATTGTGAGCATCACAGCTGGAAACTGGCTTCTGAGCACCGCTTTCACTGCATCCATACATGTTGGTGGTTGTGTTCCTATCCACGTCAAAGCTTTTCTTCTAATTTTTCTTGTGATTTCTTCTTTGAGCCATTGGTTAATTAGGAGTATATTGTTTGATTTCCACATATATATCAATTTTTTAATTTTCTTCATTTTACTGACTTCTAATTTCATGGCGGTCAGAGAACATGCTTTGTCTGATTTCAATCCTTTTAAATGTACTGAGACTTGCTTTATGGCTTAACATGTGGCCTATCTTGGAGAATGTTTTGTGTACACATCTGATGCTACTGCAAATGGAATCGTGCGTCCACTGCTGCTGGGTGGAGTGCCCTACAGACGTATTTACATCTAGTTGGTTTATCCTACTTCCTTGCTAATCTCTCTAGTTATTCTGTTCAGTATTGAAAAGGGGGCATTGACCTCTCCAGCTATTGCTACTGAATTGTCTATTTCTTCTTTCAATTTTTCAAGTTTTGCTTTTTCTTTATTTAACTCTACAGGTGTTTGTCATTGCTGTCAACTTGATCATTCTATTAATCCTCTCTCAAACTTTCTTTTCCTTAAAATGCTAACTATCGAGATCTTGATTTCTACTATTACAACAGTTAAATTCTTTTGTTTAAAAAAACTCTATGTTCTCTTCTGAATTTTTTTATATTATCATCTATATTTTAAAATTTTAAAGTTTATATAAAATAGCTTCTATATATAGAAATCTGTGGCTCATTTTCTAATGTTTGCTTTTTCTCATTTTTCTATCACCTCTGTTTTCTTTCCCCAGGTTGAAATGCCTGATAATATTTTAAATTTAGTGTCAGCGATTGTAAATGAAAATTGTATAGATGATTTGATGCTACCATTCTCCCTTAAAAAGGCATTTAGTATTGCTTCTGGCAGGCTCTGATGCTGGGTCTAGTTCCAAGCTATGAATTCATTCATTTGGAGCTGAGTTTCAATGTTTGCAAATTCTGGTCTAGTTTTGGCTTGCTCTCACTCCTCTGTAGCCCCTCCAGAAATCCTAAATTAAAATTTGGATTATTTTCTAGGGCTTTTCTCTTGAAGGGTTTTTAAAAAAATATTTACATCTCCTGGCCACAGAAAAGTTCCCAAAGCTCTGTTCAACTTCTCATTCCCAGTTTCCGCTTAAAAATCCAACACCCAGGCAAAGCCAGGAGCAGCCGAGGCCAGCCCTATCAGCCAAACTGCTCTCCACCAACACACTTAACCTGCCAACCTTTGAGTAAAAACCAAACAACTTCTGGGTGCTGTGCTATGCAGGATGTGGGATTCACTGCCTGGGACAGCGCTTTTCTCCATAAAGAGCTCCTGTTATCTTTGCATCCCTGGATTTGCAAACACCTCTCAGATGAGGCTATTGCCATGAGATCATTGGCTGGTACAGCCAGAAGCAGGTTTCAACCATCGCAACCATTTTCTGACTGGTGAACTTCTAAACACGTTTCAAGATTCAGTTCCAAAAAACCTCATGTGGATTCCTTAACCCACCCTCCACTCCCTAACCCCTCATAACCTTCGTGCTCAAATCTGCTGGGGCAGCCCCACACTGTGCCCACCAGCAACTTGTCTGTGCGGCCCTCTTGGTCCTGCACTTGGAATTGGCAAGTTGGCGACTTGTTGCCTTCGGATCCTCAGTGCGATGCCTCGCGCTTGTTATGGGTCTCTCCTGCGCTCATGCAGTGATGAGTAACCTTGACAGCATCTGAGAGCTGTGTGGTATTTCATGGTATTCAAAATACTTTCACAAACATCGCTTTGTTTTGAGTCTCATGCAATTGACTGACCTTGTCACCTAAGGTAGATGCTCTCTTTGGCACAAGATTTTTTGACCACTTTGTGTGTGGAGCAATTAGACCTCGCTGAGGTTAACTGGCCTGAGATGACAAGGCGTTTAGTAGGACGGTGGGGAATAGGATCCGTGCTCTTTTCATTCCACCATATGGCATCGCGATACGAGCTGGCTGCCGGGCGTCCACTGATGGGAATTTAAACAAGGCCTCTGTCCCCGAGCCTGGCGTCACAGTACCGGCAGTTCCTGCCATTTCCCCATTCAGCACGTGGAACCACACACGCCCCAGAATCCAGGGCTTGTCTACTGGACACCTGGGCTCCCACACTCTGATCCTTGTACACACTTTAACCGTGAACTTTCACAGAGGAAGGCAGAGTTGCAAGCTGCTCTGTGCTTTCATCTGAGGGGAAGCTTTTGTTTGTGAAGAATTACGCCAGGAGGCCGCTGGCAGCACTTGTCAGATGACAGGGGAGCATCTGTTCCAGTCGGCGTCTCCGTGCAGCCTGCTCGAGGGGAGCAGACCTGGGCGGCGGCCGTAGGTGGAATTCGGGTGCTTTTTGGGTCTCCTGGGTTAAGTGCTGAGGCACTTGGGGCTGCAGTGAGCCCTGATTCAGCAGCACTCCAGTGTGGCTGGGAGGGCAGGTGCCTCCCCAAGGCCAAGAGGAATGGCCCCAAGTACCGTGACCTGAGTGTCCCGGGTTGAGGGCCGGGGGAGGGGGTCTGGGGATGCCGCCTACCCCCACCAAGTCCTGAGATACATGTTACAGAAGGAAGGGGCAGGACCTAGAAAGGAAGAGACTTCCAGCAACTGCGTGGGTCTTAGTGAAAACACTCCTCTTTGGAGCAGGCACAAGGGAGTGGATGCTTTTGAACTGTGGTGCTGGAAAAGACTCTTGAGAGTCCCTTGGACTGCAAGGAGATCCAACCAGTCCATCCTAAAGCAAATCAGTCCTGAATATTCATTAAAAGGACTAATGCTGAAGTTCCAATGCTTTGGCCACCTGAGGTGAAGAACTGACTCATTGGAAAAGCCCTCGATGCTGGGAAAGATTGACGGCAGGAGGAGACGGGATGACAGTGGATGAGATGGTTGGACGGCATCACTGACTCAATGCACATGAGTTTGAGCAAGTTCCGGGAGTTGGTGAAGGACAGGGAAGCCTGCCGTGCTGCAATCTGTGGGGCTGCAGAGTCGGACAAGGCTCGGGGACTGGCCGACAGCAACAGGGAGAGGGCTGGCCAGTCCTGCCGTGGTTTAGGCTGTTGTGAGGATCCAAGCTGCCGCTGGTTGTGTGGGGCTCCATCCACAATGAAGCCACACTTCATGACTCTGCTGTTGGGAAGCACTTCAAGACTTTCGTCATGACTCCTGGGACCTGTCTCCATGTCGACTTTCACTGACAGCACAAACTTCCTGTTTTGTCATTTCTCCATTGAACTACCCTTGACCTGTGTAGCAGAGAGAGCAATGGCTAGGAGAGGAAAAAGTACCGAATGTTAAAGTATCAAGGATGCGGTCAACTTGTGCGGTCCCACAGAACAGAGGGCAGCTGTCTGCACAGGAGCATCGGATTCTTGGGTTGAGCCTGACATTGTCCCTTGGTCATTGCTGTGGCGTGATGGCTGTCCACGCCCATCGATCAGACATGCCATCCATCGGCCAGTGTGTCCTGGATACTTGTCACACGTCAGGGACTTCCTGTCAAGGAAAGAGTGTAGCATCCAGAGATGTATCAATAGGGTTCTCCGGAGAAACAGAAGCAACTGGAGGTATTAAAGAGAATTGGCCCCCATGATTCTAGAAGCTGAGGGTCCCATATCTGCTGTCTGCCTGCTGGACACCCAGGACAGCCAACGGTGTAAGTTCCAGTACAGGCAGGAGAAGACCAGCGTCCTAGCTCAAAACCAGTCAGGCGGGGAGACTGAATTCCCTCTTGCTATACTTTTTTTTCTTCTCTCTTTTTTTTATGAGGCCCTACTTTTCTACATTTTTATCAGTTCAGATATATCATCAGATGTATTGATCTTTACCAATCTATATGTGAAAGTGGTATTGCACTAATTCATTTCTCTTATTAGGATGAGGCCGGGCACCTTTTAGGGGCTTCCAGGGTAAAGCATCTGCCTGCAATGCTGGAGACCTGGGTTCGATCCCTGGGTTGGGAAGATCCCCTGAAGAAGGAAATGGCAGCCCACTCCAGTATTCTTGCCTGGAAAATTCCATGGATGGAGGAGCCTGGTGGGCTACAGTCCATGGGGTTGCAAAAAGTCAGAGATGACTGAGCAAATTCACTCTTTCTGGATATCTTTTTATTTTTAATTTTTTTTTCAAAGTAAGTTAATTTACAGTTTGTGCTAGCTTCAAGTGTACAGCAAAGTGATTCAGATACATATATATATTAGATATTATTGATTCATTTTCAGATTATTTTCCACTATAGATTTTTATAAATATTGAATATAGGTCTTTGTGCTACACAGTAGGTCCTTGCTGTTTACCTATTTTATATATAGTATTAATTGTGTGTATATGTTAAAGCCAAACTCTTAATTCATCTCCCTTCCAGCCCCTTTGGTAACTGTAAGATTTTTTTTTTTTCCTATATCTGCAGATCTATTTCTGTTTTGTAAATAAGTTCAGACATCTTTTAACTTGTATAAGATCTATTTAGATTAACTTTTCTGGGAAATATGCATACTTTTCTGACCATTTTTTCTTCTATTATGGGTTGGTCCTCATTTATTTGTAGGGAACTCTTGATATATTAAGAAATGAACCCTTGTCTGGTATATGAATTGCACAATGTTGGGAAATCTGATATTCATAGGAAGATCACATAACAATAGCACCCCGTCCAGAACAAACACACAAATATTTCCTAACCATGGGGAGAAAGCTGCATGCAGAGACTTCCACCTGCGGAACACTGAACTCCTAAAGGGAGATTTTGGCTTAGATGGTTGCCATGCTTTGTCAAAGAATCAGATGTGTGTTATTCTGAAAAAAACATAAAATTCATAGGTTTGTACAAATGACTATAGTCTCTGAGTAGCCCATAAAGATTAAAAGTCTCTCTTTTTCATCTGTCTATTAATATTAAACATTTCATATGCTTTTTGTTTTATTCAGGCCTCCAAGAGACTGGATTTGCACCCTTTTTTATTTTTTATAATATAGCCGACCTGTGTCTATCTGTTGGGCATGTCCACCCCTTCATTTCACAACAGGGGAAGATGACAGTCTCCTCTGGGTGCTTCCCCCCACGCCTTTCCGACATCATCACATCATCCTAAAATGAAGATAAGCTCACAGTTAGGCTGCCCTGTTACCAACCTCACTGAGATATCTATATCTCAGGGTGGAACGGAGAACAGTTGGGACATAAAAAATTACCTTATTTTCACATGACATGGAATAAGAAAATGTGTTGTTTGACCCCAAATACAGCAGAAGACAGCTTGTGAACTAAAAATGAGACACCGAACACTTTCCTTGGCTTCTTTGGGTAAATAAGTGTATAGACTGCTTAAGAGAGCAGCTCAGCGGGAGGCCTGTGAGAGGCAGGAGCATGGCTTACTTCAGACAGGTGGAGTAGCAGCTGTGGGCCGCAAGTCAGTCGTCCCTTATGAGCTTGAACCAGGCAGGCGGGGCTCCCTGGGTTTGATTTTCATCTGTCTATTGATATTAAGCACTTCATATGCTTCTTGCTTTATTCAGGCCTCCGACAGACTGGATTAGCGCCCTCCCTTCACCCCTGGGGAGGATAATCTGCTTTACTGAGTCTAGGCTTCCAATGCTGATCTCATCTGGAATTAGTGCAACATCTGGGCACCCCATGGCCAGTCGGGTTGGCAGGTGGAATGAGCCATCACCGTCAAGTAAACTGCCCTGTTCTAATCCAGAGCCTGCCCGTCCCCAGCTACGTGGCTCCCACTGGCGAGTTCTGAACATCTCTGGGCCTTGGTTTTCTCATTTTCAAAATGGACGTAGAAGTTAGAAACGACCCAGAGTGCTATGAGGCTTCCGTGAGAAAATGCCCATGAAGGCCTTAGATGGTGTCTGGTCCACATAAACACTGAGGAAGAGGTGCTATCAGCTTCCAGGGCCCTCGCTGGGACCGCCTTGAGCCCCCTACCTCCAAGACCCCACCCGCCCTTCCTGCCACAAGGAGACCCTTCCTCCCTCCCTGCCTCACACTCCCCAGGCTGAACACAGACTGTCCTCTGCAAACGCTCTCTGGATTAATGAAAGTGGAGAAGGAAAAGTGTAAACCACTTAGTCATGTCCAATTCCATGCGACCCCACGGACTGGAGCCCACCAGGCTCCTCTGGTCATGGGATTCTCCAGGCAAGAATACTGGGGTGGGCAGCCATTCCCTTCTCCAGGGGATCTTCCCAACCCACAGATTGAACCCGGGTGTCCTGCTTTGCAGGCAGATTCTTCACCATCTGAGCCACCGGGGGAGCCCTGGATTAATGAATGACGTCTCTAAAAGAAGGTTTCATTGCCTTCTTTCTAAATTCCATATATATGCTAGCATACTGTATTGGTGTTTTTCTCTCTGGTTTACTTCACTCTGTATAATAGAGAGAAAAGCACCGATACAGTATACTAACGCATATATATGGAATTTAGAAAGAAGGTAACGATGGCCCTGTATGTGAGACAGCAAAAGAGACACAGATGTATAGAACGGTCTTTGGACTCTGTGGGAGAGGGCGAGGGTGGGATGATTAGGGAGAATGGCATTGAAACATGTATAATATCATATGTGAAACAAATCGCCAGTCCAGGTTCAATGCAAGAGACAGGGTGCTCAGGGCTGGTGCACTGGGATGACCCAGAGGGATGGGATGGGGAGGGAGGTGGGAGGGGGGTTCAGGATGGAGAACACATGTACACTCATGGCAGGTTCAAGTCCATGTATGGCAAAACCACTACAATATTGTAAAGTAAAATAAATAAATTAATTAAAAAAAAAAAGGTTTCATCCTCTTCCCCTCATGATCTCTGAAGCAAAGTCAATTCCAGAAAATAAAACATGTTTCTCTGATCTGGGATGTCCTACAAACAAGCTTAATTTAATTTTTTTTTTTTAAGTTTTGGAGCAGCCAGAATGTAAACACACACGAACTCCTTACAGAAAGTACTAAAAAGCGACTATTCCACGTATAAATGAGCACGGGGATTTCTCGCTTCTCCCCGCAAAGCAGGGGGAGCTGCGGCGGGCTCAGAGGCCTGGAGAGCAGCGGACGGTGGCCGCCACGGCTCAGAGATGCGCTGCAGACGCTGCTCTGCATTCCCCGGCCATTTTGGATGATTAAGATCACAAATGAAGTCGCTGGTAATTGACTCTATAAATTTTATATATGAAAAGAGACATTTTCTTCTTGAGTGCAAGTTTGCAATTTAGCTATATTTTAATATTGGCTTAGAGAAAAAAAAAAAAGATTGTCTTAAAGCTGGAGTGCATGAAGCTGGTGAAGAGTGGCTGGGAAGCCTTGCAGAAGAAGCACGCATCGGCCCAGAGCCCCCTGGCAGTCAGGCCCAGCCAGGCGCGCGGGGGCCCTGGCCGCACCCACCACCCACAGGCTTGCTCCGGTATCTTTCCTTGCCCCTAGCTTTTCGTTTTACACAGTCATTAATTTTTTGTCATTTTTATTCTTTGTTCATCTACACGCGTTGAATGAGGTTTTTCCTAGTGCTTAAGATCCCTCACCACGTATCTAACAAATGTGAACTACCTCTTGTGACCTGGGCGCGGCGCTGCGCGCTCCAGCGATAGATGAGGCACCCGGGGGCTGGGCCTGCTAAGGATCGCTCGGCGGTGGAGGAGAGGGGTGAGCAAGGGGGTGACGATGAGGGCCGTGCGGTGGGACGGGGCCGTTAGAGAGAGCGGGCCGCGGGGGGCGGGTGCTGGACCCTAGGTGTCCCAGGGCAGCGCCGGCCTCTGCTCCCGCTGACCCAGAGCAGCCCTGCAAGGACGCCTGTCCCCTCCACGCCAGCCTCACTCACGTGGGCTCCGGGCGCCCTTGCTGGGGACCGAGTGGTCTGCTTCCTGCTTCTCAGGTCGGGGTGGGGACGTCGCCTCCTGGGGCTCCTGCAGCGTGACCCCCTCCGGTCTCCCTGGTGCCTCTGGGCCCTGTGACCCCATTGCCATGGGCAGCCCTGGACCTTTCAGTTACTTGCCAACCACGCTTCCCACATGATGGACACAGTTGTCCACGGAATGATTTAGGGATGAGATAATGCCATCAGCTCTTTTCCAAACCAAAGTGATTAAAGACCCCCTCCATGCCCTTCCCCTGCTCCTCAACTCTGCTCCTGAAATGAAAAGCGCAATTCCAGAAGCTTGCCTGCCCAAGAAGACAAGGCAGCCAAACGCCACTGCAGGAAGCTGTTTCCTCCACAGAGCCTGGGAACCAGGCTGGGTTGAGGGCCCTGCGGGGCAGGAAGGGACCCTCTCGGCGGGCCTAGCCCCCTTGTCCTGCCTGGCGATCCACGGACCCAGCCCCATCTTTCTGTAGAGCAATGCCTTCTCGAGGCCTAAAATGCACTCTTGCAACCTGCAAGGAGATTAGCAAGACACCCATCCACTTCTGAGTCTCTCCTAGATGTCAAAATGTTGACTCGGTCCCTGCTAAAATGCGGCTTTCGAAAAAAAAAAAAAAAATCACATCTTTTCAAATTTCCTGCAATCCCTGTCATGGGCAACATATGTTCCTGCATAATGATGCTCCTAAGTGAAGTGACATTTCAGAGTAATGAGGCTTCGGTGACAACGTGTGAGAGATGTGACAAGTTTTCTCTAATATAAAAAGGCAGCATAGACAAAACCCAAATTTGCAGCCACGGCAGGCTCTCCGCTTGGCTGTGAACCCGGGGGGTGGGGGTGAGCAAGTCCCCCTGCCACCCAGAGCACCAGCCCTCGTGGGGAGCGTGCTGGGGACATGGATCCCCATCCAGGCCCACACAGCCCTCCTGAAGGACCGACAAGGTCACCTGCCGAGGGGATCAGAGAAGAAGGCGGAGCGTGAAGCCAGGTGCGGGGACAGGGGAGCTAGCTCTGGAGGGGCGGCAGGACCGTGCAGACCCTGGACAAACCACTGACTTCCGCTCCTCTAAACTCTGGTCTGCTCCTGTCTCAAATGAAGGACAGCGATGACCACCTCCCAAGAGTGAGCCAGACAAAATGCACAAGAAAACAGTCAGGACTTGGTGCACTGGGGGTGGCTCCTCTCCTGTGTTAGAATCCATCCCACTTTCAGCCCAGGCTGGAAAGGATGGAAGCTGGAAGTGGACAGTTTGGGCAACAGAGACCTCACTGGCCTCACCTCCTCCGAGGCAGCGTGGCCGGATGCCCTGATCTGCCTTCAGGCTTCCCTGGCCGCGCAGGGCCCACGGCGCCCCTGAGCACAGGAGTGTCACTTTGCTCAGGGCTCCAGCTAAGCCCTCCCGATGACCAAGGGCTACTGGTTCCGCCACGAGAGCCGGGAGGACACAGCTTACTGTTAACATCAAGTTCGTGTGTCCCTGGCACAGTGGGGCCAAACAAACTGAAGCGGCAGAGTTTGGAGTAGAGAAAAGTTTACTGCAGAGCCCTGCAAGGGTACGGGGTGGCTTAAGTCCTAAAAAGCCTCCAGCTCTCAGAAGGGTTTTGATGACGGAGAGGGCTTCGCAGGGTCTGTGATCACGTCATGCACGTTGGGTTAACCTTATCAGCCTCGGCTCCCGGAGGCCTGAGGCTATGTGCTCACGGTCCTCAAGAAGTTAATGTCTTCCACTGGGGGAGGGGAGCATTTCACATCTGCAAAGCAAGATATCTGCATCAGCTACTGCTAGTCAGATACTTCACCGCGGAGTTAAAGCAGAGGGTGAGGCGGAAGGTCTGCCCTGGGGAGGCCCAGCAGTGTCCTGCTCGGTTATGCCACCTCCGCCCCTTCCCAGGTCTCCAAAGGCCCAGCCGGGCCCCCTGTGGATGCCTCCTGCCCCAGGGCCTCTCAGGGCCTGAGGGGATCACCCGGGCAGAGTGTCAGGGGCGGTCCTGGGGACATCAGTGAGGCAGTCACCCTCTTGGCTGAGAGCTCAGGAAGCCAGGGCCTGCCCTGGGGTTGGCACCCTTCCCTCTTGGACCACAGGAGGGGACACCCAAGACCCTGAATGGCTATCACCCTGCCCAGCCCTCCACACGCAGCCCTGGAAAACTCAAGCTTGTCTAATGAAAGGTGGTTCAATGGTGCCAAGACAAGGGACCTGTGCCCTTCACCCTACAAATACTTGCTGAGTGTCTGCTGTGCCAGGACCTTTGTGGGGAGACAGACAGGCCCCCGGGATGTCTCTCCAGGATGGGAATCAACAGGGAAATACCCAAGAAACCAGCTCTGTGGGCCGAGGAGGCAGAGACAGGCCACCTGAACCTCCCCCTGAGCCGGGGGAGGAGAAGGGGGTCCCCAGGAGAGAGGGTGAGGCGATGAGCAAGGACATGCGAGGGTGAGAGCACGTGGCCAGGGTCGGGGGGCAGGGCAGGGTGCCCGAGTCCCTGTGCTCCACCCGGGCAGATGGGCTCCACCACCCTCAGGGACAGCCCTCCCCCCACCCCTCCTCCAGGCCTGGGACCCACAGCCCCCACCGTGCGACCCTGTTCTGAGCCCCTTCCTTTTGAGCTGCGTGTGTGCATCACTGCTTGGCATTTACACAGCACTTTTGAAACTGAGCACAGCGCTGTGGGAGTCCTGGGAGCAAAAGCCTTTCTGTGTCACCTGTTTATCCGTTACAGGAAATAGGTTTGTTCAGCCCCCTTGACCTTCCCTGAGTTCCAGCAGCAGGTTCAAACAGGAGCTGATCACGGAAGGGAGGGGCTGAAGAAACAGTCAGGGGCAGTCAGGCAGCAACGGTGCCGCGGGGGGACAGGTCCTGGTTCCTCCTCAAGGGACACACAGCACAATACCTCCGAGATTTTCTGCAGACACTGAAACCACTACCAGGCGGAGAAGTGGACGGTCTGCTGCCCACCAGCACGTGGACTCCAGACCTGGGGGAACCAGGAGGCTGGTGATGCTGACCCCCGCTGACCCCACCACCAACCAATCAGAAGAAAGTCCCTGAGCTGGCCACACCCTCTTTGAACTTTGACTTCCTCACTCCCCTTTCTAGGTCAGGACACACAGGTTTGAGGGCACCAGCCAGCTTTGGCCCCCTCTGCCTGGCTAAGAAGTAGAGCTGTCCTTTTGTAACTCAGCTCAAACTCTGTTTCCAAGATTTCATTCAGTACTGGGCACAGAGGCTTCCCCGGCGACCCAGTGGTAAAGAACCCACAGGAGATGTGTGTTCATTCCCGGGTCGGGAAGGTCCCCTGGAGAAGAGAACGGCAACCTACTCCAGTATTCTTGCCTGGAGAAGCCCATGGACAGAGGAGCCTGGCGAGCCCCCGGGGTCGCAAAGAGTCAGATGCAGCTGAGCGTCTGGCACGTTAATGGAGCATAGAGAGCAGATTCAGCTTCACTTCCAATGGCCAGCATTTGTCCACACGTCCTTCCGTGGCCCGAGGTGGCCGTCCTGGCAATGCAGAGTCCGGGACAGCACATCTCCACCCCGTCATTGTTGCTCAGTCGCTCGGTCGTGTCTGACCCTTTGCAACCCCATGGGCTGCAGCACGCCAGGCCTCCCTGTCCTTCACTATATCCCAGAGTTTGTGCCCACTGGGTCAGTGATGTTATCTAATCCTCTCATTCTCTGTTGCCCTCTTCTCCTCCAGCCCTTAATCTTTCCCATCAGAGTCATTTCCAATGAGTTGGCTCTTTGCATCAGGTGGCCAAATATTGGAGCTTCAGCATCAGTCCTTCCAATTCAGGGTTGTTTTCCTTTAGGATTGACTGATTTTATCTCCTTGTGGTTCAAGGGAATCTCAAGTCTTCTCCAACACCACAGTTCAAAAGAATCAGTTCTTTGCTGCCTAGCCTTGAAGGTCCAACTCTCACATCTGTACATGACTACTGGAAAAACCATAGCATTGACTGTACAGACCTTTGTTGGCAAAGTGATGTCTTTGCTTTTCAATATGCTGTCTAGCTGTCTCATAGCTTTTCTTCCAAGGAGCAGTTCAGTTCAGTCTCTCAGTCGTGTCTGACTTTTTGTGACCCCATGGACCACAGAATGCCAGGCTTCCCTGCTCATCACCAACTCCTGGAGTTTGCTCAAACTCATGTCCATCTAGTCAGTGATGCCATCCAACCATCTCATCCTCTCATCTTGCTCTATCCAAGGAGCAAGCATCTTTTAATTTCCTGGCTGCAGTCACCATCTGCAGTGACTTTGGAGACCAAAAAAATAAAATCTGTCACTACTTCCACTTTTTCTCCTTGTATTTTCCATGAAGTGATAGATATCATGATCTTAGTTTTTCTGAATGTTGAATTTTAAGCCAGCATTTTTACTCTCCTCCTTCACCCTCATCAAGAGGCTCTTTAGTTCCTCTTCACTTTCTGCCATTAGAATAATATCATCTGCATATCTGAGGTTATTGGATATTTCTCCCAGAAATCTTGATTCTAGCTTTTGATTTATCCAGCATGGCATTCCACATGATGTACTCTGCATAGAAGTTAAATAAACAGGGTGACAACATACACTTTGTCATACTCCTTTCCCAATTTTGAAACAGTTGTTCCATGTCTGGTTCTAACTGTTGCCTCTTGACTCGCAATCAGGTTTCTCAGAGACAAGTAGGCTGGTCTGATATTCCCACCTCTTTAAGCATTTTCCACAGTTTACTGTGATCCACACAATCAAATGCTTTAGCGTAGTCAGTGAAGCAGAATGAATTCCTTTGCTTCCTCTATGATCCAACGAATGTTGGCAATTTGATCTCTGGTTCCTCTGCCTTCTCTAAAGCCAGCTTGTATGTCTGGAAGTTTTCAGTTCACGTACTGTTGAAGCATAGCTTTAAGGATTTTGAGCATAACCTTATTATCGTGTGAAATGAGTGCAACTGAGCTGTAGTTGGAGCATTCTTTGGCATTGTCTTTCTTTGGGATTGGATTGAAAACTGACCTTTTCCAGTCCTGTGGCCACTGCTGAACTTTCCAAATTTGCTGGCATATTAAGTGCGGCATTTTCACAGCATCGTCTTTTAAGACTTGAAATAGCTCAACTGAAATTCCATTATCTTCACTAGCTTTGCTCAGAGTGATACTTCCTAAGGCCCACTGGACTTCACATTCCAGGATGTCTGGGTCTAGGTGAGTGATCACACCATCATGGCTATCTGGGTCTGTAAGACTTTTTTGTATAATTCTTCTGCGGATTCTTGCCAGTTCAGTTCAATCCAGTTGCTCAATTGTGTCCAACTCTTTGTGACCCCATGGACTGAAGCATGCCAGGCCTCCCTGTCCATCACCAACTCCTGGAGTCCACCCAAACCCATGCCCATCGAGTCGGTGATGCCATCCAACCATCTTGTCCTCTGTCCTCCCCTTCTCCTCCTGCCTTCAATCTTTCCCAGCATCAAGGTCTTTTCAAATGAGTCAGCTCTTCGCATCAGGTGGCCAAAGTATTGGAGTTTCAGCTTCAACATCAGTCCTTCCAATGAACACCCAGGACTGATCTCCTTTAGGATGGATTGGTTGGGTCTCCTTGCAGTCCAAGGGACTCTCAAGTGTCTTCTCCAACACCACAGTTTAAAAGCATCAGTTCCTCGGCACTCAGCTTTCTTTATAGTCCAACTCTCACATCCATATTCTTTCGATCCCTTCTTAATATCTTCTGCTTCTGTTAGGTCCTTACAATTTCCATCCTTTATTGTGTCCATTCTTATATGATATGTTCCCTTGGTAGCGCTAATTTTCTTGAGGAGATCTCTAGTCTTTTCCCATTCTGTTTTTTTTTTTTTTTTTTAGTCAGTGAAGCAGAATGAATTCCTTTGCTTCCTCTATGATCCAACGAATGTTGGCAATTTGATCTCTGGTTCCTCTGCCTTCTCTAAAGCCAGCTTGTATGTCTGGAAGTTTTCAGTTCACGTACTGTTGAAGCATAGCTTTAAGGATTTTGAGCATAACCTTATTATCGTGTGAAATGAGTGCAACTGAGCTGTAGTTGGAGCATTCTTTGGCATTGTCTTTCTTTGGGATTGGATTGAAAACTGACCTTTTCCAGTCCTGTGGCCACTGCTGAACTTTCCAAATTTGCTGGCATATTAAGTGCGGCATTTTCACAGCATCGTCTTTTAAGACTTGAAATAGCTCAACTGAAATTCCATTATCTTCACTAGCTTTGCTCAGAGTGATACTTCCTAAGGCCCACTGGACTTCACATTCCAGGATGTCTGGGTCTAGGTGAGTGATCACACCATCATGGCTATCTGGGTCTGTAAGACTTTTTTGTATAATTCTTCTGCGGATTCTTGCCAGTTCAGTTCAATCCAGTTGCTCAATTGTGTCCAACTCTTTGTGACCCCATGGACTGAAGCATGCCAGGCCTCCCTGTCCATCACCAACTCCTGGAGTCCACCCAAACCCATGCCCATCGAGTCGGTGATGCCATCCAACCATCTTGTCCTCTGTCCTCCCCTTCTCCTCCTGCCTTCAATCTTTCCCAGCATCAAGGTCTTTTCAAATGAGTCAGCTCTTCGCATCAGGTGGCCAAAGTATTGGAGTTTCAGCTTCAACATCAGTCCTTCCAATGAACACCCAGGACTGATCTCCTTTAGGATGGATTGGTTGGGTCTCCTTGCAGTCCAAGGGACTCTCAAGTGTCTTCTCCAACACCACAGTTTAAAAGCATCAGTTCCTCGGCACTCAGCTTTCTTTATAGTGCAACTCTCACATCCATATTCTTTCGATCCCTTCTTAATATCTTCTGCTTCTGTTAGGTCCTTACAATTTCCATCCTTTATTGTGTCCATTCTTATATGATATGTTCCCTTGGTAGCGCTAATTTTCTTGAGGAGATCTCTAGTCTTTTCCCATTCTGTTTTTTTTTTTTTTTTTGCCTTTATTTCTGTACATTGTTCACTTAAGAAAGCTTTCTTATCTCTCCTTCCTATTCTCTGGAGCTCTGCATTCAGTTCGATATATATTTCCTTTTCTCCCTTGCCTTTCACTTCTCTTCTTTTCTCTGCTACTTGTAAAGGCTCCCCAGACAAGCACTTTGCTTTCTTGCATTTCTTTTTCTCGGGGATGGTTTTGTATAGCATCATGAAACTCTGTCAATAGCTCTTCAGGTACTCTGTCTACCAGATCTAATCCCTTGAGTCTATTTGTCACCTCCACTGTAGGAGTCTCAAGAAGAGTAGGCCCCCTGAAGCTTCCAACAGTTCTGCTTGATCACAGATCAGGAGCCGAGGCCCACTGCCTCTCACCCGATTTATATTCCTCTCAGGCCCATCCCGGGGACCCAAAGCACTGTAAGGCCCTACTAGGCTGGTAGAACTTTGTTTCTCTTCTAAGCCAATAGCTCCATAAGAAATGGGGCATTTGCAGTCCAGCAGCGTAGGGCTGTGTCTAAGGGACACGTCCTCAATCGTGGGAGATCCGAGGACCAGAGCAAACCCCTGCATGGTCCAGCTCCAAACCTGGGCCACACTGGAGGCTGGCCTGGAAGTGAAGGCGGCAGGGAGTTGATCTCAGCTTGACCCCTGGCTCCTCCTTGCCCCGGGACACAGGAGGCTGCCGCCGTCCCGTTAAGTCTGTGCTCAGCACACCTCCTCACAGTCTCACACCTGTAGTGGGTTCAGCTGTGGCTCCAAAAGGTATGTACCACCATCTGGAGTGCTATCTTATTTGGAACTACGGTCTTTGCAGATGCCATTCAGGGAGGGGTCTTGTACTAAGATCATCCTGGATTTGATGGGGCCTTAAATCCAAGCACCTGTGTCTTTACAGGACGCAGGAGAGGAGACAGAGCATGAGCAAACAGACATCCAAGTCTGTGCTCCCTGGGGCAGCAGCCCCCGGGAACACACACGTGAGTCCTCTGTGTCTCTTTCTGCCCAGGGCATCTGCCTCCCTGGGGGCCCGAGCGTGCCCCTGAAGAGCATCCATCCACTCAGTCTTGGTCTGTGGGCCCTGGCCCTGAGGCTGGCATACAGCAGGTGCTCATTAAGAGTTTGTCAAACTACACTGAGTTCTGGGCACTTGGTCACAGGGAGCGTCCCTGGATGTCACTCAGCAGGACCAGAGAGGCCCTCTCTTGGTTTCTTACAAGAGGGGGAAGGGCTCAGGAAGCAGGAGTCAATGGCAGACAGAGGGAGGGAGGTGTGATGGAGCTCTCAGCAGACCCTTGAGAAGCAGGCGTGCGATCCAGGGCAGGTGGCTTGGTGGGAAGCAGCGTGCGAATTGGCGAGATGCCAGTCACTGCAGCACATTTTTCTGATACAACGGCACAGCCCAGGGGCTACGGAGCAGCCGTTGTTGGCGGTGGTCACTTGCAGGGGTGGGGCACGGCGGCTCGCAGGGCAACGGGCGCCTCATCTCCAAGTCTGTCCTTCCTGGGAGTGAAGCCACCTCACACCATCCCTTCTAAATGCCTTCCTGCCGTCTCAGTGTCCTGGGCAGCCAGGTAACAGTCATCGGGGGCTGCCCTGCAGCCAGGGGCACGGGCGGGGTGTGTACCACCCTCCCCTCTTTCTGTGCTGAAGATGGGAGGCTGCCCTGGACCCTCGGATGGGGCCAACCAGGACATCTGTGCAAATTCCTGGGGACAGTGACTCCCCTCCACAGGCTTGGCACCGCAGGACAGGGTGGGCCTCCTGTCAAGCCTCCAGGAACACTGGCTGAGCGCCTACTGTGTGTATGCACCCAGGGGTGCTTTATACGTGTGTCCTGGGGCCCCCAGGGCCCCACCAGTGGGGCCACGACACTGAGACACATGGAAGGTAAACCGAGCACCTGCCAGCGTGGGACACCCTCCACCCCCTGGCACCGAGACCCCCACGCCTCCCTTGTCAGGTCAGCCATGCCCATGCTCCTGCAGCCCCAACCTAGCCTCACTCCCACTCCCCCTTCCCACTGGAAGCTTATCGGCCACTGTCCTTTCCCGCTGCCCAGGGTAGACATCCAGGTGCAGTCCTGCCGAGGCCACTTGGTTCCAGGGCCCTCGCAGAGGCCCGGGCCGACCTCCCCTCCAGGGGGGTCTCAGGGGCCTCGCTCTTGCCAGCCAGGCCTCCACAGTGGCCCAGCCCTCCTGCTTGACGGCAGACGCTGCTGCTGGCCCTCCAGAGACCGCGGGCCGGCAGCCCCTTCCGCTTCTCCCGATGACGATGCCACTTTGGCCCCTGACACAAGGTGCTTCACGCCCAGCCGGGGACCTGCCCTCTGCGGTCTGAGCCCCTGGTGGGCCACCTCGCCTGGCCTCTGCTCGCCCGGGGCCCCTCCGTCCTGCAGCTGCTTCTCTTTCAGGCTCGTTCATAAATCCTTGCTGAGTGGCCACTGTCCTTGGGGCTCTGCTGAGCTCCAGGGAGCACTGTTGGAATGCTGGAGACTCCGTTTCGAGTGGTGGGGCACCAGCAAACATAGACACAGGGATCACGAAAGTGGGGGGCAGGGGGAAGCTGCAGAGGCCTCGCCCTGGGGGCCCTCCTTGGCTTCACCCCACCCTGCCTCCACAGAGTGTGGCTCTGTGTTTCTTTCCTTATTTATTCAGCGCTTGTCTCCTCCATAAACCCAGCAAGAACCACATTAGTATTAGTTAATATTTATTTAGCGCTCCGTGCCAGACTCAGGCGAAGGGGCTGACGGGGATTAGCTCATTTCTTTCTCGCAGCAAATCTCCAGGAAGTCCTATTTTTTTCTCCCTAATGAAGACGAGACACATGGAGCTTGCCAAGCCCGGGTCTGGCCACCTGCCGGCGTGTGGACGCTCCAGGACTGGACTGGGAGTGGGGTGGGGCTGGCTGCCTTGGGGGTCCCCTGCCCCAGGGGCCAGGGCTCTGGGTGGCTCACCACTGCACACCCCAGCTGTCAGCAGCGCCACTGAGTGGCTGAGTGACAGCTGATGTCACTGTCATGGGGACACGGTGCCGTGTGATCTTCCCCTCCCCTGCTTCCGGATCATCCAACAGGGCCGTGTGCAGCACCGCCTCCTGTGTGTCCACAGAGAGACTCAAACGGGGACTCAGAGTACCTCCCCGTCTCCTTGGAAAACCGGAGGGCACCCTTGCAGTCCGAGGCAATCTGATCATCCACAACCTCTGTCCCTGAGGGGCTTCCTGGAGGAGCTGATTCCTATGGTGGACCTTGCAAAGGACTCACTGCTGAGTGCCAACCCCCAGATGCCCCAGAAGTGGGACAAGGACCCAGGACACTGTCTGGGGCTGGGCTCCCTCTCGGTCACTCCTGGCACCTGGAACAGGTCATCCATCTGCTCCTGGATGTGCCAGAGCCCCCCAGGTCCTCCCCCTCTGGCTGGGCCTCCCAGAGCCACATGGGAGCCTGGCTCATCTAGAGATGGGCACGGCCTCTGGGAAGACCGAGATGCAGGCATCACACTCGAGACATTTCCAGCCCCAAACGCAGGTGAGAAGAGCATGTCCGAGGATTAAAGGCTGCAGAAGCCTGGCTTATCTATGCATTCACCCTTCGGAGGGTCTAGGATTCGACGGAGCCAAGAGCCAGCTTCAGTCCCAAGCTCTCGGCGTGCTGAAAGCTGCGCCGGTCGAGGGCCTTCGCCCATGGGCACTGCTAGCTCTCCAGTCTGTCCCCGTCACGTCCTGAGTTTCTCCTCCGGCTCCCGCGTGTCTTCACAGCACACCTCGCCTTGGAGCCCCTTCTTCTGGCTTGTCTGGGATTCAAAGACCACGGAATCAAATTGCATGTAAAACTGGATTAACCGCCCGGAGGGAGGGACCAAGACCTCTTTTCTTGGAGTGGTGAGAACTCAGGACCCCTACCCAGCTGCTCAGAAGAAGCCCCTTCGTCTCCCAGGCTGGGATGCTGCCTGCCCTAACCTTGGGGAAAAGGAAACCTCTGTCAGCTGACACGGCTCCTGCTGCAGGTGGGATTTTCCCAGCATGCACTGGTGGAGGGAAGCCGTTCCCAGGATTTATACAGCCCTTCCTCCACGGAGCTCCAGGGTGCACACATTCCATCATTTTAGCCTTTTATATACTCACTACAGTGGTTTGGGAAACATTTCAAAATTAGACAGGCATTAGCTTAGCTTATAAAATTAAAAATCAACTGTAACGGCTTTAATGATGTTGTATTAAATGCCAGACCTCATAATACCTCACGTTTCTTTAATACTTTATGGCTTTCAGCGCACTTTTAAATAAGTCCTCATCTGTGAAGGTTTTCACAAAAGGCTGGCCTCACTGCCTGGGGCTGGCAGCTGAGGCCTGGCTGGCCTGGTGTAGGCTGACCTCCTCACCCTGGCAAAGGGCCTCTGTGGGTTCCTTGGGCACCCAAGGCTGACTGGGATTCCAGAGCTGCCAACGGGTCCATCAGAGAAGACAACTGAGCGACATGCGTCAAAACTACAGTGGTGCCGCCTCACACCAGCCAGAACGGCCACCATCGAAATATCTGCAAACAGCAAATGCCAGGGAGGGTGTGGAGAAAAGGAGAAAAGGAGAAAAGGAGGGTTCCCCTCCTCCACTGTTGGCAGGATTGTAAATTGGTACAGCCACCATGGAGAGCAGGGCAGGGGTTCCTCAAAAAACTAAAAATAGGGCTACCATATGGTCTAGCCATCCCATGCCCGGGCACACACCCAGACAAGACTCCAACTCAAAAAGACACAGGTATCCCTATGTTCATAGCAGCAACATCCACAACAGCCAGGACTTGGACACAATCTAAGTGTCCATCAGCAGAGGGATGTACGAAGAAGATATGTACCTATATCTCATACATACATATGGTATATATACACACAACAGAATATTACTCAGCCATAAAAAAAGATTGAAATTATGCCATTTGCAGTAAACTGGATGGACCTAGAGATTATCATACCAGGTAAAGTAAGTCCGACAGAGGAAAACAAATACTGTATGATTTGCTTGTACGATGTCACTCACATGTGGAATCTAAAAAAAAAAAAAAAAAATGATGCAAGTGAACTTGCTTACAAAATAGAAATAGACTCAGAGACACAGAAAACAAATGTGGTTCCCAAAGGCAAAAGAGGAGGAGGGGTAAATTAGGAGTGTGTGATGAGCAGGTACACACTTCTGTATGCGAAACAGACAAACAACAAAGGCCCACTGCAAAGCGCAAGGAGCCATATTCAGTGTCTTGTGACAATCTATCATGGAAAATAATGTACGCTTTATATGTATATGTGTGGCTGGGTGACCGCCAGCACCAGGGAGTAAGGCCAGCCTGCTGTGTTGACAGCTATATGACTGTAACTGAATCACTCTGCTGGATCTCTGAAACTAACAAATGGCTTTAAATCAACTGCCCTTCAATAAGGGCTTCCCAGGTGGACTGCAAGGAGATCCAATCAGTCCATTCTGAAGGAGATCAACCCTGGTTTCTTTGGAGGGAATGATGCTAAAGCTGAAACTCCAGTACTTTGGCCACTTCATGTGAAGAGTTGACTCATTGGAAAAGACTCTGATGCTGAGAGGGATTGGGGGCAGGAGGAGAAGGGGACGACAGAGGATGAGATGGCTGGATGGCATCACTGACTCGATGGACGTGAGTCTGAGTGAACTCCGGGAGCTGGTGATGGACAGGGAGGCCTGGCGTGCTGTGATTCATGGGGTTGCAAAGAGTCGGACACGACTGAGTGACTGAACTGAACTGAACTGACTGAGGTGACATCATAGTAAACAATCTGCCTGCAATGCAGAAGACACAAGAGACACAGATTCAATCCCTGGGTCGGGAAGATCCCCTGGAGAAGGAAATGGCAACCCACTCCAGTATTCTTGCCTGGGCATGGACAGAGGAACCTGGAGGGTTATAGTCCATAGGTTTGCAAAGCGTGACTGAATATGCATGAGCATACTCCAATAAAAGTTACAAAAGGTCTACCAAAGAGACACCACCTGCTGAGTTCCAGCACAGAGAAGGTGGACCGTCAACCTGCCCTGCCGGGAGCCAGGGTAAGAAACTCTGCCCATGGCAAAGGTTATGAGGAAGGAGGCTTCGGCTTATGCAAAGGTGTGATCAAACCTCAGGAAACCCCCTGTTCTTGAGCATCTACCCCCAAAACCAGAGTCTACCTACTTTACTGTCTCATGCTCTCACCTACACCTCTGACTTTATGGGGGACTGTTCCCCACCGGTTCTCTCGGAGAAGGAATAAACGTGCAGCTCCAAGTCAATAAAAATTCCTGGGCATGACAAGAGTGTTTCAACTTACGAACTCCTCTGAAGGTTATCTAGCCTGCCTGTACAGTTTCGTCTGGCCACATGTGATTGTTTACAGCCTCCCAACCATGAGAGGCACGAGATGTTTTAGACTTACTAAAGGCAGATTCTTTTGGGAAGTTAGAAATTATTAGTATAGTGGGTTGGTTAGGAAGTATATTGGTGAAGGGTTTTTCATTTGTTGTGCCAAAAATTGCTGCTAATTCCCTGCCCTGGGTGTGACAAGGGTGTCTCAGGTCAAACCTCTCTGCTGACAGACTAGCTTGTGTGACAACCTCTCAACCATAAACAGCACAGAGAGTTTGGAATATTTTGAAAGTCTTAATTAGCATACGGCTTTTCTCATTGTTGAGTCAATGATTGCCGCCAGGCCTCCATATCCTTAGGCACCTGGGAATATATTAATCAATGTATTTGGAATATAGAAAAGGAAATATAGTAGTTTTTGATGTTAGCAATACTAGACTTTTTGAGTTAATGAATTTTCTCTTTTGTTATAGATCACTGTACTTTGTTATAAATCACACACAGGAACGATACATTTTTACATTGAAATAGTGATAGAATTCTGATTTATCTAGAATTCCCCTTGTTTGGTGAAGGGTTTTCATTTGTTGGGCTGATGTTTGCTGCTAAATCTCCATATTCCCTGCCCTTATAATGAATATAACTAGCATATAGGAGAAATAAGTATTAACCTTTAAGATTAATCACGTTAACCTTAGGTTAAATAAATTCCTTTCTTAGTTGTAACCCACTACACCCTCACCCTATAGGAATGCAACTTTATCTGCTACCTTCAGAGGGTGGCGCCTGGTTTAAGAAAAAACACCCTTGGAAAAAATAAGTTTTTTGATTATCAGAAAGAAAGGATTGTAAAATGTCATCAGGCCTCATGGCCAGAAGATGATGTAAAACTCCTAAGACCTTTTTTTTATACATTTATGTGAAACACCTGATTTTGATAAAGGTCAGGACTGCTGACCCCCGTGTGACTTTAAGGTTGCCCTTTGTCTCTACGTGTAACAAAAGGTATATAAGCAAACCTAAAAAATAAAGAAATCGGATCAGTTTCTGGAAAGACTGATTCCCCTGCGTCGTTCTTTCCCCTTCTGGCTGAATTCCCATCTAGTACGTGGGTACTCACCAAGCCTGCTAATTTTGCCTGGGCTTCTAAGATAGGACCGGGGAGACCTCAGTGCTTCCTCTCCTTTGGGAGAACAGAAAGACGCCTGTGGCCTACATAGGTGGTGATTGGTATTCCATGTAAACCAAGTTATTCAGCCTCTTTTTCTCCACTAATTTTCCTACTACACTATTCGTTTCTAATCTCTCTATATATCTGTAATTAAATAAGTTTTTTTCTAGGACGCCTACTCCGTCTCCCCTTCGAATTACCCTGGATTCGAAGTCCAGGGTGGGACTGGACACCCAGTCCAGTGGGACTGGACCCCGGCCCTGCCCACAGGTGACTTCCACCCGGACGAGCTCCGATAACGAGGGCAAGAGCATTCCCTGATCCTGCGAGTCCCCTCTGGTCTGCAGGCCGGTGTGGAGTTCCCATCTGGCCTCGGGGGCCCTGTGCTCAACCAGGACTCCTGCCGTGCCTGGCTGCTGGCGGGAACCTCGCTACTGTTGACCCTCAGCAAGTGGTGGCAGGAAGGTGCTGATGCCCCGCTGTTTACGAGGATGCCGAGGGCCTGGGAAGGGTGACGGGGCCTGGCCAGAGGGCACAGGTGGGTGACCTGATCAGCTGTACCCACCCCCAGAGCTGCGCAGTGTGACTTGAATGCTGTCCTGCAGAAACTCAGGAGTAACCACTCTCGTTTCTGCAGCCGATCATCAATCGAGCCTTGCCCTGAATGGCCTGGGCCTCTGCTCCCGTCCACTTCCTTCGCTGGGGACCATCAGTCTTGCTCCTCCCCTGCCTCCCTGACTCGCCACCTTGGTCCTGCCTAGGGCAGAAGCCCTGGCACTTGAGCCGTCTGAGCTGAGCAGCTGCTGTGCTCGGGCACACTTTGTGCCATGTGTGCAGTGGGCACAGCCATCTACTTCACCAGGAGTTGTGTGTCAGCTCCCATCGGCTTATTTCTTTGCTTTACTGACATACCTTCTTGCTCTAGACCTCTCGATCTTCAAATCAAATTTCAGGTTAATTTCCAAGTACCTAGTAAATTTTTGGACTGTGCAAGTTATAAAAACAATCTTCGTAATTGTGATGAGGAATATTTTACCAATTATTCTCCTGGAGCTAGAGATTACAATTTTATAAATATCTTTAGTCATTTTCATATAAAGCATACTGTAATGTAATAGATTTTTTAGTATAACAATAAAATAGACTAATATAACTTGTTTATTTGAGGAATAAATGATTCTGAATAAGGTTTCAAAATATCTGTGTAATTATCAAGTTAAGACTTACACTGAATCTCGTAGTCTTAACCGATGCTGGCTGTTTCAGAGTCTTTTCCATCACTCCTTCCTGTGGTTGTTCAGTCACCAAATCATGTCTGATTCTTCGAGACCCCATGGACTGCAGCCCGCCAAGCTTCTCAGTCCCTCCCCATCTCCCAGAGTTTGCCCAAGCTTGTCCATTGAATCGGTGATGCCATCCAACCACCTCATCCTCTGTCACCCTCTTCTTCTGCCCCCAATCTTTCCCAGCATCAGGGTCTTTTCCAATGAGCTGGCTGTTCACATCAGGTGGTCAAAGTATAGGAGCTTCAGCTTCAGCACTGAATATTCAAGGTTGATTTCTTTTAGGATTCACTGGTTTGATCTCCTTTCAGCTGAAATTAACCTCAAATGTCTTTTCCAGCACCACCATTCAGTTCAGTTCAGTTCAGTCGCTCAGTCGTGTCCTTTCTTGGGCATTGCCTTTCTTTGGGATTGAAATGAAAACTGACCTTTTTCCAGTCCTGTGGCCACTGTTGACTTTTCCAAATTTGCTGGCATATTGAGCGCAGCACTTTCACAGCATCATCTTTTAGGACTTGAAATAGGTCAACTGGAATTCCATCACCTCCACTAACTTTGTCGGTAGTGATGCTTGCTAAAGCCCACTTGACTTTGTATTCCAAGATTTCTGGCTCTAGGTGAGTGATCACACCATCATGGTTATCTGGGTCATGAAGATGTTTTTTGTATAGTTCTTCTTTGTATTCTTGCCACCTCTACTTAATACTTTCTGCTTCTCTTAGGTCCATACCATTTCTGTCCTTTATTGTGCTCCTCTTTGCATGAAATATTCCCTTGGTGTCTCTAATTGTCTTGAGATCTCTAGTCATTGCCATTCTATTGTTTTCCTCTATTTCTTTGCATTGATCACTGAGGAAGACTTTCTTATCCTTCCTTGCTATTCTTTGGAACTCTGCATTCAAATGGGTATATCTTTCCTTTTCTCCTTTGCATTTCATGTTTTCTTTTCTCAGCTATTTGGAAGGCCTCCTCAGACAACCATTTTGCCTTTTTGCATTTCTTTTTCTTGGAGATGGTCTTGATCACTGTCTCCTGTACATTGTCACCAACCTCCGTCCATAGTTCTTCAGCCACTCTGTCTATCAGATCTAATCCCTTGAATCTGTTTGTCACTTCCACTGTATAATTGTAAGGGATTTGATTTAGGTCATACCTGAATGGTCTAGTGGTTTTCCACTTCTTCAATTTAAGTCTGAATTTGGCAATAAGGAGTTCGTGCTGTAAGCCACAGTCAGCTCCTGGTCTTGTTTTTGCTGACTGTATAGAGCTTCTCCATCTTTGGCTGCAAAGAATATAATCAATCTGATTTTGGTGTTGACCATCTGGTGATGTCCATGTGTAGAGTCTTCTCTTGTGTTATTGGAAGAGGGTGTTTGCTATGACCAGTGCATTCTCTTGGCAAAACTCTATTAGCCTTTGCCCTGCTTCATTCTGTATTCCAAGGCCAAATTTGCCTGTTACCCCAGGTGTTTCTTGACTGGTCAACAGGAAAATAATAGAACTCTCTATCACCAAAACTAAGATCTAATAGAAAAACCTGTAATCACTCTTTAAAAATCCAGATGCATACCAGAATTATCTTGAAATATTTCAAAAAATACAAATGTTCAGGTATTGCTTTTTTTCTCCAAAGCTCCAGATACATTTCTAATGAACATTCATGTTTAAAAACAACTGGAGTATTCACATGAGGATCTTTTACTTTTATCTAGTTTGTTTCACTTTTTCTATTTCATATTCAGTGCTCCCATTTCATTTTGTTTATGTTCACCAGTTTCTCCATATCTTGTTTTTTGTTAAGGTTCTCTCTTAGGTCTTTATCAAGTGGTAGAAAAGCTTTTGCATACATATATATAAATCTGTATAATATATATAAATTTTAGAAAATATGAATTTCTGCCTAACTAAAAAATTATGACATTTCAGTCCACTTGTTTGACTTAGTATGAATAGAATGTTAGATTTCTAATTTAAAAAATAGATATGCAATGAAGGTTCATTGCATAGCGTAGAGAACTATAGTCAATATCTTGTAATAACCTGATGAAAAGTAATTTTAAAAATAATATATGTGAATATGTATAACTGAATCACCTTGCTGTGCACCTGAAACATTGTTAACTATACTTTGTAAAATATATTTATTTTTTAATGATAAATTAAAAGAGCATGTGGGATTTCCTTGTACTATTCTTACACATTTTTGTAAATTTGAGTTATGTCAAAGTAAACTTTTTAAAAAGAAAAAGAATACTTAAGGTGGTATAAAGACCTTCAATTCTGAGCTCTGGCATTAACAGTGACTGATAGCACACAGAATCCCTTGCTTGAATTCAAAGTGTGCCAGCGTAGAGGGTTGTACATTTGTATTTTAACTGAAGGTCATAGTCACACAAACTTAGTAAGAAGAAATTATTTCTTTCAGACCCTTAGTCCAAAACCCTAGTGGAGGGACCAGAAAAGCTGCGATCTCTCAAGGACCTGCCATGTTGGAAGCACCACAACAGAAGCACAGAGAATGCAGACCCAGGCCGGAGCCCCACCTCAGCTGTTTACTGCCTATGCAAGAGTCACAGACATTTAACCTCCCTGAGTTCTCACTTGTAAAATGGAAAGGGAGCATTCATTCAGCCAAGTTAAGTGGTTGTTGATTATGTTGTCGTTCAAATGTGTCCAACTTTTTGTGACCCCATGGGCTGTAGCACACCCGGCTCCTCTGTCCATGGGATTCTCCAGGCAATAATACTAGAGTGGGTTGCCATTCCCTTCTCCAGGGGGTCTTCCTGACCCAGGAATCGAATCCAGGTCTCCTGCACTGTAGATGGATTCTTTACTGTCTAAACTATCACATAAACAGAAAGCATGGAGGAGGCACTCAATACATGTTACCAATTTTTGGTGCCAGGTACTTCTATGCATTATTGCATTTAATCCTCACAACCAAACTGAGAAAGGTATCATTTCTACATTTTAGGAAGCAGACTCAGAACAACTAAGTGTGTCACACAATGTGTAAGTAACCATTTTATAGATTTGACCCTAGTGTGAGTGACTCCAGCCCTATTCATTCCTAGGCTGCACTATCATACAAACACACAAAGGGCACATGGACCAGTGTGTGGCACAAATAGGAAAGAGTAACAAGCTGAAGTTCAATGACCCTACAGCTAATGGCTGATGAACACCTATTGATCTTAACCTGCAGTTTGAGGACTTCATTTACTTCTTCTTAATAAATGATAGAATAACTTGAAATGACATTTTCATTATTTCCTCAAACTATAATGCCAAAGGACCATTAGTGACATGTTAATTATGATGCCATTATAGATACATGTCTTTTTTCATCTATTCCTACTGGCGTCACTACCAGCATTGCCATTAATAATAGGATATTGATGATGGCCTAGAAATCTCTATTATCAAGTTAGCCATATTTTGCTTTTTAGAATTACATAGGTTAAAGTTTTATCTTTAAAAAACCATCAACCAAGAATTACACGGTACATTTCAATTCACGTATTTCAATAAAATGATAATATAGTCATTTTGCAGATGAGAGCACTCAGATTCAGTGTTTCTAAAAATCTTATGCTTCCAGAACCAAGATTTGATTCTGAAAATTGCTAGCCAGGCTAGTGTAAATACCATCTTAATTGTCATGATATTAATAGCAGATGAGGAAGAGAAAAACTTCTAATAAAAATGGGTCACGAACTATCTAGGTTTGCTTTAATCAATTATGTAAATTGGCTCCAGGTTCACAAACTAAGCCCATGGAGAAAAAGAAATCAAGCTAGCTGAAAAGGTATATGGCTATATGCAGAAATATTTTTAATTAAAATTTATTTTAAAAGCACCTTGATCTGTAGATTACAAACTTTAGCTATTCCCAAAAGAAGTCAAGTGTATGATTGAAGAAGGAGGGAAAGAAAAATGGAAGGAAAGAAGGAAAGGAGGGAGGGAGGGAGGGAAGGACAGAATGAAAAAAAGAAAATGCAGTCTTTTCTAAAGCTGTTAGAGCTGGTTAACAGCCAATGCATCACTTCTAACCCTAAGAAGAGTATAATGAAATGGTAAAAAATTGCTATTTCCAGTGTCAAAGGGCTTAATCATTTTTGGCTAATCTGCAATCCTGTCATGCAGCATAGATTAAATTTGCCACCACATTTGAACTCATAACTATTTCAAAAAAAGTTACAAAAGACTACAAAATTTTGTATAATTTTACATATTCTCGTAACAGCTGCTCAATCCAAATTCTTTTCCAAAAGCAGTTATACAAACTTAATGAGTTCAGCCAAAAGCATGGAGAAGATAATATCTGCCTTGCTCACAGCAACATGGCTACTATAAGGAGGAACTAACCTTTACACACACACACACACACACACACTTTGGTTGAAGACATTGGTTAATTGTAAACCACTGGTCATATGAGTCCTGGTCTGAACCTGGACTCTGTTCTATATACCTTTAAAGTGGTATGTATTATGATTGTTATTGTTACCATTCTTGTAATTAAACATTCAAAAAATCCACAGTAGAGTCAGGAGCGGATCGACTGCAATTCATTCTGGTGGGTCCTGCTAGACAGTATCCACCAGACTAGCACAGAGTAAAATATTGATAAGTACCTTTCTTGAACAACAAAGTCCTTCACATATATATGAAGCGCTCAGTAAATGCTTGATGAAGAGTCCTGAAAAATAGAAGCACTTCCTGACTCTACTTGAGCTTCCTCAAACATCTCACCAAAGAGCAGCAAAGAACAATAAAAATAGCCACGAGCAGTATTAACGCTAACTGTGTAAATGACAACCCACTCTAGTATTCTTGCCTGGAGAATCCCAGGGACAGAGGATACTGGCAGGCTACAGTCCAGGGGTTGCAAAGAATCGGGCTCAACTTAGTGACTAAAACAACAAAACAACAATGTAATCACTTTACCTCACACTGTAATCACATTTATAGTCCCCACAGAAAATTAAGGACATAAGTACTGGCATTATTCCCATTCCACGAATGAAAAAACTGAGGCTCAGACCCAGGAAGTTATTTGCCCAAAGGCAAACAGTGGTGGTAACTAATGGAAATGAGCTTCAGACCAGTTTCCCTGATTGCAATATCTGTGCTCTTAACCTCTGATGGGGCTATAATATCACATCTATCCTTCATGGTGGAAAAGAAATACAGCCCCAAAGAGGCCAATAAAAGAGCAGCTAAAAGGACGGCTGGTGGTCCAGGGTTCCCTGACATTTGAAAAGCCCAGGGCATTGTGTGTGGCTATTGTGAGTGGAGATAGGACATACAAATCCTCGGTCCTATTAAATGTGCACTCACAGGAAAGTACCAGCGTCTGCAGCCCTCCTGGATGGCCCATTTATCACAATTTCTAGGTTTAAACTTACATAACTCGCTCTGATTTAATAGGTTTCTACTTTTTGCCTACTGCTAATGAAGCAAGTTCTTTTTCATTCCACTCAGGAGAGAGAAACCCCAGCAGAAGAAAGCTTCTGTCAGCATGCCTTTGAAAACTAATGGACTTGGAATTTGGCCTTAGAATGGTCTGGTGAGAGGAGCCCCAGAGAGCTTCTTCACCTGCATCCATTGGAGTCAGGAAGCCTTCTCTTCTTGAGAATGCTCTATTAAAATGCAGAAGTCTTCATCACTGCCAGATACAATGCCAGAGGCCTGCTGGTTCCAGCCAAGTTCCAGACTTGGCCTCTAGCCTATGGATTCACAGCACCTGCCAGAGCTCCCCTATCCAACCAAATCCCCAGCCTGGCTTCCTGGCCAGCCCAGGCCTGCTGCTGCCCAGTCAGGACATGGCAGGACTCACTTCCTCATTACACATGTTCACTGCAAAATCTCCAGTCTCATGCCTTCTCCACTGGCTCACCTCTCTCAGCCTTCAAACACTGCAACATCATGATATTTATCATCCACACCAGCCTACTCTTGAGAGTGAAAGCAGACAGTATATCAGTAATATGCCGAGACAAGAGACCTAAATCTACAAACTGAGATCCAGTCACCCCATCAAAACCTACATGACTGCCTTACCTTTAAAACAAAATTATATTTCAGGGGCTTTTCTGGTGACTCAGTGGTAAAGAATCTGCCTGCCAGTGCAGGAGACATGGGCTTGATCCCTGGTCCAGGAAGATCCCACAGGCTGCAGAACAACTAAGCCTTGCACCACTACTACTGAGCCTGTGCTCTAGAGCCCAGGAAACGCAACTACTAAGACCTCGTGCCACAACTACGGAAGACTACATACCCTAGAGCCCATTCTCAGCAACAAGAGAAGCCACTGCAATAAGCCTGGGCACCACAACTGGAGAGTAGCCCCTGCAGGCCGCAGCTAGAGAAAAGCCCACACAGCAATAAAGACCCAGCACAGACAAAAAATAAATAATTTTTTTAATTACATTTCAGGCTAATGCCTTTTGTGGAAACTCATCCAAAGTTTTCCCCTTTCTTCTCCACCAAAATTCTAGAATTTGTTGCCTACAAAGATGGTCTGCATACATTTGCCAGCCTCCGTCCTTGCAAATCTCCAGTCAGTCTCTGCATCTGATTTGCAGAGACACAATGCAGCTGATTTTCTACATACTAAAGCAAAGTTCCTTTTTCTCGGTCTATATTCTCCTAAAGGCTTCTGCTCCATTTGATCCTTCTCAATTCTTCTATACCCCAGCCTTTAGGTTCCCGAAGATCTCACTCTCTCATCTGTTCTTTGTTCCCTATTATAAATGGCAGGTACCTTTAAATATTTGAAAAACCTGACTTTTCTAAGTTAAATCGTCGTCATCCCTCATTTAGCGTGATTATGAGGCGCCGTCATCCTGGCTGCTTCCTCTGGTTGAGCTCTGGTTCATCAGTATTCTTAGACTGTTTCACCCAGGAAGGAGCACACCCTGACCAGCACAGAGAAACTCAAGACTGTGTCTCCACCCTCGGCCCCTCTCTACCACTTCTGCCTCGTACTGTCTAACCTTTGTTAGCAGGCTCTTCACTCTGAGGGCTTCTATCATAGTGACAGTCAACAAAATGTCCTGGATCCTCATTGGTGAATTCTTACTAAGTTGCTTTCTTCCATCTTGACCTTGAGCAGTGAACTTTTTTGTCAACCCAAATAGAAAATTTTACATTTATCCTTGTTCCATTTCAGGGTCTGATTTCAATCCTATTTCACAGCCTGTCAAGACCCTTTTGAGTTTTAATGCCACCATCATGTCAACCCTTTTTTCTACTGAGTTGTCTACAAATTTGATAAGCACCCCTTATGTGAGTTTATCATCTATATGTCAGTTGCCACTTGGAAATAGCTGATTTTTCAAATATACATGTTAAAGATCTATTCTCTGCCTCTCAGCTGTCCTGTGTGACAGTGTGTCACCAGGAGTACTCACTTCCCAGTCTGACGTTTGGAACAGTGGTTCTCAAACTTGAGTGGACATCAGCATTACCTGTCACATTTGTTAAAATACATATTCCTGGGCCCAAACCAACTATTCTAATCCAATTGGAGAGGAATCCAAGAATAAGAGCTTTACAAGCACTCCAAGTGACTAATGAATAAATTGCAGTTACTATTTGAACACTTCTTCAGGACTGCAAATTTTTGCTTTTCTGAATCTCTGTGCATTGGCAGCAGTGGGGGAGAGAGGGTTTGAATGGGATAACAGTGGCAGAGTAGAGTTATATTTTCTAACTGCCCTTCCAGCTCCCAAAGAACTTTTCTTTTCTATTGTAAGTGACAATGTTATCAAAAAGAATACCCCCAAAGAAATCTCACCAGGCAATAAGGAACATTTACAGTAAAACAACAATCCATAATAGAAAGCAGTTGCAAAAACATGAAAGATGTGGCATGCCTGAAGATGTAGGAAATGATTTATGCTATTTCAAATTACCATGCTTTTAAAAACCAATAATTTAATACTATGATTTATCTTTCAAGTGCATATTTTCATAGTTTTTTCTTAGAGTCCTTTAATAGTCAAACATTTTAGTGAATTTCACTGGGCATGCTACATCTTTTTTAATTAATTTATATTGGAACATAGTTAATTAGCAATGTTATGTTACTTTCTGCTGTACAGCAAAGTATTTGAATCAGTTATATATATATATATTATCCACTCTTTTTTAGATTCTTTTCCCATACAGGTCATTATAGAGAATTGAGTAGAGTTTCCTGGGCTGCACAGTAGGTTCGTATTAGTTATCTATGGACTTGCTACATCTTAAATAGGATTGGGAAAGAAAAATAAACCATGTTTAGTCACCTTGTCACTTAGGTTACCTCCCTTGACACAGTTAATCATACGGCAAACAAAGATGTAGTTGCCAGAGGGGAGGAATGGGGAAGGGTAAGGCAAAATAGGTGAAGGAGATTAAGAGGCACAAACTTCCAATTACAAAATAAACAAGCCTCAGGGATATAATATACAAGGAAAATGGTGAATATTGCTGTAATAACTTTGTATGAAGACAAATGGTTACGAGACTTATTGTGGTGACCATTACATAATGTAGTAAATATCCAGTCACTATGTAGTTCTCCTAAAAGTAACATAATATCTTACATAAACTATACTTCAATAAAATTAAAAATAATAAATAAGTAAATAAAAGACTAGCAAAATTCTATACTATTAGGTAATAATTATAATTCTTATAAGTGCATATTGTTTTATAGTTTACCAAATATCTTGTAAGGGAATTGAACATGAACATGATGTCATTCTGCCAATGTTCAGTTCACATTTTCTAGGAAAATTCACATTATAGGTAAATGGTACCAAATGACTCTTTGAAGGAGCAGATTTGAAATTACTTTAAAAAGTGAACATAGGTCCCTGAACTGAAGTTGGATCCACTCACCTGATACATAGCAAAGCCAGTCTAGTGACACCAGGTTGTAGTGAAGGAAAGCATAGCATTTATTGCAGGGCACCAAGCCAGACTGGCAGCTGATGCTCAAAAGACCCACCTCCTTGATGGCTTTTAAAGACAGTTTGAAGGAGGACTTCACTGGTGGTTTGGTGGTTAAGAGTCTACCTGCCAACTCAGGGGACACAAGTTCAATCCCTGATCAGGGAAGGTTGCACGTGCCGTGAGGCAACTAAGTCCAAGAGCCACAAGTATTGAAGCCCGCGTGCTCCAGAGCCCATGCTCCACAACAGGAGATGCCACTGCAACGAGAAGCCCACGCAGCACAACTAGAGAGTAGCCCCCACTTGCCACAGCTAGAGAAAGGCCTGCTTGTAGCCACCAAGACTCAGAGCAGCCAAAAGCAAATAAATAGATAAAAACAAATACATTGTGAGGGAAAGGATCACAGAGTACATGATCAGCTTGCTTGCAGTCTTCTGGTTGATGGTGAGTGACAGGGTAATGTTTCAGGAATCTCAGTTGTCAACCTTCTGGTTCCAACTCGTCTGGGATCTACATGCTGATAGTCAATATGGAGTTAACTTCTTCCACTAGGTAGGGGGCCTTAGCATCTGCAAAACAACCAAATATATAGCTCAGAATATTATCTGTAGCCCTTGAGGAGGAACTAAAGACACTTGACTTTGTTTTTTTCTTTTGTTTCTATATTTTCTGACTTCTCAGGCTAAATTGGTCATTGGAAAAGACCCTGATGCTGGGCAAGATGAAGGCAGGAGGAGAAGGGATCAACGGAGGACAGGTTGGTTGGATGGCATCACCGACTGGATGGACATGAGTCTGAGCAAGCTCCAGGAGTTGGTGATGGACAGGGAAGCCTGGTGTGCTGCAGTCCATGAGGTCACAAAGAGTTGGATACAACTGAGCGACTGAACTGACAGGCTAAATTTGCTCTTTGGAACTTGGGGAAGGTCTAGAAGCTAAACTTTTCTACAAACAAGATATAGGGTTGGTCTGTTCCAACCAACAGACCCTGTTGGTCTGTTCCCAACAAGGCCTTACAGGGTCCTGCTCTGTTTCACATATTTATATAGCTTCCTTATGGTCTTAACTTTAAATAAATAGAACTACCATATGATCCAGCAATTCCGCTCCTGGGCATATAACTGGATAAAATCATAATTCAAAAAGATATATGCATCCCAGTTCATTGCAGCACTCTTTACAATAACCAGAACATGAGAGCAACCTAAATGTCTTTCTACAGAGGAATGGATAAAAAAGTGGTACATATGTACAAAGGAATATTATAGTCAGTCATAAAAAGAATGAAGTATTGTCAGTTGCAGTAACATGGACAGACCTAGAGATTGTCATACAGAGTGAAGTAAGTCAGACAAAGACAAGTAACATATGGTATGACTTATATGTGGAAAAAAAAAAAAAAATAGGTATCAGTGAGCTTATTTACAAAACACAAATAAAGTTACAAATAAAGAAAACAAATGTTACAAATAAAGAAATGGTTATCAGGGGTAAGGGGGAAGTGAGAGATAAACTGGGAGATTAGGACTGACATATACATGCTACTATATATAAAATAGATAACAAATAAGAACCTACTGCATAGCACAGGGAAATCTTACTCAATACTCTATAAAAACATATATACTGGAAAAGAATCTAAAAAAGAAGAGATATATGTATATGTATAACTGATTTACTTTGCTGTACACCTGAAACTAACAATATACTCAGTTCAGTTCAGTTCAGTCGCTCAGTCGTGTCCGACTCTCTGCGACCCCATGAACTGCAGCACGCCAGGCCTCCCTGTTCATCACCATCTCCCGGAGTTCACTCAGACTCACGTCCATCGAGTCCGTGATGCCATCCAGCCATCTCATCCTCAGTCGTCCCCTTCTCCTCCTGCCCCCAATCCCTCCCAGCATCAGAGTCTTTTCCAATGAGTCAACTCTTCACATGAGGTGGCCAAAGTACTGGAGTTTCAGCTTCAGCATCAGTCCTTCCAAAGAAATCCCAGGGCTGATCTCCTTCAGAATGGACTGGTTGGATCTCCTTGCAGTCCAAGGGACTCTCAAGAGTCTTCTCCAACACCACAGTTCAAAAGCATCCATTCTTCGGCACTCAGCCTTCTTCACAGTCCAACTCTCACATCCATACATGACCACAGGAAAAACCATAGCGTTGACTAGACGGACCTTAGTCGGCAAGGTAATGTCTCTGCTTTTGAAAATACTATCTAGGTTGGACATAATTTTTCTTCCAAGGAGTAAGCATCTTCTAATTTCATGGCTGCAGTCACTATCTGCAGTGATTTTGGAGCCCAAAAAAATAAAGTCTGACACTGTTTCCACTGTTTCCCCCATCTATTTCCCATGAAGTGATGGGACCAGATGCCATGATCTTCATTTTCTGAATGTTGAGCTTTAAGCCAACCTTTTCGCTCTCCTCTTTCACTTTCATCAAGAGGCTTTTTAGTTCCTCTTCACTTTCTGCCATAAGGGTGGTGTCATCTGCATATCTGAGGTTATTGATATTTCTCCCTTAATTTCATGGCTGCAGTCACCATCTGCAGTGATTTTGGAGCCTAAAAAAATAAAGCCTGACACTGTTTCCACTGTTTCCCCATCTATTTCCCATGAAGTGATGGGACCAGATGCCATGATCTTCGTTTTCTGAATGTTGAGCTTCAAGCCAACTTTTTCACTCTCCTCTTTCACTTTCATCAAGAGGCTTTTTAGTTCCTCTTCACTTTCTGCCATAAGGGTGGTGTCATCTGCATATCTGAGGTGATTGATATTTCTCCCAGCAATCTTGATTCCAGCTTGTGTTTCTTCCAGTCCAGCATTTCTCATGATGTACTCTGCAGAGAAGTTAAATAAGCAGGGTGACAATATACAGCCTTGACGCACTCCTTTTCCTATTTGGAACCAGTCTGTTGTTCCATGTCCAGTTCTAACTGTTGCTTCCTGACCTGCATACAGATTTCTCAACAGGCAGGTTAGGTGGTCTGGTATTCCCAGCACCACCATTAGACAGCATCAATTCTTCGATGCTCAGCCTTCTTTATGGTCCAACTCTTAGCATCTCTACATGACTACTGGGGAAACCATAGTTTTGACCACACAGACCCTAGCCTCTAGAAATCACAATTCTTCTCTCAGTTCTTATGAGTTCAACATTTTCAGGTTCTGCTTGTAAGTGAGATCACGCAACCTTTGTCTTTCTCTGGCTTATTTCACTTACTGTTATGTCTTGCAGGTCCAAGATTTGTCCATGTTCAGCACTTACTCATTCTCTGCCATTGCGAGAAGCTTCACGAACATTGTCTATACTTCCTGCCTCAATACTCACATAAGCCATTTCTCCAAGAAGCCCTGGTTCCTTACATGGAGAACAGCATTTAGAAAACAAGATCTGGATGTTAGGTACCCCAGTTTCTACTGAGGTGCTGTTGATTCTGATAGCTCAAGGAAATAGATGTGTGTATACTAATCCATGTATGTACACGCACTTATACATAATTCTACATGTAACAATCTGTATGTGTTAAGCTAAATAAAATTTCATCCTGGTTATTCCAACCCTACCTAGTACATTTCCACATGGACAATTCCAGTCTCCATGAAAAACGTGTGTCTCCACCATCACCATGTAATACAAATAGTTTCATTGTCCTAAAAGAATACCTAGTACTTCACCTATTCAAGCCGCACTTTTACTCCCTGACACATGGCAAACATTGATATACTGCCTCTCTATAGTTTTACCTTTACCAGTTCAGTTCAGTTCAGTCACTCAGTCGTGTCCGACTTTTTGCAACCCCATGAATCACAGCACGTCAGGCCTCCCTATCCATCACCAACTCCCGGAGTTCACTCAGACTCACATCCGTCGAGTCAGTGATGCCATCCAGCCATCTCATCCTTGGTCGTCCCCTTCTCCTCCTGCCCCCAATCCCTCCCAGCATCAGAGTCTTTTCCAATGAGTCAACTCTTCACATGAGGTGGCCAAAGTACTGGAGTTTCAGCTTTAGCATCATTTCTTCCAAAGAAATCCCAGGACTAATCTCCTTCAGAATGGACTGGTTGGATCTCCTTGCAGTCCAAGGGACTCTCAAGAGTCTTCTCCAACACCACAGTTCAAAAGCATCAATTCTTCGGCACTCAGCCTTCTTCACAGTCCAACT
>SJYT01001496.1:206259-235081 GCA_006410635.1 Cephalophus harveyi | reverse complement strand
GCATTGCCTTTCTTTGGAATTGGAATGAAAACTGACCTTTTCCAGTCCTGTGGCCACTGCTGAGTTTTCCAAATTTGCTGGCAGATTGAGTGCAGCACTTTCACAGCATCATCTTTCAGGATTTGAAACAGCTCAACTGGAATTCCATCACCTCCACTAGCTTTGTTTGTAGTGATGCTTTCTAAGGCCCACTTGACTTCACATTCCAAGATGTCTGGCTCTAGATTAGTGATCACATCATCATGATTATCTGGGTCGTGAAGATCTTTTTTGTACAGTTCTTCTGTGTATTCTTGCCACCTCTTCTTAATATCTTCTGCTTCTGTTAGGTCCATACCATTTCTGTCCTTTATCGAGCCCATTTTGCATGAAATGTTCCCTTGGTATCTCTAATTTTCTTGAAGAGATCTCTAGTCTTTCCCATTCTGTTCTTTTCCTCTATTTCTTTGCATTGATCGCTGAAGACAGCTTTCTTATCTCTTCTTGCTATTCTTTGGAACTCTGCATTCAGATGCTTATATCTTTCCTTTTCTCCTGAGTTTTCTCAGTTCTTCCTGTTCCTTTTTGTCATTCACTTTCTGCATGCTGTAACCACCTAATAAACAGTTAGTATATATATATATATATATAGTATATAAGCATATATAGCTTATACATATAAGCTCTCTATATACATATATTATATAAATTATGCACATATTATATAACATGGACATATGCAAGCTGTATATACATACATTACCTGTATATACTTTCCTCTAACATGCCTCCTTCTCCTTTTAGTCTCCCAATTGCACATGCATGTTATGCCTTTAAGCTGCCCCAAGTCCTTGGATGTTCCAGAAATGGCAACGGCACCCACCTGTGGTTTTCCCAGCCCACCTACCCGTGAGCCCTTCTCTCTTCAGCTGCTGCCTCCAACCTGAGTGGCGCCGGGCTCGGCACCCTGCTGGAGCTGCTGCATCCTTCCTGGAGACACGTGGCACATTCAGTCCCTGCCTCTTCCCAGGGCCTTGCCTTGTCCTGCTGCTTCTCCATCCTCTCCCATCTTGGCCACAGGCTGAATGCAGTATGAGGCAGAAGAGAGACTTTGCTAGGAGTCAGGCAGATCTTGCCTTCCTATGTGAGCTGGAGATGCTGCTGGTGCTGTGTGAGCCCTGAACTCCTGGTATCGAAGTTAAAGATAACATCTGGACTTTGCAAGGCTGCCACGAGCATCGGCTGCACGCAGGCCTGAAGTCTGTTGTGTGGTCAATGCAGGCTTCAGTAAGTGTGGCTCACACAAGTGGCCTCTCCTGCCTCTGGCTCAGTACACAGCTCATCACCAAAGTGTCTCTCCTGCCCTCTCTTCTCCTGTGGACTGGAACTGTCCCAGCAATGACCTGCACGTTAAGTGCTTTGCATGCTGAGTATGAATTCCAAGTGGCAGAAAGCTCTCCTTCCCTTCTTCTCAAGTCCCCTCACTTGGACATAAGACCTAGTCCACAGTCAAACCTCCCCTTGAGTTCAACCAAGAGCGCACCGTTTGCATCTGATGAAATAGTTACAAATCTCTTCTGTCTCAATTACGAACGCCCTCCTCAAATTTCCCTTTTTACTTTATGTCCATGATTGCTTTCTCCCTTTGGTTTTCATGCAAGTAAATATCAGGGCTTTCTTACAAGCACATCAGGTGGGAATCACAAGAGAGAGGGTCAAGGAGGATCCATGGGGAGAAAATCTACAGTCAAATAAGTTTGGAAAATGATAAGTAAAGCTAAACAATTCTTTTCAATTGCTGCAAGTCTCAGAACCCTTATTTTCATGACTGAGTCCTGTGGATCAAATTGCCCAAACACAAAGCTTTCTCCTCCCCTCTGCGCTCTCTCAGACGCTTTTCTTTTTCCCATAAGGTCATCCTGTGGGAATAATGTCCTCTGTGGAATCCTCTTTGATGGCTCCAGCTGCAATTCCAGCAGGGAGACCTTGGCAAGAGCTACATTTCCCTTGTGGTATTATAGCTACGGGCTTCCCTGGCGGCTTGGTGGTAAAGAATCTGACTGCAATGCAATCTCTGGGTCAGGAAGGTCTCTTGGAGAAGGAAATGACAACCACTCCAGTATCCTTGCCTGGACAATTCCATGGACAGAGGACCCTGGCAGACTACAGTCCATAGGGTTCAAAGAGTCAGACACGACTTTCATTATACCTATAGCATTTCCCAACCAGGGTTTCTGTGGCTCTGTAGCCCACAAACCCATGACTGGTGCCTGATGCCTGCTCATTCCAACCAACTCCCGGATTATCTATCTAAAAAGCCCCCTGGTCAATCTCCAGCCTCATGGGAACAGCGGAGGTTGGTGGCTGTTTAGGGAGCGGGTGATGGTGGCTGTCCCCGTGGAGGGCTCCCTCTGTTGGAGGTGCTAGGAGGAGACTCTGGGGAAGGCAGGATCCTCAGGATATTTTAAACTCTGTTATGAGTTCATTAAGACTTGGTNGAACAGCGGAGGTTGGTGGCTGTTCAGGGAGCGGGTGATGGTGGCTGTCCCCGTGGAGGGCTCCCTCTGTTGGAGGTGCTAGGAGGAGACTCTGGGGAAGGCAGGATCCTCAGGATGTTTTAAACTCTGTTATGAGTTCATTAAGACTTGGTTTGCTTTTTTTAGAGTAAAATCCATGGGCGCAGAGTCTACTAACCATATACACTTGTCACCATGTCTCCAACTCATCTTTGTTTTGCCAAGTACCTTGGAAAGTACGTGTTACAGTATCAGCATTTAGCAAATGTTGTTAAATGATAGAATAGGAATTATATCCTGGAATCTTGAGAAATGCCATCTTGGGGATGCTGGTGAACAGATAACACGATTAAAACCAGATGCCAAGGAGATTTTTTAAATGTTTCCGGGGATGACATTCCCGTCATTTATCTGGTAAAAATTGCTCTCTGCTCCATCTTGAAGCCAGCACTTTTCTGGCACTGGAAACAATCTAAATAGTATTTAATTCCAGTGAAGCTTTTCTCACTTCCTGCTCATGATCCTCCTTGACTCTGGGCCAATCTAGATTGGGCCAATTTGCTGCAAGTCTGCCTCATCTTGGATTAACATTGCTGGGCAATCAGGCTTCTTCTTGCTCTTGTAAGCCACGCTGCATATCTGATAAGTCTCTTTTGTTGTGCGCAACTCTTTGCAACCCTAGGGATGATAGCCTGACAGGCTTTTCTGTTCTTGGGATTTCCCAGGCAAGAACACTGGAGCGGGTAGCCATGCCCTCCTCCAGGGGATCTTCCCGACCCAGGGTTCGAGCCCACATCTCTTATGTCTCCTGCATCAGCAAGCGGATTCTTTACCACTAGCGCCACCTGGGAAGCCCTACGCCACACTAAGGACATGGAACTGGTGGCCTCAGCGCCTCATTTTCAGATGCCCTGCGAGGCAGCAGGCCGCATTTCTCCCATTGCCTTTCTTCACCAAGGTCTATTTCCAGGAGTGGAAGGAGAGACACTACTTGGAAAGCTGTAGCATTCGTCCAGCTGGGAGAGGACTGTAGTGCAGTCCTCTGGGCAGATGATGGCTGCTGGCATGGAAAGCAGGGAGCTGGCTTCAGATGCTTCTGGAAGGAAGGGCACCAGGATCTGCTGATACTGGGTGTGGTGGTGAGGGGCGGGAATGGAGAAGACAGAACGTGAGGGGTCCAGGGTTTCTGTGTTTGGGCAGGAGCAAATGGATGGCCGTGCCTCTTATAGAGGTGGGGTGACTACGGAGGCTTTGGGGCCCTGTGGGGGGAAGGGAAGAGATCAGCTGTGGACATAACAGATCTGAGCCACATTAGACACGCGAGAAGGCAGTTAGATTCACTAATCCTGAGTCTGCTGGCCAAGGATAGAATTTAGGGAGTCATAGTGGGTAGATGGGAGATGGTGGAGGGGTTCACAGTCAGGGGACTGAATGGGGTCCTTTAGGAAGAGGCCCAGGGTTGGGTCCTAAAGCGCTCCAGTGCTCAGAGCCCTAGCTGAGAAGGAGTCCTCACTAGAAGAGACGCTGCCAGGAGCAGCTGGTGTTTCAGAAGCCAAGATGGTGGAGGAGTCAGCCCAATAGATCCCTGTGTCAAACAGGGATGTCACTAGTGACCATGAGACAGGAGTGTGGCGGGAAAGACCCAGAGGGAGGTGAGGTGAGCAGATCACATGAGGGATTTCCCGGCGATCTGGCGGCGGAGACTCTGCGCTCTCAATGCAGGGCCCTGTGACCCTTGATCAAGGAACTCACTACATCTCACATGCTGCAATGAAGATCAGAGGTCCCGAGGGCCGCAACTAAGATTCAGCATAGCCACGTATATATGTATTTCTGCATACGTGCATGTTAAGTCGCTTCGATCGTGTCCAACTCTGTGCAACTCTATGGACTGTAGCCCATCAGGCTCCTCTGTTCAGGGATTCTCCAGGCAAGAATGCTGGAGTGGGTTGCCATTTCCTTCTGCAGGGATATATGCAAATATCTACATACATATGTGTGTGTGTGTGTGTGTGTGTGCATGACGTTACTTATATATATAAAGGAAGAGGACCTGAAGTGGCGAGGTAAAGCTGATGATACTGATGAGTGCGTTCTGCTGGGAAGAAAAGATGAACAATGAGGCAGCAGCTGGACGGATGTATGAAGCCAAGAGAACCTGCATTTATTTTTTATTTTTGTAAGACGGTGGCTCAGATGGTAAAGAATTTGTCTGTAATGCAAGAAACCTGGGTTCAATCCCTGAGTCAGGAACATCCCCTGGAGACGGGAATGACAAGCCACACCAGCATTCTTGCCTGGGAAATCCCATGGACAGGGGAGCCTGGTCTCTGCAGTGGCAGAGTCAGACACAAGTGAGCAACTAACATTTTTAACACACCTACCAGAGCCCACAAGCAGGGGAAACATCAGTGATTCAAAGGCCTGGGGTATTTCACAGATGCACAAGTGCATCCTGAGATGGTGGGGGAGGCAGCAGAGGGAGTGTGTCTGCAAGTGTGGGAAGGCTCCTCAGGACGTAAGGGAGGGTGGACGGGTGGGCACGGGGCTGGGGTCTGGCAGACTGGGGTAACAGGAGGAGACAGCTCCCGTCCTCTCAGTGAGCCGGGAGATGGTGCTGGACTGGAGAGCTGGGGGAAGGTGCAGGACAGTTCACTTGCCCCAAGGAGAAATGAACACTTTACAAAATGTGTCAGGAGCACTGGGCAATTTTGTCAACCACTGTGATGGAGAATTTAAGAATTGAAGTCCTGCAACCACATTGAGGGTTTTGCTGCCATGAACTTCAGCATCCCGGGTGAGGTACACAGTGGGTGGAGAATGGGGTCAGGGTGTCAGAGGATGAGAGCAGCAAGGCAGCTCAAATTAAGAAGAGGATTTAGAATGACGGACCGAATCTGCTCCAGGGGTGAAGCCAAGACTCGGGGGGGTGGGCAGGGCTTCAAATGGTGGTTGGTGGTGCGATTAATTCAGCTTCACGATGACATGAGCTTCAGTTGGACAATGAGGACTGGTGAAGAGCAGGCAAAGGATGCTGCAGAGAGAGTGGTGACTGCCTCTTGCAGGTCTGGAGTCAAAGCTGCCTGGGCTCTGAGGCGGGAGAGGATGGGGTGATGGAAGAAAGCCCCAGGAATTAGGAGACCGAGTCCCTGAGAGGGCAGAGATGCTCCTTGGGCATGCTGATGTCATGGAGGATGCTGGACATGGGACCACAGAGGAAAGGCAGGGCCCAGCACCAGTAACAAACACTGAGAGGGATCTGGACCTCAGATGATGTCTACACAGGCTGGACAGCTAACGGGATAACACACAGTTCAGAGAAGCTAGGATTTTGCTTGAGAAAGAAGATAAAAATGAGTTTGTAAAAAAGTGTAAAAGGAGATGTGCCCACCTCCCAGGGCTGAGGTCCAGGTGTGCGGGTTGAGAGGTCTCAAAGTGACAGAGAGACAGGGATGGTGATTCTTTCAAGGAACAGCTGGGTTTCAAGCCAGAAGAATGAGGATAACCAAGGAATAGAATTATTTTGTGTCTGTCTCTATTTAAATGCAAGCATTCAGACAGGAATTTTGCCTGTTTTACTCACAATTTTGGGCTTCCTTGGTGGCTCAGACAGTAAAGAATCTGCCTGCAAAGTGGGAGACATGGGTTCGATCCCTAGGTTGGGAAGATCCCCTGGAGCTTGGCATGGCAACCCACTCCAGTATTCTTGCCTGGCAGGCTATAGCCCATGGGGTCACAAAGAGTCAGACACGTCTGAGTGGCTAAGCACACGTCACAATTTTATTCTAGTATTTTGAACAAGGCCTTGAACACTGAAGGCTCTCTATAAATATTTGTTTAATAAATGTTGGATTATGAATGTTGCTGTTTATGATTTAAAAGAAAATAGGCGCCTGATGCAATTTCTGCTTTCTGTAAGTCAGAGAGGTTTACTGTGAATTTTAAGTATGGGCTAATCTTGGGCTTCCCTGGTGGCTCAGAGGTTAAAGTGTCTGCCTCCAATGCGGGAGACCTGGGTTCAATCCCTGGGTTGGGAAGATCCCCCGGAGAAGGAAATGGCAACCCACTCCAGTATTCTTGCCTGGAGAATCCCATGGATGGAGGAGCCTGATAGGCTACAGTCCATGGGGTCGCAAAGAGTCGGACACGACTGAGCGACTTCACCTTACCTTACTTTGCATAAGTGTTGAAATAGATGTCTTTGTACAGTGACAATGTATTGGATTTCATAACTATGATATACATTATGCTATTTGTAATAAATAGAACTTATATACCCCATTTACTTTTTATCTACTTGATCTATCAAAGAATAAAAGAGCTTTATTCAGCTGCTATTGGGTGTCTGACACATTCTCTTCATATTTCAATCTGATTTTCCTTTCCCTGCTTTGATTCTGCTATTTGGTACATAAAGTTCATAACTGTCATCTCACTGTGTCAAAATAAGCTCAACAAAATATCGCCCACTTTGTCGTGTTTAATCTTTTTTTTTTTTACTTTGACTCATACTCTTAGATTATTATTATCTCCCATGCTTTCTTTGGTACCTATCTGTCTGTTCCTTCACTTTTAATCTCTGCAAATTGCTTTGCTCCAGATGGGACTCTTGTGAGATAATGTATAGACAGATTTCAGCTTTGCGCTCGTTCCAGTGTCTCCCTTTAGTAATGAATGTAATCCCTTTAAAGTTTATGCTCTGTGTTTTGTCTGATTTTTATTCTATTGTTTTGCTTGTGTGTGTGTGTGCTTCTAATCCCTTGTTTTCTTACGGTTGTCTCTATTTTATCTTTGTCATATGTTCTTTTTCTTTGAGAACAGTGATTTGAAGGGCATCTTAAATGTCGATTCTTTACCTGGTCACCTTTAAAGCTGTTTCTAACTCTTACAGATTTCTATAACTATCAGGGTCTACTGAGTTTTGTTAGAGAAGAAAATGGCAACCCACTCTGGTACTCTTGCCTGGAGAGTCCTATGGACAGAGGAGCCTGGAGGGCTACAGTCCATGGCATCGAGAAGAGTTGGACACAACTGAGAGAGTAACACACACACACACACATAAGCACGCACTGAGTTTGTAGTGGCCCTTGCACCTCTGTATGATTCAGCAATCTTCACTCTTAATTTTTTCCAGAGTTTAGTTTCCAAACTTTCAGATTTTACTACTCAGTTCTATAATTAAACAAAGCTCATTGATTTTTAAGCATTTTCTCTACGTAGATTCTATTTTAAGAATTATTAACAATACATAACTTGGAGCTGTATCTACAAAATATATGAATCACATGCTTAAATAGTTTCAGGGCTCACGGTTGTCTCTTTTACACTATAAAGCCACTACTCTCAGTTACATTTTTGTAAACTCATTTCACAATTGACCAAAATGCTTTATAAGCTGATTTGTCCAAACAGGGTTCTTGGTTTCTATATTCAAAGCCTTTGCATATCTGAGACTTCTCTTTTTCTTGACTCCATTTGCAGATGCCAACTGAGGCTACAGTACAATTGAATCCAAATGCGTTTCAGAATCTTTTAGCTGTCCCTCTACAGCTTCCTGTCTTGCAAGAGTGAAGAGAAAAGCCATGTGGCCAGGCAGCCTTTCCTCCTTTGTCAGCAGCTGCAAGCCCAGGGCCTGATGCCTACCTGACCGGCAGGAGTAAACTCAGTTCCTGTCTCCCAGTCAGACCATTTATTTACAAAGCACTTCCACAGGCAGCATCTCTCTGGAGACTTCACAGACAGAGACACCAAGGCCAAGGAGGTGGTGTGAACTGTCAAAGCCCAGTGGCAGGAGAAGGGTTGGGTCCTTGGCCTGAATCCAGATCTTGTTTCCTGAAAATGCTGTTCTCCAGAATTAATTTTCTGTCATGCTCCCTTCCATCCCAATCTACAAATCTTCTTATCAGCTTCTCAGCCACAGAGAAAATACACCCAACATGTGATAAACACCGGGCTACAGAAAGACAGCAGAAGGCCAGTGAGAAACTCTCTCATGGGTGTGAACGTTCCTCTTCCTAGAGAAGCGTGCCAATTAGCCCACATGATTAGTCTTAAGGTTTTTAAATTTATCATTCGTGTATTGTTGGCTGGGTTGGGTCTTCACTGCTGCTCAGGCTTTCCTCTGGCTGTGGTGAGTGTGGGATGCTCTCTGGCCACGGTGGGTGTGGGATGCTCTCTGGCCACGGTGGGTGTGGGATGCTCTCTGGCCACGGTGAGTGTGGGATGCTCTCTGTCTGTGGTGAGTGTGGGATACTCTGGCCGCGGTGAGTGTGGGATGCTCTCTGGCCGCGGTGGGTGTGGGATGCTCTCTGGCCGCGGTGGGTGTGGGATGCTCTCTGGCCGCGGTGGGTGTGGGATGCTCTCTGGCCGCGGTGGGTGTGGGATGCTCTCTGGCCGCAGTGAGTGTGGGATGCTCTCTGGCCGCGGTGAGTGTGGGATGCTCTGGCCGTGGTGAGTGTGGGATGCTCTCTGGCTGCGGTGCACGGCCTCTCACTGTGGCAGCTTCTCTTACTCTAGAGCATGGGCTGTTGGCACAGGATCAACAGTTGTGGTGTTTAGTTGCTTCATAGCCTGTGGGATCTTCCCCGATCAGGGACTGAACTTGCTTCTCCTGCATGGGCCACCTGGGAATCCCTGGGTGGCAGTGCTCTAGTTGTTAAGTTGTGTCTGACTCTTTGTGACCCCATGGACTGTAGCCCACCAGGCTCTTCTGTCCATGGGATTTTCCAGGCAAGAACACTGGAATGGGTTGCCATTTCCTCCTCCAGGGAAGCTCCTAGCCCACATTATTTTAAATGACCCTCTAGTTGCTCCCACAATTGCTAAAACTCAATTAATAAGGGACTGGGGCTGGGGCTGACACAATCTCATTAGTATACATGATCATCATTCTTCTAGAACTTTCTGAATTGTGAAATTGGGGAATGAGTTACAATTTAAAGTAAAAACGGAAGAACGCAAATAAGAAAAGACTTTATTTGGTGCTTTTAGAATTCCAATTCAAGGAGCACATTTGGATAAAATGGAAAGATTGTTTGAGAAAGAGTCAAGAGCCTATAAAGGCAAAAGCCACGAGGCTGGGCTCTGACACAAGAGAGGAAATGTTTATCCTTAGGGGATGCCTGTCACGAGTTGTTTTAGGGTCAGCCTTGGTAATATAACCAATATTTCCAATGCGGCCTGTTATGAGGAGAACAGATTCTTAGTGAATGTATGAAAAATAACTGTATTGCTATGAATATAAGAAAACTCACTAAGAATTTCCAAAGTCAGGAGGGATCAGGTAGGAAAAAAACATAAATGTTTCATTTTTGTTTACAAAATTACACTTCATCAAGTTGTTACAAGTCATAGATAACTTGAGGGAACATGTTCCCTTAAATCTGCAAGAGCAAAACATAAAAGAACCTGCAATGTTTAAAATAAAAAATCAGCAAAATATAATCATCACTTCATTCAGTCCCATGGGAAAAATTCTTGATCTTTGAACTTTGTTAGTTTTATGAAACCATCAGTTTCCTCATTGTTGTTATTCAGTTGCTGCTGTGTGCCCGACTCTGACCCCACCAGACTCCCCTATCCTCCACTATCTGAGTTTGCTCAAATTCATGTCCACTGAGTCAGTGATGCTATCTAGCCATCTCATCCTCTGCAGCCCCCTTATCCTTTAGCTTTCATTATTTCCCAGCACTGGGGTCTTTTCCAACGAGTTGGCTGTTCACATCAGGTAGCCAAAGTACTGGAGCTTCAGTTTGAGACTCAGTCCTTCCCATGAATATTCAGGGTTGATTTCTTTTAGGCTTGTCTGCTTTGATCTCCTTGCTGTCCAAGGGACTCAAGTTTCTTCATTAGAGATCTGCAAATTCTTATTCAATTCAGTGGTATAATCTGACAGTTTATAAAAAACCTATACTCTAGAGTGTCATGAATATCTCTGAAGATGAAACTTTTGTAAAAGCATCAGAGTAAAACAATAACCCTGTAAATGAGAAAAACTTTAACATGGCATAAGTAAAAATCTGATTACAATGCAATTGACAAGAGAATTAGGCTATTTCTGTTCCGGGAAACATTTTAAGATAACTAGAATTATGACCAGTAACCTTATACCAGAACATACCAGATTTCCAGGAATTTCACGTACCTTTGGAAACACATTATATGTAGCTATACAGATACAGCATAAAGAAGACTTGGTAGTACTTCTTTACTGACAGTATTTCCTTGTAATTTAACATATCAAATAGGCCTCATTAGTTTAACATCTACGTTTTTATAAGAGAGAACAAATCTTTGATGTATTTTCAGGGGCCATCTTAAATATTTCATATCTCAAAGTTAGTTTTAGGTCAAAAAGGCTTCATTTAGAGTCTCATTTGGGGAAATTTGATGAAACTATCAAAAGATTTTAAAACACTTGGTCAAAAAGAATCATGGGTCTCCATGAAAGAACCCTCAGTCATCCATTTAACCAAAATAACAAAAGACTCCCTAGGCAAATAGGGAAGGTTATATAGTTCTGATCAAAATGTAGCTCTTTTAATATCAAAAAGACTAGGATTACTTCAGTAATTAAAGGCCTAATAAAGACAACATAGCAATAAATGGTTATTTTGACAAAACATAAGATCTGTCTTTTATAATCTTTTATTATAAAGAGTAGAACAGTGGGAAAAGTCTGTGTCCTTTTAATAAAGAGAAAAAACAAATTTTAGTCTTGTATCAGCTTTCTTTTGATATTAAAACTCATTCACTTAATTAAATTTGTTCCAATTTTAGCTAGTCCTGATCACACAGAAAAATCCTTGATAAAAACTCCTTTTACTTCCCCACAAAACTTTTACAATTTTCTATGTTCATTTTATTTGCTCTTTGATGCTTTCCCATTTAGAAGTAATCAGCATTATTTTTCCCTTAGCAAAATACACTTCTATTTCTTATATTTATTTATTTCTAGTGAGAACTAAAAAGTAATCAATTGTGAACTGTTGCTTATACTTTTTTTTTTAATGTGGCACAAAACATGTGTCTAATAGGCCCAAATATCTTTAGCATCTTTTTTTGGGGGGTGGGGGGCAAACATAGAAAATTCAGACTTGTTTAGTAGTTAGATCTGTCTAATGATCTAGACATTCAATGAATTTCCATCATTTAATTTAACTTTTGTTATTGCTGTTCTTCAGTCGCTAAGTGGTATCCAACTCTTTGTGACCCCATGGACTGTAGCATGCCAAGATCCTCTGTCCTTAACTATCTCCTGGATTTTGCTCAGATTCATGTGCATTGAGTTGGTGATGCTATCTAACCATCTCACACAGCATCAGACTTGGGACCAGTGGTGTAAGTCGTAATCAAGTCCTGAGTCTGAAAGCTCCAAAACCCAGAGCTGCAGTGCCCAAGGGCAGAAATGCCAGCTTAAGCAGGGAGAGAACTGGCCCTTCTGTGCTCTTTTCTTCTCACCTGCTCCTCAGTGGACTAGATGACACGACCCACACAAGTAAGGGTGAGATTGCTCAGTCAGCTGATTCAAAGGCTGATCTCCCCTGGAAACTCCCTCACAGATACGCTACAGAGTGAAGTTTGACCAGCTATCAAGGGAGCCTTTGGCCTCCCCAAGGCCATCAGAATTAACCATCACAGCGGGTTACATCAGCGATCCTTCACAGAGGACCTAGCGGTATTTTCAGTGGGAGTATCAGAAAAAATTCAAGAGAGAAATAGTATCTGCCTGAGCTCTGGTAGAAAAGAAATAGCTCAGACCCCAGAATTCTTAGCATAAGCCTTACTGGCAAGATTTGGGGTGAAAGATTATCCTAACTATGTGAGTTGCAAAATTCTACATTAAAGATTTACTTTAAGGAACTTGAGTTTGTAATGACCCAATGCCCCTGCCAGAAACAAAAACAAATCTCCCAGGAAGAACAGTCTTTACATCGAGTCCTAGGAGAATTCTCGTGGACAATGTCAAAATATACTGTCTCTCACACATACAATCGCAAAGCACTTTAAGAAGTTAGCTATCATGAATCAAGTGAGTAGGAACAACAGTCATTGAATGAAATCTGCACAAAATTAGAACAAGAAATTAGGAAACAGAATTTTTATGCGCTCATGTCTGTTAGTCACTCAGTCCTGTCTGACTCTTGGCTACCCCATGGACTATAGCCTGCCAGTCTCCTCTGTCCATGGAATTCTCAAGCCAAGAGTACTGGAGTGGGTTGCCATGACCTCCTCCAGGAGATCTTCCCAACCCAGGGATTGAACATAAGTCTCCAACATTGTAGGCAGAACAGAATTTTCAGTGAGTGTTAAATAAATATTAACTACATTTAAAGAATGTCTCTGCCTCCTGAGAAATCTGTATGCAGGTCCAGAAGCAACAGTTAGAATCAGACATGGAACAACAAACTGGATCCAAACTGGGAGAGGAGTACGTCGAGGCTGTATATTGTCACCCTGCTTATTTAACTTATATGAAGAGTACATCATGAGAAATGCTGGGCTGGATGAAACACAAGCTGGAATCAAAATTGCTGGGAGAAATATCAATAACCTCAGATATGCAGATGACACCACCCTTATGGCAGAGAGAGAAGAGGAACTGAAGAGCCTCTTGATGAAAGTGAAAGTGGAGAGTGAAAAAGTTGGCTTAAAACTCAACATTCAGAAAACTAAGATCATGGCATCTGGCCCCATCACTCCTTGGCAAATAGATGGAAAAACAATGGAAACAGTGACAGGTTTTATTTTCTTGGGCTTCAAAACCACTGCAGATGGTGACTGCAGCCATAAGATTAAAAGACTCTTGCTCCTTGGAAGAAAAACTATGACCAACCTGGACAGCATATTAAAAAGCAGAGACATTACTTTGCCAACAAAAGTCCATGTAGTCAAGGCTGTCATTTTTCCAGTAGCCATGTATGGATGTGAGAGTTGGACCATAAAGAAAGCTGAGCGCCGAAAAATTGATACTTTTGAACTGTGGTGTTGGAGAAGACTCCTGAGAATCCCTTGAACTGTAAGGAGAACCAACTTGTCCATCCTAAAGGAGATCAGTCCTGAATATTCATTGGAAGGACTGATGCTGAAGCTGAAAGTTCAAAACTTTGGCCACCTCATGTGAAGAAGTGACTCATTTGAAAAGACCCTGATGCTGGGAAAGATTGAAGGCAGGAGGAGAAGGGGATGACAGAGGGTGAGATGGTTGGATACCATCACTGACTTGATGGACATGAGTTTGAGCAAGCTGCAGGAGTTGGTAATGGACAAGGAGGCCTGGTGTGCTGCAGTCCATGGGGTCACAAAGAGTCAGACATGAGTGAGAGACTTAAGTGAACATTTAAAGAAATAAGACATTGACAGTATAAAGAAGGAATGAGAAACTATCAAAACTGAACAGGCAGGTTAAAACAAAATATAGCAAATAGGATATTTGGAAATGAAAACATAATATTTGAATTTAAAAGTGCAGGTGTGGGATTAAGCAACATTTTATGATGAGTTGAATTTAACATCAGTGAACTGGAACGTAAATGTCAAGAAATTACAAGAGTGTAACTTAGACAGCCAAGTGTGAAAGAGAGATTAAGAGATGTGGAAAATAGAATGAGAAATTCTAATACCTCTAATTGGAGTTCCAGAAAGCAAGAGAAAGGAAAATGGATATACTTTTATATCCAGAAAAGAAAACAAGAAGTGATATTCCAAAGAGAGACTGGGCAAGAATTTCCCAGAACTTATGAATCATAAGTGTTGAACTGTGGTGTTGGAGAAGACTCTTGAGAGTCCCTTGGACTGCAAGGAGATCCAACCAGTCCATCCTAAAGGAGATCAGTCCTGACTATTCATTGGAAGGACTGATGCTGAGGCTGCAGCTCCAAAACTTTGGTCACCTGATGCAAAGTGTCCACTCACTAGAAAACACCCCAATGCTGGGAGAGATTGAAGGCAAGAGGAGAAAGGGATGACAGAGGGTGAGATGGTTGGATGGCATCACCAGCTGAATGGATATGAGTTTGAACAAACTCTGGGAGATGGTGAAGGACAGGGAAGCCTGACGTCCTGCAGTCTGTGGGGTCTCAAAGAGTCGGGTGTGACTGGAGCGACTGAACCATAGCAACAATGAATGATAAGTGAAGTGAAGTTGCTCAGGTGTGTCCGACTCTTTGTGACCCCGTAGACTGTAGCCCACCAGGCTCCTCCATCCATGGGATTCTCCAGGCAAGAATATTGGAGTAGGTTGCCGTTTCCTTCTCCAGGGGATCTTCCTGACCCAAGGATTGAACCCAGGTCTCCCGCTTTGCAGGCAGAGGCTTTTACCTCTGAGCCACCAGGGAAGCCAATGAATGATAAAGTTTCCCTCAAATCTCGGTCAGTGTAAGCCTGGATCCTCCTCTCTGCCTACCGTAAGGTACATGAAGCTAACTTAAAATTGTCTGAAGAGAAGTTACAATTGGAAAAAGAATGATGCAGTTTGTGAGAACGATGGTCCATATTACAGAGCCAAAATTGTAGTTTAGGTGACCAAGTCTTCACTTTCTCAGTGGGCTCTCTCTTGAACCAGCCCACAGCTCTAAGAGTGGCCCCAGGCCCCTTCCCCTCTGTCTTTGTCCTGCTGTGGCCTGACACCGCCCCACCCCCGCCTCATCGGCCTCTGTCTCCCCCTCCACCAGCTAACCCCTTTCTAACCTGCCCTATCTCCCGGGGGAGCCACTCTAGCATCTTTCTTTCCGCCCCTTTGCCCCTTTTATCAATTTGAGCACTGTTTGTCTACATTTTAGTTATAGAACTATGCCTACAGAAAGGAAAGATGACTTTTTGGACACAGGATGGCCATGATATTCTTCAGACTCTGAAGAAACCCGGTTGAAATGATTTTTTTCCCCTTTGAAATTGCAAAATCGGTTCTTTTTGCATATGCAATTAAAAGTAGCTAGCCTCATGTGGCTCTAGTGATAAAGAACCTACTGGTCAATGCAGGAGGCTCAAGAGACGCAGGTTAGATCCCTGAGTGGAGAAGATCCCCGGAGAAAGAAATGGCAATCGACTCCTGTATTCTTGCCTGGAGAATTCCTTGGCTGGAGGAGCCTGGTGGGCTCCAGTCCATGGGGTCAAAAGAGTCGGAAACGACTCAAGTGACTTCACATGAACTAAATAAGAGTTTCCAGGTGGAGGGAGTGGTAAAGAATTCACTTGCCAGTCAAGAGATATAAGAGATGTGGGTTCAATTCCTGGGTCAGAAAGATCCCTTGGAGGAGGGCATGGCAACCCACTCCAGTATTCTTGCTTGGGAAATTCCAGGGACAGAGGAGCCTGGTGGGCTACTCTCCATGAAGTCTCAAAGAGTTGTACACAACTGAGCTACTGAGCACACACAGACTAACTGAAAAGAACTGTGTGATTAGATGAAGTGAAGTAATACTCCAGCAGAACAAGGACAAAGGATAGATCTCAAAGGCAATTAGAAACGAAAGAAACATTATCTACAAAAAAAAGTGATGAATGGCAACTGAATTATCTTAAGAAACACTGGATACCAGAAGGGAGTTGAAAGTATTTTTCTTGTGCTAAGCAAAAATTAGCACCCACTTAATACTGTGTTCTGAAGAACAGAGCTTCTAAGACCTGGAAGACAATATATTTTTTCATAAACACATTCTCCACACTCGAACTAAGGAAACAATTTCCAGGGTTATTCACACCCTGACCAGCCCGAGTACAGTCTTTACTGAACTGCTCAGATGTTCAGTTGAATCCCTGCTGCTGCTGCTGCTAAGTCACTTCAGTCGTGTCTGACTCTGTGTGACCCCATAGACGGTAGCCCACCAGGCTCCCCCGTCCCTGGGATTCTCCAGGCAAGAACACTGGAGTGGGTTGCCATTTCCTTCTCCAATGCATGAAAGTGAGAAGTGAAAGTGAAGTCGCTCAGTCGTGTCCGACTCAGCGACCCCATGGACTGCAGCCCACCAGGCTCCTCCGTCCATGGGATTTTCCAGGCAAGAGTACTGGAGTTACCTGAAATCTTAGATGGTTTAAATGATAAGGTTTAGAACCATTGAACTGGTAAGGCTTAGAAGACTTGGGGCTCTGCATCCACGCTGCGATGAGCTGTGGGACTTCTGGGAACACCGTATGGTGTGAATGTATTCTGCATGTGGGACGAACATAAACTGCTGGAGGCCAAAAGGCAGACAGAGGCAGACACGTGCCCTACGTATGAGCCAGTTCTGTGCTGAGAGCACATTTGTCATTTGTTCATGGGTCCAGCCGAGTCAGCCTTAGGTACCCAACTAACGCAATCAGCTCTACAATACTGTACTGTAACAGGTTTATGATATTTTTCAGACACAAATCTCCAAAAAATTAACACAAAAAATAAAGCAAACATTTGCAGTCTTACAATACAGTACCTTAAAGAGTATGCCAGATACACGAACTAACCTATGTGATTAGACATGCAAGCACATGTTCTCATCTTTGAAAGCTGAACCTTGAAGGTTCGTATGTAGGGGACTTCCTGTGATAGCTTTTCCCAGAGATGTTCACATCCTTATCCTTCAAGTCCTTAAGTATGTTTCGGTACATTGAAATACTGTAGATAATAAATGTGTGTTGTTTGAAGCCATTGAATTTGTTGTATTTATTATAGCAGAAGCTAGAAACTAATGAAGTAGAAATTTAAAAAGTAACAGCTGAAATTAAGAACTTAATAAATGAGCTTAACAGCCAATCCTTCATCAAAGAAGGGATTAGTGAACTGGAATATAACTCAGTAGAGAATATCCAGAGTGAAGCACAAAGAGGAAGAAAGATGAAGCATAAGAAGAACACTGTTGCCAGAGATTAAAAGGTTAAAAAGAGGATATGACTAATTATATTTTACTTAAAAATGAAAATTAGTAAGGTATATCAGAAAATGTGAATTACAAATCAACTCAAGAAAAAAACCATTATAGAACTTGAAACAGTAATTTAAAATGTCTATATAAAGATTCCTCAAGGTCCAGTCAGTTTTAGAGAAGTAACTTCAACTTATGAAAAGTTATGTCCAACCTAGATAGCATATTCAAAAGCGGAGACATTACTTTGCCGACTAAGGTCCGTCTAGTCAAGGCTATGGTTTTTCCTGTGATCATGTATGGATGTGAGAGTTGGACTGTGAAGAAGGCTGAGCGCCAAAGAATTGATGCTTTTGAAGTGTGGTGTTGGAGAAGACTCTTGAGAGTCCCTTGGACTGCAAGGAGATCCAACCAGTCCATTCTGAAGGAGATCAACCCTGGGATCCAACCTAGATAGCATATTCAAAAGCGGAGACATTACTTTGCCGACTAAGGTCCGTCTAGTCAAGGCTATGGTTTTTCCTGTGATCATGTATGGATGTGAGAGTTGGACTGTGAAGAAGGCTGAGCGCCGAAGAATTGATGCTTTTGAAGTGTGGTGTTGGAGAAGACTCTTGAGAGTCCCTTGGACTGCAAGGAGATCCAACCAGTCCATTCTGAAGGAGATCAGCCCTGGGTGTTCTTTGGAAGGAATGATGCTAAAGCTGAAACTCCAGTACTTTGGCCACCTCATGCGAAGAGTTGACTCATTGGAAAAGACTTTGATGCTGGGAGGGATTGGGGGCAGTAGTAGAAGGGGACGACAGAGGATGAGATGGCTGGGTGGCATCACTGACTTGATGGATGCAAGTCTGAGTGAACTCCGGGAGCTGGTGATGGACAGGGAGGCCTGGCGTGCTGCGATTCATGGGACACGACTGAGCGACTGAACTGAACTTCAACCTATGGCGGCTCAGAGAGTAAAGAATCCACCTGCAATGCAGGAGACCTGGGTTTAGTCCCTGGGTTGGGGAGATCCCCTGGAGGAGGAAATGGTAACCCACTCCAGTATTCTTTCCTGGAGATTCCTATGGACAGAAGAGCCTGGCGGACTACACTCCATGGGGTTACAAAGAGTTGGACATGACTGAGTGATTAACACTCAGCCATTTTAAATAGAAAAACACTTATTTTTTTTCAACCTCTTTCATATTATAAAATAAGAAAAACACTTGACCTTTCTTTTTATGAGATTGTAAGAATTGTTACTAAGTTCCAGATAGTAGGAGAAATTAAATTGCAGGCTAAGGCTAATGCTAAATAAAATGTAAAAAAAATATTAGTAAACTTAATCCAGTACAAACTCACCTCATTTCTTTTCCCTTCACTTTATTGCACTTCATAGATTCTGTGTTTTTTACAAATTTATGGGCGGCCATGTGTTGAACAAGACATCATTTTTCTTTCAACAGCATTTGCTCACTTTGTGACTCTCATGTCACATTTTGATAATTCTAGCAATATTTCAAGTTTATTCCTTATTATCATATTTGTTAATGTGATCTGTGATCAGTGATCTTTGATACTACTTCTATGACCTACTGAAAGCTCAGATTATAACATTTTTTAGTAACAAGGTATTTTCAAATTAAGGTATGTATTTTGTTTAGACATAATGCTATTGCACATTTAACAGATGACAATATAGTGTAAAAGTAACTTTTACATACTCTGGGAAACCAAGATAAAGTACTTGCTTTATTACAGTGGTCTAAAACCAAACATACAGTGTTTCTGGAGTTGCCTGAAATATATGAAAACACGCAGTCTGTTGTGACAAAATGGGGTTATTCTTAGAACATGAGTTTGGTGTCTCACTCAAGGTAAACTCATTTTCCCTATCAACAGATGAGCACTGAAAAACTGTCCAGTCATAAGACGGGTACAGTAAAATGAGCTTACAAAATCAATATTCCTTTTGATAACAAGGAAGCTCTTTGCAAACTGAGATTACAAGGGAACTGTCTTAACCAGGTACATAATATCCATTGGAGAAAAAAAACCTCTACATATAGGATATAGGACAGTCAAATATTTAGTCTTATCTTCGAAGCTGGAAGGAAGAAAACGCGGAGCTGAAGGAGCCCAGCTTCAGAGAAGAACCGAGGCGGCGGCAGCCCGGGTGACGGGTTGGCTCCATTCTAACCTCAGGGCCTTTCTCCAGCTTGGAGCCCAAGGCGAGGTCCCAGGAGGGACGAAGGAGTGAGAGGCTGGGGGCCAGCTCCGCATCCCGGGAGAGGCCCCAGGAGGGACGAAGGAGCGAGAGGCTGGGGGCCAGCTCCGCATCCCGGGAGAGGCCCCAGGAGGGACGAAAGAGCGAGAGGCTGGGGGCCAGCTCCGCATCCCGGGAGAGGCCCCAGGAGGGACGAAAGAGCGAGAGGCTGGGGGCCAGCTCCGCATCCCGGGAGAGGCCCCAGGAGGGACGAAAGAGCGAGAGGCTGGGGGCCAGCTCCGCATCCCGGGAGAGGCCCCAGGAGGGACGAAAGAGCGAGAGGCTGGGGGCCAGCTCCGCATCCCGGGAGAGGCCCCAGGAGGGACGAAAGAGCGAGAGGCTGGGGGCCAGCTCCGCATCCCGGGAGAGGCCCCAGGAGGGACGAAAGAGCGAGAGGCTGGGGGCCAGCTCCGCATCCCGGGAGAGGCCCCAGGAGGGACGAAAGAGCGAGAGGCTGGGGGCCAGCTCCGCATCCCGGGAGAGGCCCCAGGAGGGACGAAAGAGCGAGAGGCTGGGGGCCAGCTCCGCATCCCGGGAGAGGCCCCAGGAGGGACGAAAGAGCGAGAGGCTGGGGGCCAGCTCCGCATCCCGGGAGAGGCCCCAGGAGGGACGAAAGAGCGAGAGGCTGGGGGCCAGCTCCGCATCCCGGGAGAGGCCCCAGGAGGGACGAAAGAGCGAGAGGCTGGGGGCCAGCTCCGCATCCCGGGAGAGGCCCCAGGAGGGACGAAAGAGCGAGAGGCTGGGGGCCAGCTCCGCATCCCGGGAGAGGCCCCAGGAGGGACGAAAGAGCGAGAGGCTGGGGGCCAGCTCCGCATCCCGGGAGAGGCCCCAGGAGGGACGAAAGAGCGAGAGGCTGGGGGCCAGCTCCGCATCCCGGGAGAGGCCCCAGGAGGGACGAAAGAGCGAGAGGCTGGGGGCCAGCTCCGCATCCCGGGAGAGGCCCCAGGAGGGACGAAAGAGCGAGAGGCTGGGGGCCAGCTCCGCATCCCGGGAGAGGCCCCAGGAGGGACGAAGGAGCGAGAGGCTGGGGGCCAGCTCCGCATCCCGGGAGAGGCCCCAGGAGGGACGAAGGAGCGAGAGGCTGGGGGCCAGCTCCGCATCCCGGGAGAGGCCCCAGGAGGGACGAAGGAGCGAGAGGCTGGGGGCCAGCTCCGCATCCCGGGAGAGGCCCCAGGAGGGACGAAGGAGCGAGAGGCTGGGGGCCAGCTCCGCATCCCGGGAGAGGCCCCAGGAGGGACGAAGGAGCGAGAGGCTGGGGGCCAGCTCCGCATCCCGGGAGAGGCCCCAGGAGGGACGAAGGAGCGAGAGGCTGGGGGCCAGCTCCGCATCCCGGGAGAGGCCCCAGGAGGGACGAAGGAGCGAGAGGCTGGGGGCCAGCTCCGCATCCCGGGAGAGGCCCCAGGAGGGACGAAGGAGCGAGAGGCTGGGGGCCAGCTCCGCATCCCGGGAGAGGCCCCAGGAGGGACGAAGGAGCGAGAGGCTGGGGGCCAGCTCCGCATCCCGGGAGAGGCCCCAGGAGGGACGAAGGAGCGAGAGGCTGGGGGCCAGCTCCGCATCCCGGGAGAGGCCCCCAGGGTGAGTGAGGACCAGTGAGGACTCACACTCTGTACCTGTGCTTTTTATTATGTCAGGCTGAATCACATGATGCTCTGGATATCCTAGTATTTTTGACATTCAGAAATGGCCTTTCAGATGGTTGAACTTGGCAGTTCCTGCACGGGTGTACGTAGCTAGTGTGTACCAACTGGAAAACCATGTACCAACCAGTGACCACAGCGTGCCCAGGGGCTGACTGTGCTGCCAGGAACACTTCCACTGGGATGTGTCTTGTATTCTAATAGCCAGTGTTGTTTGTTTTTTTTTCTCCACAGCTTATCACTTCCCTGGTGGCTCACAAAGTAAAGCGTCTGCCTGCAATGCAGGAGACCCTGGTTCAATCCCTGGATCAAGAAGATCTGCAGAAGGCAATGGCACCCCACTCCAGTACTCTTGCCTGGAAAATCCCATGGACGGAAGAGCCTGGTAGCTCCAGTCCATGGGGTCACAGAGAGCCGGATACGACTGAGTGACTTCACTTTCTTTCTTTCTTTATCATTTCTAATATGGGATATAGTGTACAAGCAAGGCTTGCAGGAAGTGTCATTTCCCCTTTACAACCAGAAAACCCATAATTAATTGTTGATGTGTCTTAAAATCCATGATGTCTAAGACTTAATTTTAAGTTCAGCATCATGGTTTTGAAAATGATGCCAGACCAAAAAAAAAAAAGAAAGAGAAGATCTGCTAGTATCTGTTGAATGTGACTATTGTACAGTTGGTCCCCAAATCCCTGCAAGCATATTCTACGGGGCCCTTAGGGGAAGCTCTGTGGAAGGCAGACCCATCCTGTGCTCTACATCGGCCCCCACGGCTTCTGAGCACCAGCCATCCAGCACCTGAGGGATCCAGGGAATTATTCGCAGACGAGCAGAATCCAAAACCTCTAATACTCCAACACTTCAGAAACTAAATGCAAGATAATGCCTTCTTTCTATGAAGCCCATGGAGATTGCTCTGAAATAAATGAGGCTTTATGTCTTCATTATACATGAAAGCTATTTAATTACACATACCTGGAAAATCTATCAGTCATTTACCTGCGCACAGCTAGGCTCACCTCCCTCGTCTGGGGAGGCAGGAGCAGGGTCTGTCTGGACGAGCCTCGCTCACACTGGCTGTGGCAGCACTCATGGGAGAGGTCTGTGGGCAGACTGAGCTGACCAGGTCAGCCTGCTCCGCGGGGCCCTCTGGAGCCCCTCTAATAGGACGGCCATGTGCTGCAGTCTGCTGAAGGCAGTCGCGTGCTCTTGTTCTGCTCAGCATTCTGCCAGGTGTTTTATCCTTACATGAAGCATCATTCACAACTGCCTTAAAATGAGCCAGGTGGGCTGGTAGCCTTCCACCCACATTTCTGGCTTCTGCTATGTTCCTGTCTCCTTCCTCCTGGGACTTCATAAGCAAGAGGAGCGTGCAATGTTTGTGAAATGGGGGTGGGGGCTGGGGGTGGGATAGTGCCACGAAGCATGTAGATGGTGGTCTGAACAATCCGGCTATAGTTCTATTTTTTGCCATATGGTATGAGTCGATATATGTTTTTTTGGGATACATTTATTTTGCAATAACTTTCACCACTGAGGCATTCAGAAATAAAGTACCCATAGCATAGAAATGAAGAAATGAGCTTCTGCTTCTTCAGGAATTCACATGATGTGCATGCATCTTGAGTAAGATGTGCAGTATTGTTCGCCAGGAGAGAACTGGAAGACACAGGTGTGGGAGGGAGTGTCTGCATCTTCTTCAGAGGTCCCTCATCACCTCAAGATGCATGCCCTCAGAGGGATCCTGGGCGGCTGCAAAAGCAGAGTTCCAGTTCACTCCAGAAGACATTGCTGTTCAATCTGATCAGCTGACTTCTTTCCTAATTTAATGTCATTCATTTTCTCTCCCTAGAACTGAAGAGCCTCTTGATGGAAGTGAACGAGGAGAATGAAAAAGTTGGCTTAAAGCTCAACATTCAAAAAACTAAGATCACGGCATCCGGTCCCATCACTTCATGGCAAATAGATGGAGAAACAATGGAAATAGTGACAGATTTTATTTTCTTGGGCTCCAGAATCACTGCAGATGATGACTATAGCCATGAGATTAAAAGATTCTTGCTCCTTGGAAGAAAAACTAAGACCAACCTAGACAAAATATTACAAAGCAAAGACCTTACTTTGCCAACAAAGGTCCATCTAGTCAAAGCTATGGTTTTTCCTGCAGTCATGTATGGATGTGAGAATTGGACTATAGAGGAAGCTGAGAATTGAAGAATTGATACCTTTGAACTGTGGTGTTGGAGAAGACTCTTAAGAGTCCCTTGGACTGCAAGAACATCCAACCAGTCCATCCTAAAGGAAATCAGTCCTGAATATTCATTGGAAGGACTGATGCTGAAGCTGAAAGTCCAATACTTGGGCCACCTGATGGGAAGAAGTGACTCATTTGAAAAGACCCTGATGCTGGGAAAGATGGAAGACAGGAGGAGAAGGGGACGACAGAGGATAGTATGTTTGCATGGCGACACCGACTCAATGGACATGAGTTTGAGCAAGATCCAGGAGTTGGTGATAGACAGGGAGGCCTGGCGTGCTGCAGTTCCTGATGGGAAGAAGTGACTCATTTGAAAAGACCCTGATGCTGGGAAAGATGGAAGACAGGAGGAGAAGGGGACGACAGAGGATAGTATGGTTGCATGGCGACACCGACTCAATGGACATGAGTTTGAGCAAGATCCAGGAGTTGGTGATAGACAGAGAGGCCTGGCGTGCTGCAGTCCAGGGGGTTGCAGAGAGTCAGACACGGCTGAGCGACTGAACTGAATTGAAGATTTAATTCTAACATTCTGCAATTACATTTTGGAGTCTATCACGTGAGGAGAAGGTCTGGCTGGTGAAACTCTCGTTTCCTCGATGTTTTATTATGAAGTTTCAAACATATAGAAAAGTTGTAAGAATTTTACAAGAACATCCATATACCCACCACATTTGTTGTATCATTGACAGTTTATTTTACTTGTTTTTTCACATATCTACCCATCTTTCTATTCATTCATCAATCCACTGTATCTTTCAGATTCATTTTAATGAGTTGTAGACATTAGCACATTTCGTTCTTAAATTTTTCTGCATGCAGAGTACTAACTCAGTTTTACACATGTTCATGATTCTTTTCAGTTAGAATTTGTGAGCTGTTAAGTGTACAATTTTGGGGGTAATATTTGACAAATTTTTGTAAATACATTGCCTAAACAGAAAAGATACAGAATATATTCATTTCCCCCTTTTTCTTTCCACCCTACCTCCATCCCAAGAGGCAATCATTGCTTTTATTCATTTCACCATAGATTAGTTCCATCTATTCTAGAGCCTCATATAAATGGAATCATATGGTATAGATCTTTAGGGGAAAGATTTCTTTCACTCAGCATAATGATTTTGGGATTCATCCATGAGATTGTGTATCACTAGTATTTTGTTATTTTCCATTGCTCAATATACAACAGCTTATCTTGTGAGCATACCACAGTTTGTGTATCAATTTCACTGTTGAAGGATACATGGGTTGTTCCCAGTGTGTGGCTATTATGAATAAAAGTGCTAGGAATAATCTTGAGTAAGTCTTTTTATAGACATATGATTTCACTTCGTAGGCATATGTTTGTTTTGGAAGAAACTGCCCAATATTTTCCAGAGTGGTGGTGGCATTCTAAAACGTCACCAAAAATATGGGCGAGTTCTGACAGCTGTACATCCTCACCAGTGTTGGGTGTTGCCAGTGGGTTTTGCTTCAGCTGTTTTGTTAATTGTGGGTAAATGACACAGCTAATTTTGGCTTATGCTGACACTTCCTGATAGCCAATGCTGCTTAACACTTTTCCATGTGTTTACTGACCATCCATGTATCTTCCTTAAAATCTTTGGCTCATTTTTAGTCTTTTCCTCATTGAGTTCTAGGATTTATTTAGTCTCAATAAAAATACTTTCTTCCAATCTGTGGCTTGCTCATTCATTTTCCTAAGACTGTCTTTTCATGAGAAGATGTGAATTGATGAAGTCAAATTAATTATTCTTTATTCTTTTATGTGTATTGTCTCCTGTATATTAAAAAAGAAGCCTTTAGCATCTTCAAGTCAAAGTTTCTCTTTTGTCTTCTCCTCTAGAACTGTTACGGTTCTTTTTTTTTAAATATGTTGTGAGGGTCCAAATTTGAGGTTTCCTTTTTCCTTGAAGAGATCCTGCTGTAGCACGATTTGTTGAAATGACTTTCCTTTCCACATTGTATTGCCTTCAAAATTTTATGCACTGCGTTTGGGGGTTTTCTGTTAGAATTCAGCAGTCAGTCTTTCTATTATTATCCCAGTGCCACGTGTCTTTCATTACTGCAGCTTTATAGTAGGTTTTGAAGTCAGGCGTGTAAATTTACTAAGTACTCTACTTTTAAAAAACTATTTCTTTTGGTATTGTAGATATTGCACATTTCTTTATAAAGTATCAAACCAAGTTGGCATGCTACAAAAATGCCTTGTAGAATTGTCTCAGAGATTGCACAGGGTCTAAAAATCAGTTTAGGGAGAAGTGATATCAAACACATGGATTGGGTCCTCCCTCCACTGAAAAAGTACATTCTCCCATATATTACAGATTTAGGGATTTTCAGGTTTTCTATTTTATCTTGAGTCAATTCTGATACATTTTGTTTCAATAAATTCACCTAATTGATCAAATGTATTAGTAAAAGTGTCTTCAGTTAATCCCTTATTTCCACTAAGAATCCTCAGGATCTACAGTTATGTCTCCTCTGTTGTTCACATCATCCCTAATTTATATTCTCTTTTTCTTTTTTGAGAAATCATTTAGAAGCTTATCGCTTTTTAATCCAAAAACGAGTGGATTCATTCACTTGTCATTTTTCTTTTCTCTGTATTACTGATTTCAGTTCTCATCTTTATTTTTCCCTTTGCTACTTTGGATTAACTTTCTATTTTTAGCTACTAAGGCTAGACCTTTCTATGATTGAATCTGCTCTATTATTTCCTAATGTCAGCTTTGAATGCTATAGGCACTTTCCCTTAAAGTGCTGCCGTAATCCATCCTGGAGAGCTTTATTCTGCAATATTTCATTAACAATCTGGTGAAAATGATTTCCTATTTTGTTTCTCCATTTTATGTCTTTTTTGACCTGTGATTATTTAGGGATGTAGTATTTAATTTTTTTAAATAAAAATTTTTTCCAGATATTCTACTGTTGTTGATTTCTAACTTAATTCCATTTTAGTTAGAGAACATATTCCATAGCATTAAAAGCTGACCTTCAGTGACACCTGTTTTACGATCCAGTATACGGTCTGTCTTGGTGACCATGTCACGTGTACTTGAAAAGAAGCCTTGAAGTCACTGTGTGTAACGTTCTATAGCATCCGTTTGGTGAAGCTGACTGGTACTGTAGTTCAGACCTTCCATGTCAGTCTTTGTGGCTGGTTTACCTGGCCTGTTAATTGCTAAAAGAGAGGCATTACATCATCAAGTATGAAGGTCTACTTTCCCTTCAAATCTGTGAGTTTTTTAATTTGTAGTTTTAAGCTCTTCTTAGGCATATTTACTTCTATGATTGCTATGTCTTCCTGAAGAGTTTGTGGTTTTATTATTATGAAGTCCTCTTTATCTCTGCTAATCCTCTTCATCTTGAAGTTTACTTTATTTGACAGTAAGAGCCATTCCTACCCTTTTACGCTGTTTGCAAGACATACATGTTGCTATCTGTTTATATCCATTTGCCCATCTACATTATTATATTTCAAGAACACTTCTTATAGAAATTGTTCTTATACACTTCTTATACAGTTAGGTCTTACAGTTTTATCTATTCTGAAAAATCCCTGACCTTTGTTGGAGTTTTTAGTCAGTTTACATGACTGCAGTTACTGAAGAGTGTGATTTTGTCCAGCATTTTGCTATTTACGGCACCTGATTTTCCCCCTCTGTTTTGCCTTTCATGTCTTATTTTGAGCTAAAAGTATATAGATATCGGTGTGACAGCAGCCATGAAGTTAAAAGATGCTTGCTCCTGGGAAGAAAAACTATGACAAACCTAGACAGTGCATTAAAAAGCAGAGACATCACTGTGCCGACAAAGGTCCCTATAGTCAAGGCTACGGTTTTTCCAGTGGTCATGGATGGATGTGAGAGTGGGGCCATAAAGAAGACTGAGCACTGAAGAATTGATGCTTTTGAACTGTGTATTGGAGAAGACTCTTGAGAGTCCCTTGGACTGCAAGATCCAACCAGTCCATCCTAAAGGAAATCAACTCTGAATATTCATTGGAAGGACTGATGCTGAAGCTGAAGCTCCAGTACTTTGGCCAATTGACTCATTGGAAAATACCTTGATGCTGAGGGCTGGAGGAGAAGAGGGCAACAGAGGATGAGCTATTTGGATGGTACCACCAATTCAATGTACATGAGTTTGAGCAAACTCCAGGAGATGAAGTACAAGGAAGCCTGGAGTACTGCAGTCCATGGGACCACAGAGTTGGACGTGACTGAGAGACTGAAAGACACCAGCAACCACAGCGCTGCGGCTGCTCCAGGTCCTGCCGGGCACACAGTGGCAGGGACCACTCCTGCCAGTGAGGGAGCTGCAGGAGATGCGGGCTCGACCCCTGGGTCGGCACAATCCCCTGGAGAAAGAAATGGTAACCCACTGCAGTATTCTCGCCTGGAGGATCCCATGGACAGAGGAGCCTGGTGGCCTAGAGTCCATAACATCGCAAAGAGTGAGACACGGCTGAAACGATCTAACATTAACAATTTAACGTGCTACAGCTATCATATGTTTTTGTACATATGTTTTAAATACCATAATACAATAGTGTAACATTTGCTTTAAACCATCATGTGTGTTAAAGAAATAAAGAAGAAAATAATATGTTTATCCACATATTTTCTCATTAGTCTTTCCTAAAGACTCAAATTTCTATTCTGCAGTATTTCTGTTTAGCCTAAAGAATTCAGTACAGAGTTCAGTTCAGTTCAGTTCAGTCGCTCAGTCGTGTCTGACTCTTTGCGACTCCATGAATCGCAGCACGCCAGGCCTCCCTGTCCATCACCAACTCCCGGAGTTCACTCAAACTCACGTCCATCGAGTCCGTGATGCCATCCAGCCATCTCATCCTCGGTCATCACCTTCTCCTCCTGCCCCCAGTCCCTCCCAGAATCAGAGTCTTTTCCAATGAGTCAACTCTTCACATGAGGTGGCCAAAGTACTGGAGTTTCAGCTTTATCATCAGTCCTTCCAAAGAACACCCAGGACTGATCTCCTTTAGAATGGACTGGTTGGATCTCCTTGCAGTTCAAGGGACTCTCAAGAGTCTTCTCCAACACCACAGTTCAAAAGCATCAATTCTTCGGTGCTCAGCTTTCTTCACAGTCCGACTCTCACATCCATACATGACCACTGGAAAAACTATAGCCTTGACCAAATAGACCTTTGTTGCAAAGTTATGTCTCTGCTTTTCAATATGCTATCTAGGTTGGTCATAACTTTCCTTCCAAGAAGTAAGCGTCTTTTAATTTCATGGTTGCAATCACCATCTGCAGTGATTTTGGAGCCCCCCAAAATAAAGTCTGACACTGTTTCCACTGTTTCCCCATCTATTT
>SJYT01001496.1:72910-205911 GCA_006410635.1 Cephalophus harveyi | reverse complement strand
CTCAGTACTCATAGAGAAAATATTTTCTCAGTATAAAATATTATGGTATAGAAAAGAAGGGTCATTTAAAATTTTCTCACTTTCAAGTGTATTACCCATAAAATTCATCTTTGAAAATATAAACACTCTTTCAAAAATATTAAAATCTAAACCACATCAAAAACACATTCTTCAGAAAAATACTTGTAGCGTATATTTGACACGGATATAGCTAAGAAGTAGATCAATGCACATGCATACATATCAGTCTTAAACACAAGCTACTGCTTGATTTTAAAATTAAGATAATCAACATAAACAAATGTTTCAAGTTGTGCTTTAATGATCACAAATATATGCTATTTTTTGAAATGAATTTTATTTTTTAAAATGATTTTTGAATAGAATTATTTTATAGGGATATCAAAATAATAGTAAAAGCAATTAATTTGTGTTTATATATATGTATGTATGTATATGTATACATGGATATATACCTGTGTCCATATATACATATTTATATTGAGTATATGCATATTTGTATATACATGTCTATACACCTATACATAAATATTTTCTTGGGAAAAGCAGTCTATGGGGTCGCAAAGAGTAGAACATGACTGGGCAACTAACTGATCAACAGTAACAACAAATGCCATCCACATAGGGTTTAAAAAAGTATCTGTCTTGTTCCTACCACTTATCCTCAAACGAGCCCAGTTTTACTGACGAATGATATGATAATTTTACCTTTAAATTACCAGGAACCACAGGAGATTTTTCACAATTGCTCCCATGCAGAAGTGCTCTCTATTCCAGCAGAAAAAGGGAACTCTACTGCTTAGGCCAAGATTCCGGGCCAGGGCGGAGCAGAGCGGAGCAAGGCTGGGTGGGCCGTCCTGACCCCCCCAGGACCACCAAGACCGGGGCCGCACCTGCGGGGTATGGTCCCGGGTGCAGGTCTCAGGCGGGCGCAGCTCTGCAGGAGAAGCCCTCTGAGGCCGCCTTTGCTGGGACCACACTCTTCTTGCCGGCCCTGGAGAAGCCCTTCAGGAAGAGCCCTCCTGAGTTACTTGCACCTGCCACGTCCTCAGCTCCAGGGAAGGGGGCGGCCCCAAAGCTCGCAAACCCTCCACAGGGTTGCAAGGGCCACTCTGCGTGGACCCCGCAGCCTGGCTGGGGCGCTGCTGCTAGCTTCGTCACTGGCTTCGCTTTTCCTTTTCGCTGTGGGGCGTGGAGAGGGCAGGAAGAGCCTGAAGGCCAGGGAAGCGGGCCCAGCTCTTCGCAGCCTGCTTGGCACCGCTGGTCAGCGGCTAACTTGTTTTGTGCGCATATACTCTACACTCGGCCACTTCAGTCACGTCCGAGTCTGTTACCCCGTGGACTGTCGTCTGCCAGGCTCCTCTCTCCATGGGATTCTCCTGGAAGAATACTGCAGTGGGTTGCCACTTCCTCCTCCAGGGAATCTTCTGGACCCAGGGTTCAAACACAAGTCTCCTGTGTCTCCTGCGTTGCTGGTGGATTCTTTACCCACTGAGCCACCTGGGAAGCCCTAAGTTCTTATGGTTCTCTTTTAATTTGAAATATAATGTTTATTTTTTTTAATGAAAGGACTTCATTTTCAGCAGTTTTCATAAAAATTAGACAGAAAGTACAGAGTTCCTATAAACTTGCTCACACAGTTTCCCGGTCGTTAACATCTTGCACAAATGTTGTGTGTTTGTGACAACAGCCAAACAAGTGTTGACGCGCTATTAGCAACTGAAGTCCGCAGCGGACAGTAAGGTTCTCTTTTTGGGTGGTTCAGAGGGTAAAGAATCTGCCTACAATGCAGGAGACCTGGGTTCAACTCCTGGGTCAGGAAGATCCCCTGGAGAAGGAAATGGCAACTCACTGCAGTGTTCTTGCCTGGAGAATTCCAGGGACAGAGGAGCCTGGTGGGCTACAGTCCATGAGCTCACAAAGTGTCAGACATGATTGCGCGGCTAACACTTTCACTTTGCTGTACATTTGGACTTGCTCATAGAGACATGAGCCCACCGTGAACTATCACACTGATTGCTTTTGTTCCCTAAAAGCCCGCTGTGTTCTCTCTGTCCCTCCCTCCCTCTCTCCTTTCAACTGCTGGTGTTTTTTACCATCTCCATGTTTCACCTTTCCCAGGATGTCGTAGACTTGCAATCATACAGTAAGCAGCGTGCTCAGGTTGGTTTCTTTCACTTAGCAACATGCTTTTAAGGTCTCTGATGCCGCTCTGTGCCTCGAGAGCGCTCCTCCTTCTGTTGCTGAGGGTCTTGCATCTTTTCCTGTGTGGGGGAGCTGTATGACTTGCTTGATACCATCACCACTTTGACAACTGCTCAGGCAGGGAGAGCTTTTCATTCGCTCGTAACCCAAGGAGAGGGGCAGCCCTGTCATCCTATCACAGGCATGAGTAGAGAAGCCGTGTGCCCAGAGCCACGCGGCTGTTATTCCTGATTCCAGGAGTCCACGCCAGGTACCTCGATGCTAGGGGTTCCCCAAGAGCATCACCGAGAAGCTAGCTGTCAGTCCATGAGCTCACAAAGTGTCAGACATGATTGCGCGGCTAACACTTTCACTTTGCTGTACATTTGGACTTGCTCATAGAGACATGAGCCCACCGTGAACTATCACACTGATTGCTTTTGTTCCCTAAAAGCCCGCTGTGTTCTCTCTGTCCCTCCCTCCCTCTCTCCTTTCAACTGCTGGTGTTTTTTACCATCTCCATGTTTCACCTTTCCCAGGATGTCGTAGACTTGCAATCATACAGTAAGCAGCGTGCTCAGGTTGGTTTCTTTCACTTAGCAACATGCTTTTAAGGTCTCTGATGCCGCTCTGTGCCTCGAGAGCGCTCCTCCTTCTGTTGCTGAGGGTCTTGCATCTTTTCCTGTGTGGGGGAGCTGTATGACTTGCTTGATACCATCACCACTTTGACAACTGCTCAGGCAGGGAGAGCTTTTCATTCGCTCGTAACCCAAGGAGAGGGGCAGCCCTGTCATCCTATCACAGGCATGAGTAGAGAAGCCGTGTGCCCAGAGCCACGCGGCTGTTATTCCTGATTCCAGGAGTCCACGCCAGGTACCCCGATGCTAGGGGTTCCCCAAGAGCATCACCGAGAAGCTAGCTGGAGACTGAAAGCCTCACCCCCTTCCCCAGACCTACCTCCACCCCCTCTGCCCTGAACCAGACCTGGGTGTGGTTCTGACTCCTCCCCTTCTATGGGAGGACCACCCAGCCCTCCCTGGCACATGCTAAGAAGGCCCATGGGTTTCAGGCAGGAAGACAAGGTGAGGGCTCATCTTGAGTTGCAGCGGGGAGACCCATTCCCCTCTGGGGGTGTGTGAAGAAAGGACGCAAGCTCGGAGTCCCAAATGACTGACCCTCCCACCCCCACCCCCAACCACAGGCTCAGAAACTAGGAGATGGAAAGGGACTCAGACCAGGCAGAGCGGGCGACGGGGAAGGGACACGGGTCAACGCCTGGGTGTGGGAGGCAGGAATTCCCAATGTGATTCTCAGCTTCAGAAGCTTTCCAGGAGCGCCAGGCCTGAGGATTCAGGGGGGTGAAGGGCTGAGTCCATGGCTCCCAAGACCCAGTCACGGAGGCGGACAGGTGCAGCCACCGTGGGAAGGTCTTCGTGGCCTCAGGGAGGGGAGAGTGAGGAGGGCTGAGTGGAGTCACGGTGGCGGTCCAGGACCCTACCTCTGCAGAAGGAGAGAGAGGTCTGTGGGCAGGTGGTCTTAAGCTGAATCTTGACAGACGAGGAGGCGGATCTGAGTCTGCACCCATGGAGTAGCAGGTGCCTTTGTCTCTGATTAGAGTGTTTGCTACTTGGAGTCTTTGTTGCTTGCAATGGCAGCGCTGTGGATGTCTGTCAACAGGAAGGGCCTCTGCCCTGTGATGGACACTTGCTGAGAACATCTGCCTCCAACACCCTCATCCCCAGGACCACCGGCTCTTGGGTGGAGAGCTGAGGTCCAGAGGGGGTTAGTGGTCATCAGAGGCAAGCAGCTCAAGTGGGGATGTGTTTGAAACTGCCAAAGGGGCTGGCAAATTCTAGTATTAGATTTGGGTTCTACTGTCTGCCTACACCTTTCTGGGCAAGGTGGCGTTAATGTTCACATTTCCCAGGACCTGGATACTGGGTATCCAGTAGATGAGCTGAACCAAATTAGCACATGATTTTTAAAAAATAATAACATTCAATAAAGGAAACAGCTATGAGATGATTTACACTGATGTTAACTTAGTTCTGCTCAAAGAACATCACCTGAGTGCCTGTTATGCACCAGCCTGTCTACTTGGGGTCCAGGTTGTCAGGTTAGACAAGGTCCTTTTTTGACAAAACACATTTATCAAATATGCACTGGAAATCTCTGATGTGCCTGAATCGACAGATAGGAAGTGAACTCAGCCAGAAGCACTCAGAATCTTACATTTTGGAAATGGCCAATTTGCTCAGTTTGCCTTCCCCAGTGAGGGCTGTGCCTCAGTTTCCTTGTCTAAGAAGTGGACATGAGGACCTGTCCTCCTCCTTATCCAGTGAAAGTGGAAGTGTTAGTCACTCTGCCAAGTCTGACTCCTCCCTGAGACCCCATGGACTGTAGTCCACCAGGCTCCTCTGTCCGTGGAATTCTCCAGGCAAGAGTACTGGAGTGGGTTGCCATTTCCTTCTCCAGGGGATCTTCTGGACCCAAGGATTGAACCCAGGTCTCCTGCATTGCAGGCAGATTCTTTACCATCTGAGCCACCAGGGAAGCCCTTCCTTATTCAGGGAGGTGCCCCCAAAAGAGCAAAGATCTTCTTGGATATGAAAGCTGTTTGAAATTTATGGAGTTCTAAACAAACGCAAGCTGAGGTTGTTCTGTGTGAGATATTTCCTGTCTGTGACTCACAGCTGAATAATACTCGGCATTCTCTCCACCTTTATGAGTATCGCAGGCATAACTCACGAAACTGCAAATACAAGGCCTTTGGGTGTCTGTCAGTCCACGGTGGAGCCCATGAGGTTGATGGATCACTTGGGAGAAAGTTGTTTGGGCTCCCTTCCTGTTGTGAGGTGAGCTTTAGGGAAATGAATGATTCAAGGGATGGTCCATCTGCTGAGGCCATAAATTCTCAGGCAAATTTCCCAGAACCTGGAGGCACATTTGTAAATAGATGAGATTGAAAAGGAAGCCCGGGGCCTGCTCATTGACAGACCAATGCCTCTCTGCAGGCTGTCGAAACACGAGCGGCCCTGCCTGGATTTACAGCCATCAGATGGGGCCTTGGACCCTGCAGAGAGTGGGTGATGGACCCTTCTCATCCCAGGTTTGCTCAGCTTCCCGAGCACATCACCATTCAGGCTGTACCAGCTATCAATGGCTTATATCACTCACACCTGGATCTCAGTGGCTAGAACAACTCAGGATGCTTGATTCCCAGCTTGGGGTAGTGATTCCCACTGTGCGTCTCACGTGGGAGCATTCCAGTGGAACCCAGAGCTGGTGAGTCACTGAGGGCTGGATTCCATGGGGACACTGGTCTACCCTTCTCTCTCCATGTGGCCTCTCACCTTCTAGGAGATGGAGATCGAACATGTACCAGGAGGCAGAGGGTTCAGAGAGAAAGAGAGAACCATAAAGCCAGAGGCTGGTCCTGCGAGCTCCAGTCACACCCCTTCTGCCACATTCTCTTTGTCCCAGCAAAATCACATGGCTGCTCCGTCCACAGAGAAGTGTCCTCCAGGGCAGCGGCTGCGGGTGGGCCCTCTTCCTCCCATCACCCTCAAGCTGAAAAGGCCAGCCACCTGCCTGGCCCCTGCCATGGGCAGTGCTGAGACGCGTAGGATGGGCAGGGGCGTCATCACGACAGACCCTTCCATTCACAGAGAGGAAGACAGCAGGCAGCAACCACCACCCGGGGCGACTCCAGACTCGTCCAGACTCACGTTGCAGGCCCTGTGTCCATCTGAGGGTCTAGGCCTGCTCCCTGTGTTTCCCGCGGGTCTCAGCCCAGCCCCCTCGATGCTCCAGTTAAGAGGAAACAACAGAAAGGAGATACGGTGCATACATGCAACGCCCTGCTGCTGCTGCTGCTGCTGAGTCGCTTCAGTCATGTCCGACTCTGTGCGACCCCATAGATGGCAGCCCACCAAGCTCCCCCGTCCCTGGGATTCTCCAGGCAAGAGCACTGGAGTGGGTTGCCATTTCCTTCTCCAATGCATGAAAGTGAGACGTGAAAGTGAAGTCACTCACTTCCGTGTCTGACTCTTAGCAACCCCATGGACTGCAGCCTACCAGGCTGCTTCGTCCATGGGATTTTCCAGCAAGAGTACGGGAGTGGGGTGCCATTGCCTTCTCTGAATGGACTACTACTCAGGCATAAAAAGAATGAAATAATGCCATTTTCAGTAGCATGCATGGACCGGGAGATTGTCATGCTTGATGAAGTAAGTCAGACACAGAAAGGTGATTATCATGTGATATCACTTAAATGTGGAATCTAAACAAAAAATGATATAAATGAACTTATTTACAAAATGAAATTGGGCTCACAGATATAGAAAACAAACAGGTTTCACAAAGGGGAAAAGTTGGGGGAAGGAATAAATTAGGACTTCGGGATTAACAGAGAGACACTATTGCTTGTTATTGTTCAGTCATCTCCAGTTCTTTGTGACCCCATGGACTGTAGCAGGCCAAGCCTCCCTGTCCTTCACTCTCTTCCCAAGTTTGCCCAAGTTCATGTCCATACATGTTCCTCTGTCTCTGGGATTCTCCAGGCAAGAATACTGGACTGGTTTGGCATTCCCTCCTAGGGGATCTTTCTAATGCAGGGATTGAACCCAGGTCTCCAGTATTGCAGGCAGATTCTTTACCATCTAAGCCACCAGGGAAGCCCTTATATACACTAGTATTCACTATATTATCCAAGGCTATGCCCCAACCAGTAATGCTGAAGAAGCTGAAGTGGAACGGTTTTATGAAGACCTACAAGACCTTTTAGAATTAACACCCAAAAAAGATGTCCTTTTCATTATAGGGGACTGGAATGCTAAAGTAGGAAGTCAAGAAACACCTGGAGTAACAGGCAAATTTGGCCTTGGAATGCGGAATGAAGCAGGGCAAAGACTAATAGAGTTTTGCCAAGAAAATGCACTGGTCATAGCAAACACCCTCTTCCAACAACACAAGAGAAGACTCTACACATGGACATCACCAGATGGTCAACACCGAAATCAGATTGATTATATTCTATGCAGCCAAAGATGGAGAAGCTCTATACAGTCAACAAAAACAAGGCCGGGAGCTGACTGTGGCTCAGATCATGAACTCCTTATTGCCAAATTCAGACTCAAATTGAAGAAAGTAGGGAAAACTACTAGACCATTCAGGTATGACCTAAATCAAATCCCTTATGATTATACAGTGGAAGTGAGGAATAGATTTAAGGGCCTAGATCTGATAGATAGAGTGCCTGAAGAACTATGGAATGAGGTTCGTGACATTGTACGGGAGACAGGGATCAAGACCATCCCCATGGAAAAGAAATGCAAAAAAGCAAAATGGCTGTCTGGGGAGGCCTTACAAATAGCTGTGAAAAGAAGAGAGGCGAAAAGCAAAGGAGAAAAGGAAAGATATAAGCACCTGAATGCAGAGTTCCAAAGAATAGCAAGAAGAGATAAGAAAGCCTTCTTCAGTGATCAATGCAAAGAAATAGAGGAAAACAACAGAATGGGAAAGACTAGAGATCTCTTCAAGAAAATTAGAGATACCAAGGGAACATTTCATGCAAGGATGGGCTCGATAAAGGACAGAAATGGTATGGACCTAACAGAAGCAGAAGATATTAAGAAGAGGTGGCAAGAATACACAGAAGAACTGTACAAAAAAGATCTTCACGACCCAGATAATCATGATGATGTGATCACTAATCTAGAGCCAGACATCTTGGAATGTGAAGTCAAGTGGGCCTTAGAAAGCATCACTACGAACAAAGCTAGTGGAGGTGATGGAATTCCAGTTGAGCTGTTTCAAATCCTGAAAGATGATGCTGTGAAAGTGCTGCACTCAATCTGCCAGCAAATTTGGAAAACTCAGCAGTGGCCACAGGACTGGAAAAGGTCAGTTTTCATTCCAATTCCAAAGAAAGGCAATGCAAAAGAATGCTCCAATTACCGCACAATTGCACTCATCTCACATGCTAGTAAAGTAATGCTCAAAATCCTCCAAGCCAGGCTTCAGCAATACGTGAACCGTGAACTCCCTGATGTTCAAGCTGGCTTTAGAAAAGGCAGAGGAACCAGAGATCAAATTGCCAACATCCGCTGGATCATGGAAAAAGCAAGAGAGTTCCAGAAAAACATCTACTTCTGCTTTATCGACTATGCCAAAGCCTTTGACTGTGTGGATCACAATAAACTGTGGAAAATTCTGAAAGAGATGGGAATACCAGACCACCTAACCTGCCTCTTGAGAAATCTGTATGCAGGTCAGGAAGCAACAGTTAGGACTGGACATGGAACAACAGACTGGTTCCAAATAGGAAAAGGAGTGCGTCAAGGCTGTATATTGTCACCCTGCTTATTTAACTTATATGCAGAGTACATCATGAGAAACGCTGGACTGGAAGAAACACAAGCTGGAATCAAGATTGCCGGGAGAAATATCAATAACCTCAGATATGCAGATGACACCACCCTTATGGCAGAAAGTGAAGAGGAGCTAAAAGGCCTCTTGATGAAAGTGAAAGAGGAGAGTGAAAAAGTTGGCTTAAAGCTCAACATTCAGAAAACGAAGATCATGGCATCTGGTCCCATCACTTCATGGGAAATAGATGGGGAAACAGTGGAAACAGTGCCAGACTTTATTTTTTTGGGCTCCAAATCACTGTAGATGGTGACTGCTGCCATGAAATTAAAAGATGCTTACTCCTTGGAAGAAAAGTTATGACCAACCCAGATAGTATATTCAAAACCAGAGAAATTACTTTGCAGACTAAGGTGTGTCTAGTCAAGGCTATGGTTTTTCCTGTGGTCATGTATGGATGTGAGAGTTGGACTGTGAAGAAGGCTGATCGCCGAAGAATTGATGCTTTTGAAGTGTGGTGTTGGAGAAGACTCTTGAGAGTCCCTTGGACTGCAAGGAGATGCAACCAGTCCATTCTGAAGGAGATCAGCCCTGGGTGTTCTTTGGAAGGAATGATGCTAAAGCTGAAACTCCAGTACTTTGGCCACCTCATGAGAAGAGTTGCCTCATTGGAAAAGACTCTGATGCTGGGAGTGATTGGGGGCAGGAGCAGAAGGGGACGACAGAGAATGAGATGGCTGGATGGTATCACGGACTCGATGGACGTGAGTCTGAGTGAACTCCAGGAGATGGTGATGGACAGGGAGGCCTGGCGTGCTGCGATTCATGGGGTTGCAGAGTCCGACACGACTGAGCGACTGAACTGAACTGACCTGAGTCACTATATTCACTGTCTGCCAGAGTTTGCTCTAAGTCATGTCCATGGAGTCAGTCATGCCATCCAACCACCTCATCTTCTGGTGCCCCTACTCTTCCTTCCCTCAATCTTTCCCAGCAGCAGGGTCTTTTCCAGTGAGTCGGCTCTTGGCATACATGCCCGAAGTATTAGAGCTCCAGCTTCAGCATCAGTCCTTCCAATACCCTTAGGATTGTCTGGTTTGATCTTCTTGCAGTCCAAGGAGCTCTCAAGGGAGTTCTCCAGCACCACAGTTTGAAAGAATCAATTCTTCACTGCTCATAGATAAAACACATCCAAGTACCTAGTTTTTCAGTAGCACCAGTGAAGAATCTGAAGTCAGAACTCCTAAAATACTCCCAGCTCAACTTCCAGCCCCCCTGATCCCACCAGTAACCTTGATGTCTCAGGGTCGAGGAGCACACCATCACCAGTTGACAGACCACACCTGTGTTCGGGGAGCCGGCTTGTTAACACGCGCAGACAATACACACAGCAGGGACAGCGGGGCGTCACTGATCCGTGAGTGTTTGTTGGAGACGTTAGTAATTACAGCATCACTGGTGTGACAGTGAAATGCTGTTTTCCCTTTATTGTAATTAACTGATAGTGGTGACAATCCCCAGTCCTGTGTTTATGTGACACGGAGCGTATAAGAACTCCCAGAACTTTACAGACAGTGTATTCGTCTGTGCAGCCGCAGAGCAGTGGGCGGGAGAAGGCACGGCGGCGCTCACTCGAGAGCCTGGCAGGAAAACGAGACGGGATGGGGACTGGCTCCTGTTCACCCCCGCGGCCTCGGGGAGGCGTTGGTCTTCTCAGAACCTCAGTGCCACCATTTGAAATGAAAGTGCTGCACGCCGTGCTTAGGACAACCTCTCCTGCACATGATATTCTTGTGTAAGAGAGTGAATAAATCGGAACACACAGACCCCTGTTGTCTTAATTATCTGGAAGTCTCAGGCTGAAGGGTCTGACAAATGAAAGTAGTGAATGAATGCACCAAGCGCCATTGGCATGACAGGTTCCTGACCTGTGAAGTGGGTCTTTTAATGAGCTTTCTGGGAGGCTTTCTTTCCAGGTATTTAGACCATTACACAAGGAGAGAGAAATCAAGTTTTCTGTTAATTGAAAGCAAACTGGGATGAAACTATCACAGAACTCCTTTTGCTTCTCATGAAAAAGATGGGGTGCAGGAGGCCAAGACTTAGTTGGGGACCCCAGTGGGTCTGGACCACCTAAACGTTTGGAGAGTTCTGACATTCAATGAAATGAAATCTTCAAAGCCCCTTGTTCAGGGCCAGACGCATTAGACATGAAGGTGGAGACAGCTGGGTTTAGGATGACACCTGGCTCCTCCACCACCCGCTGGCTGACTGCAGCCTGGGAAAGAGGGTGCATTCTGTGGGGTCGCCGGGGCCCCCTTACGGCGAGCCTCTGCACCCTGCTGGGCTCATCTTCTTGGTGGCCCAGCCGTCAGGGATGTTGCCAGGCCTCCACTCAATATAAGCAGAGATCTCGAGGCAGGAAGACGTGAAACCACTTGTCTGAGGCCACTCCCTGGGAAGGAGCAGACTGGGCCGTCACCCGTGTCCACTGACACCTGTGCCCTGGACAGTCACAGCCCGCCACCTGGGAGCGCAGAGCTGTGCTCACGTGACCTGCTGGACCCAGAGCCTGTGCCAAGCTCGGCCGGGAAGAGCAGGAACTTTCTGACCCTTCCCCCAGGAGTGAGGGTCCGCTACAGCATCGCCACCAACCACAGGAATGTTTCCCTTTATTTAATCCCAAATACCTTCCTTTGACAACTTGTCATCACACATGTGTGTGGAAAACACACCTCCTTGGAAGCTCCTCCTTGCTGTGACTCGAGCTGTGATCAGAGGGAGATGACGGAGCCAAGGCAGAAAGGGTCCACTTGAGAAAGCGGGGTGTTTTAAGGGCAGTGTGTCCTCAGTCTGAAAATCTGACATTTGAAAGCCACCTTCGATTTTTCTAAAAAAAAAAAATAAAGGTCTATTGTAGCCTATGAAGAGCATGTATAACACGAGGAGAACTTTGCCTAGAGAAAGTAACACTTTCCTTTTCTCTCTTTGAGAAGTTGACTTTGCAAGAGAAAAAGTAAGATTCTGTCCCCCGAGACACCGGAGCATAGGGAGAGAGGGCAAGATGGTGGGGTCTAGTGGGTCCCACCCCCGAGTCCCCTGCCCCCCCGGCCTGCACCTGCAGGCGCTGGGTCCCAAGGGTCAAGGAGAAGTGGGCACTCACAGAAATGATGCTGTAGGTTTCACAGTTTTGATCTACATGGGCTTGTTATGCTCAGAGACCCAGGAGGCCCAGTCAGACCTGGTGGGCAGTGCACTGCCCCGCCAGCCAGGGAAGGGGGCACTGGGGTCAGTGGCTGGACTCTCTGTCTCTCCCTGACCTCCCTCTGCAGCTGCAGGGTGAGCAGACTGGGATAACTGAGATGCCTGGGGAAGGCTGGCGGGATGGAGGGGGGCTCACTTCACGACGAGGAGCCCCAGCCGGGCAGGGCGGGTGGACGGCTGGACCCGAGCAGCGGCGGTGCTAGAGTGAGTCCACTCATCTCTGCCAGAGCTGCAGGGTACAGACCCCTTCCCCTGGGCCCTGTGCCCCTGGGTGGGTAGGCAGGATGGCAGTCCTTGCTATGACAGAGACAGCAGTGGGTCCAGGAAGCAGGAGGGCCTCCCGAGGAGGCCAGGCCAGGCAGATGGCAGGTCGGTGCTGGAGGTGGGGTGATGCGTCTGAGGCTGGTCCAGAGAGTTCCGCCTCTACACAGGCAGCCTGGGGCAGGACCACGCGGAGCTTGGAGCCGGGCCGACATCCTGTCCGCAGACCCCAGCTCCCACCCTAGGGCCTAGCATCGTGGGGTCACCAGAGAGAGGATCCAATGCCACCAGGCCTGGGGACAACTGTGAGGCTGGTGATCTGAACTCTGGATCAAGCCCAGGTGCCTGGCATTCCACCTACCAAACTGCCTGGGCTGCAGAGAGTGAGGGAAAGGGAGACGCCCCCACACAGGGACCCGCACGAGGGTCACCTTCAGAGACCCAGCAGATGCAGAGCTGAGCTGGCTGTCAGGTCCTGGACGGGCCATGTGCCTGAAATGACATATGGCAGGGTCTTTGCCCCTTGGAGACCCACGGTTGGGAATGTTGACAAGCTTGCCGGCAGCAGGGCAGATTCCTGGAGTCATGGTGCGGGCTCGCGGGTGCTCTTTGCTGGAGCCACGGCGCGGGCTCGCGGTTGCTCTTTGCTGGGTTTTCTGTTTGCTCTGGTTTTCTTTCTAATTTTAGCATCTCTAGTGGTCCCGTCGGGGACAAGTCCTGGCACAGTGAGAATGCAGGGGCTGTCCTGCCTCTTCTGATGCCCTGAGACCACCTGCCCACAGACTCTGCAGGTTTGGACCTGAGGGGCTTTGCAAGGCTTCTCTCCCGGTTCCTGCAAAGGAGAGGAAGAACCGTGCCCTGGGGTCCTCCAGAGGGTGAGGAGCCAGCCAGGCACGAGGGTGAGGGTGTGTCTTTGAAGAGGCTTCCGGTTTGGGAGTGGATCTGCCTGACCTTGGGCCCTCCTTAGCCTCTCTCACTCACAGCCCCCCTCCTCCACCCTCCCAGCCTACGTGACCCTCAGGATTGGATGGCACGTGGTCGTCACCTGCCTAGCAGCCTGTGATCACTGAGGAGCAGGCTGTGCCATTGCCACACACAGGGGACGCAGAGCCCGCTGAGTCCTCAACCAGAGGCGTGTGCACATGTCAGCTTCGGGAAAAAAAAAGTGCCTTATCTAACAGCATTTTGCCCTGGGGATGCCTGTCCACAAATATTTGCTTAGTGCCAGATTCACACGCACAGGAGATGCACCCAGCCATCCCGGGGACCAGAGAGAGGGTGCAGGGACATTCCAGGCTGAGCTGGGCTGGGAGCACAGAACCGGGAAGGAATTGGTGACACCGATGCCTGGAAACGTGGGAGGAAGAAGCTGCTGGTTTCCAGTCAGCATCTTCATGGAGGGCTTGACCAGACTCAGAAAGAAGACTTTCTAAAACATCCGGCTGGACAAGGCTGCAGAGCGCGTGGGAGACACTGAGCGATCAGATGGGATCAGACATCAAAAAGGTGACCCAAGAAATTAAAAGACCCTTACTCCTTGGAAGGAAAGTTGTGACCAACTTAGACAGCGTATTTGGAGAAGACAACGGCACTCACTCCAGTACTCTTGCCTGAAAAATCCCATGGGTGGAGGAGCCTGGTAGGCTGCAGTCCATAGGGTCGCTAAGAGTCAGACAAGACTGAGTGACTTCACTTTCACTTTTCACTTTCATGCATTGGAGAAGGAAATGGCAACCCACTCCAGTGCTCTTCCCTGGAGAATCCCAGGGACAGGGAAGCCTGTGGGCCGCCGTCTATGGATGAGGCGGCATCATCTCTGCCTCATCCAAAGACTCTGCCATCTTTGCACAGAGTCAGACATGACTGAAGTGACTTAGCAGCAGCAGCAGCAGACAGCATATTAAAAAGTAGAGACATTACTTTGTCAACAAAGGTCTATCTAGTCAAGGCTATGGATTTTCCAGTAGTCATGTATGGATGTGAGAGTTGGACTATAAAGAAAACTGAGTGCTGAAGAACTGATGCTTTTGAACTGTGGTGTTGGAGAAGACTCTTGAGGGTCCCTTGGACTGCAAGGAGATCCAGCCAGTCCATTCTAAAGGAGATCAGTCTTGGGTTTTCATTGAAAGGACTGATGTTGAAGCTGAAACTCCAATGCTTTGGCCACCTGATGCGAAGAGCTGACTCATTTGAAAAGACCCTGATTCTGGGAAAGATTGAGGGCAGGAGAAGGGGATGACAGAGGATGATGTGGTTGGATGGCATCACTGACTCAATGGACATGAGTTTGGGTAAACTCCAGGAGTTGGTGATGGACAGGGAGGCTTGGTATGCTGTAGTTCATGGGGTCGCAAAGAGTCAGACAAGACTGAGCAACTGAACTGAACTGAACTGAGAAACTCAAATCAAAGCACAATGAGGTATCAACACACACTGGTCAGAATGGCCAGCATCAAAAAACTACAAAAGACAAATGCTGGAGAGGATGTGGAGTAAAGGGAACCCTCCTACACTGCTGGTGGAAATGTAAATTGGTACAGCCACTAAGGAGAATAGTATGAAGATTACTAAAAAAAAAAAACCTAAAGAATAGAGCTACCATATGATACAGCAATTCAACTCCTGGGCGTATATCCATATAAGACTCTAATTCAAAAAGATCAGTCAGTCACTCAGTCCTGTCTGACTCTTTGCGACCCATGGACTCTGCAGCACGCCAGGCCTCCCTCTCCATCGCCAACTCCCGGAGTTTACTCAAACCCATGGCCATTGAGCCGGTGATGCCATCCAACTATCTCATCTTATGTCTTCCCCTTCTCCCGCCTTCAATCTTTCCAAGAATCAGGATCTTTTCCAATGAGTCAGTTCTTCGCATCAGGTGGCCAAAGTATTGGAGTTTCAGCTTCAACATGTCTTTCCAATGAACACCCAGGACTGATTTTCTTTAGGATGGACTGGTTGAATCTCCTTGCAGTCCAAAGAACTCTCAAGAGTCTTCTCCAACACCACAGTTCAAAAGCATCGGTTCTTCAGCACTCAGCTTTCATTACAATCCAACTCTCATATCCATACCTGACTACTGGAAAAACTGTAGCTTTGACTAGACAGACCTTTGTTGACAAAGTAATGTCTCTGCTTTTTAATATGCTGTCTAGGTTGATCATAACTTTCCTTCCAAGGAGCAAGTGTCTTTTAATTTCATAGCTACAATCACCATCTACAGTGATTTTGGAGCCCCCCAAAATAAAGTCTGTCACTGTTTCCACTGTTTCTCCACCTATTTGTCATGAAGTGATGGGACCAGATGCCATGATCTTAGTTTTCTGAATGTTGAGTTTTAAGCCAAAATTTTCACTCTCCTTTTTTTACTTTCATCAAGAGGGTCTTTAGTTCCTCTTCACTTTCTGCCATAAGGGTGGTGTCATCTGCATATCTGAGGTTATTGATATTTCTCCCAGCAATCTTGATTCCATTGTGTTTCTTCCAGCCCAGTGTTTCTCATGATGTACTCTACATAGAAGTTAAATAAGCAGGATAAGAATATACAGCCTTGACGTGTTCCTTTCCCGATTTGGAACCAGTCTGTTTTTCCATGACCAGTTCTAACTGTTGCTTCCTGATCTGCATACAGATGTCTCAAGAGGCAGGTCAGGTGGTCTGGTATTCCCATCTCTTTCAGAATTTTCCACAGTTTCTTGTGATCCACACAGTCAAAGGCTTTGGCATAGTCAACAAAGCAGAAGTAGATGTTTCTCTGGAACTCTCTTGCTTTTTCAATGATCCAGCAGATGCTGGCAATTTGATCTCTGATTCCTCTGCCTTTTCAATTCAGCTTGAACATCTGGAAGTTCATGGTTCACATACTGTTGAAGCTTGGCTTGGAGAATTTTGAGCTTTACTTTGCTAGCATGTGAGATGAAGGCAATTGTGCTCTGGTTTGAACATTCTTTGGCATTGTCTTTTTTGGGGGGATTGGAATGAAATTGACTTTTTCCAGTCCTGTGACCACTGCTGAGTTTTCCAAACTTGCTGTCATATTGAGTGCAGCACTTTCATAGCGTCATGTTTTAGGATTTGAAATAGCTCAACTGGAATTCCGTCACCTCCACTAGCTTTGTTCGTAGTGATGCTTCCTAAGGTACATTTGACTTTGTATTCCAGGATGTCTGGCTCTAGGTGAGTGATCACACCATCGTGATTGTCTGTGTTGTGAAGATCTTTTTTGTAGAGTTCTTCTGTGTATTCTTGTCACCTCTTCTTAATATCTTCTGCTTCTTTAGGTTATACCATTTCTGCCCTTTATTGTTCCCATCATTGCATTAAATGTTCCCTTGGTATCTCAAATTTTCTTGCAGAGGTCTTTAGTCTTTCCCATTCTATTGCTTTCCTCTATTTCTTTGCACTGATCACTGAGGAAGGCTTTCTTATCTCTCCTTGCTATTGTTTGGAACTCTGCATTCAAATGGGTATAGTGTTCCTTTTCTCCTTTGCCTTCAGCTTCTCTTCTTTTCATAGCTATTTCTAACGCCTCCTCAGACAGCCATTTGCCTTTTTGCATTTCTTTTTCTTGGGGATGGTCATTTTCACTGCCTCCTGTACAATGTCACAGACCTCCATCCATAGTTCTTCAGGCACTCTATCAGATCTAGTCCCTTGAATCTATTTCTCACTTTTACTGTATAAGTGTAAGGAATTTGATTTAGGACATAAGTGAATGGTCTAGTGGTTTTCCCCACTTTCTTCAATTTCAGTCTGAATTTGGCAATAAGGAGTTCATGATCTGAGCCACAGTCAGCTCCTGGTCTTGTTTTTGCTGACTGTATAGAGCTTCTCCATCTTTGGCTGCAAAGAATATAACCAGTCTGATTTCAGTGTTGACCATCTGGTGATGTCCATGTGTAGAGTCTTCTCTTGTGTTGTTGCAAGAGGATGTTTGCTATGACCAGTGCATTCTCTTGGCAAAACTCTATTAGCCTTTGCCCTGTTTCATTCTGTACTCCAAGGCCAAATTTGCCTGTTACTTCAGGTATTTCTTGACTCCCTGCTTTTGCATTCCAGTCTCCTATAATGAAAAGGACATCTTTCATGGGTATCCATTCTAGAAGGTCTTGTAGGTCTTCGTAGAACTGTTCAGCTTCAAGGAGCAAGTGTCTCTTAATTTCTGCAGTGATTTTGGAGCCCAGGAGAATAAACTCTCACAGTTTCCATTGTTTCCCCATCTATTTGTCATGAAGTGATAGGACCAGATGCCATGATTTTAGTTTTCTGAATGTTGAGTTTTAAACCAACTTTTTGACTCTCCTCTTTCACTTTCATCAAGAGGCTCTTTAAGTTAAAGGAGGTTACCATTATCTTCATTACCTCCATCATAGTTTGGCCTCAGGTCAAACAACAGGGATGGAACACAGTCCTGTTCATCAACAGAAAATTGGATTAAAGATTTACTGAGCATGGCCCCACCCATCAGAACAGGAGGCAGTTTCCCCCTCAGTCAGTGTCTGCCATCAGGAAGCTTTCATTAGCCTCTTATCCTCATCCATCAGAGGGCAGACAGAATGAAAACCACAATCACACAAAACTAACCAAATTGATCATGTGGACCACAGTTCAGTTCAGTCACTCAGTCATGTCTGACTCTTTGCGACCCCATGAATTGCAGCACGTCAGGCCTCCCTGTTCATCACCATCTCTTGTAGTTCACTCAGACTCACATCCATTGAGTCGGTGATGCCATCCAGCCATCTCATCCCCTGTCGTCCCCTTCTCCTCCTGCCCCCAATCCCTCCCAGCATCAGAGTCTTTTCCAATGAGTCAACTCTTCCTTGTCTAACTCATTGAAATTATGAACCATGCCATGTAGGGCCACCCAAGACAGATGGGTCATGGTGGAGAGTTCTGACAAAACGTAGCGCACTGGAGAAGGGAATGGCAAGCCACTTCAGTATTCTTGCCTAGAGAACCCCATGAACAGTATGAAAAGGCAAAAATATAGGACACTGAAAGATGAACTCCTCAGGTTGGTAGACGCCCAATTCAAAAAGATACATGTACTCTTATCTTCACACTGGCAATATTCACAATAGTGAAGACATGGAAGCAACTTAAGTGTTCATCAACAGATGAATAGATAAAGAAGATGTGATACATACATACAATGGAATACTATTGAGCCAGAAAAAGAAGGAAATGATGCCATTTTCAGCAACATGGATGGACCTAGAGATGACCATACGAAGGGACGTACGTCAGACAGAGAAAGGCAAATACCATGTGACGTCACTTATATGTGAAATCCAAAGAAAACGAATAAAGTGGACTTATCTATGAAACAGAAAGAGAATCACGGACGTAGAGATCAGACTTGTGGATGCCAAGTGGTAGAGGAGGTGGGGGAGGGACGGAGCGGAAGCTCGGGGTGAGCAGATGCAAACTTTTGCATGCAAGATGGGTGAGTATCAAAGTCTTAGTGTTTAGCACAGAGATCTATATTCAACATCTGGGAATAAACTGTAATGGAAAAGAATACAAAAAAAGAATATATATATGTATATATGTATAACTGAATCTCGTCTACTGTATAACAGTAGAAGTTAAGACAACATTTAAGCCAAATATACTTCAATAAGGGACTCCCTCATAGCTCAGGTGGTAAAGAATCGGCCTGCAGTGCAGGAGACCCAAGTTTGACCCCTGTGTGGGAAAGACCCCGTGGAGAAGGGAATGGCAACCCACTCCAGTATTCTTGTCTGGAGAATCTCATGCACAGAAGAGCCTGGCGGGCTACAGTCCATGTGGTCACTAGAGTCGGACTTGACTTAGCAACTGAACCACACTTCAATAAAACACATTTTTAAAGAAATAAAATCTGAAAAGATGGGGCGTGAACGTGTGACCCAGGCTCAAGCACCCGGGCACCCAGGGGCCTCTTGCTTCCTGGTTTTCACAGCAGCGAGTGGGGATGTTATTAGCACTTCCTGCCCAGGAAGGTGAAGAAAAATGAATGAAATGACCCATCTAAAGTGCCTGGACGGGAGCCGTTACTGGGAAGAGCTTGGAACAGCAAGCTGTGCCGTTCAGTCCTGCACTGGGACCCGGGGCGGTACAGTGTGTTTGGAGGGACGTGGCTGGAAAAGCCACGTGGCAGGAGAAACCCAGGGTCCTCCTGGGCCGAGGTTGAGGTGTGGCTGCATCCGGTCAGGAGACCCTGAGGTCCTGCGAGTGGAGGGGACAGCCCAGCTTCCTGTCACCTGGAGGGCGGCTCCGGGACTCGTGTGGAAGGACAGTGCCACCAGACTCAGAGGGGGCCCACTGCGGGGAGAGAGCTCAAGTCAGGCGCGGAGGGCGCAGAGCCCAGACAGAAAGGCTGGGGATGGCATTGCTGTGTCCCAAGAAGGCAGGACATTTCCAGGTGTCTCGTGGGGCCCTAAGGAGGAAACTGGGGTCCGAGGGTCAAATGTTCAGGGAAGCGTCTTACTGAGAAAGAGCTTAGATGTCCGCTCTGCCTGCCTGGAACGGCCCCCCGAGACCCACCGCCAGTTCACTGGAGGCGGAGAACGGCAACTCTGCTCCCGCACGAGACCCTGGGCAATGTAGCTGAGTCTCCAAGGCCCAGGCTCCTCATTGCAGAGACCGTGGCCGTGGACACCTGAGACCATTCTCAGGAAGCCACGTGCAGCCCCTGGTCCACACCACACTCACCTACTCCTACCTTCAGCCCAAAGCTGCCAACCGCTGGCCAGGACAGACGGGCAGCTGTCCCTGCAGGGAAAGGCTCGGGTCATAGAACCTGTCAACTCTGAAGCTCCCAGGACTGGCGGCTAATAAAAACTATTAATGAGTAACAACCATGATCGGGAGCCCAGTGGCTTCCCAGACAGGGGTTCTCGTTGTTCAGCCAGCCGGCAGGGCAGGTGTTTCAGCTCCGAGTGTCCAGCTGAGGAAATGAGTGTCCTGAGACTCAGTGACCGTCCCCGGGTCAGACAGCCGGTAGGCGCTATCGCCAAGGCAAAGCCGGGTGTTACATGCACAACCTACCCCCAGCGTTCACGGGGATGCCGGGCCCCAGCTGCCCTCCTGGCTCTGCAGGGTCTGCTCGGGGATCTGCCCGAGGGGAGTGAGGTCCAGGTCGAGTTGGTTCACAGCCGTGTCCCCCAGGCCCAGCTCAGGCCTGCACAGTGGGGCTCCTTCATGAATATTGTACAATGGGTGAATAAATGAGCAGGGGGAGCCCCAGCTGGGGCGGCGGAACGGAGGGTACAGCAGTGAAGGATGGAGCGGAGGCTGTGGGTCTGGACCACGAGGTGTGTGAGCACGCAGGGCCTGCCTCGGCAGGCGCAGCCACAGAGCACAGGCATGGGAAAGGTCCCGGAAAGGTCAGCGCCAAGCCCGAGAAACCACTCGGCATGAAACAGCCGGGGAGGCGCGACCGGGAGCAAGCAAGCCTTGCACGGGAATGAAGAAGGGTGCCTTTGCAGAAAACCTGAGCTCATTCTCCTGAAAGAGAGCGCGAAACAATCTCAGAAACGGGGAAGGCACTCACACTGTGATGCTTTCAGACACGGCAGAGAAATCTCTCCAGACTGAGCTCCAGGGCCACGCTGCTTCAAGCTCCAGGGAGGAAAGACAAGGGGGTCCCTTGCTGTCTGTGACCTGGGGTTTCCTAAAGATGCCCAGGCCAGCAAAGCTCCCGAGGGGCAGGCTGTACAACAGAGCTAACATCCGGAACCATGCTCAGCTCAGCAGCCATCTCCAGAGTGCTGGGGGCGGGGGAGATGGGGGCTGGAAACTTTCACTTGTCATTAAAAACAGCTTAGCTTCCAATCGCTCTGAACTGTAAGGAGCCTCTGGAGCAGAAGAGGGGAAGAGCATGGATTGAAACTAAACTCTCTGTTTTCATTCTTTATTCCTGTTTCACTCATTTTATTTCTTTGCCCATAAGCCCCATGGCAGGATGCCGGGCTCCCCGGCTCATCTGTTCTCACCTGAAGCTGCTCTGCCATCATTTTCTACCTGGCACAGGAAGGATGCTGCCTGCAGAAGGCACTCCACTCAAGGAACAGCCTCTGTTTTTAGCAGAACAAACGCGTTCCTTTGCTCAGGGGCACGGGCTGCAGCTGAGGCCATTCCGTCCTTTGGCAAACATGTGAGGAGGCTTCTTGGCACAGCAGACAGACTGCTTGGGAAAGCGGCCAGACACCACGATTATTTCTTTTCTTGCTCTGATGGGGCAAACATGAGGTCTAACCATGATGTCATAAGAGTGATTGTTCAGAGCCCTGGATGAGGCCATCTGATTCCCAGCCTCACCTGAGTCACGGTCCTTTCGAATCCAACATTGCTTCTTAAAATCAGTTCAGTTCAGTTCAGTCGCTCAGTCGTGTCCGACTCTTTGTGACCCCGTGGACTGTAACCTACTAGGCTTCTCCGTCCGTGGGATTCTCCAGGCAAGAATACTGGAGTGGATTGCCATTTCCTTCTCCAGGGGATCTTCCCGACCCAGGGATCGAACCCGGGTCTCCCGCATTAGAGGCAGACGCTTTAACCTCTGAGCCACCAGGGAAGCCCTGCTTCTTATTGCTTCTTAAAATAAATACCGAAAATGACTTTGTATGAAGGGCAAGACAGATCTTGGCCATTTAACGATGACCTGAGGATTTAATGAATGAGTAAAATATTCTCTGGCCAGATTGTGAAATTATTTTCCAATTTTGCCCCAGAAAGAAGTTTCCCATCTATTTAACACAGCCCTTGGAGTTTTGTCCTAAACATACGGTGGCTGGGATGTAGAAAACTACTGATGCCAGAGGTCTCTCTGCTCCCCCCCAGACGGCGGCCCCTGGGCAGGCGAGCCGCCCGCGCCCGCTCTCGCTTGTCAACCGATGTGAGCAGGGCAGGCCGGCGCTCTGCCGCCGGGATGCTCCCTTCCCTGGACTGAGAGCCTGCTGGCTGCTAAACCTCGGGTCAGGCTGTTCCATCACGAGCTCCCTTATTTCTCCCACTTTTATCAGGAGGGCGTGTTCAGATCCCGTGTCACTGCTGGAGAACTTGCACCCAGGCGCATCTTCCCCAGGATCGCACGCCGGGATTGGAACTCAGGGCCTCGGACTCCAAGTTGGGCCCTTCCTGAAGCGGTGCCGCGTCTCCTTACAGATGCACAGCCCTTGGGGAGAGCGAGGGCTTCGTGCCACCCCCCATCACTGAGAACCTTCCAGAGAGGCCCGCAGGAAGGGGGCAGCTGTGCGTGGCTGGGAGGACTCCCTTGAGTTAGCCCTGCCTCAAGGGAGCCCCGTCTGGCGGGGCTCAGATGAAGTCCAGCGCCTCCATCGTGACCTTAAATGGAACATCAAACGTTACTAGAATTATCTGCTCTGCAAACCCCAAGGACGGAGGCATTTATATCTGACAGTCACAAGGAAGTTATCGCAGGTAATAAGACACTCTTTTGGCTGCAACTGGAGGCAGGAAAATTGGGATGAGACAAAGAGAGAGGGAGGGGAGTGCGGCAGACAGCGAGGGGGGCCGCCCAGAGGGGAGGGGGCCCGGGTCTGGGCGGAGGGCCTTGCTCGTGAGCCCACTGGGGCTGACACCAACACGCAGAGGTCTGCAAGGAGTTTACCGGGGGGCAGGCACCCCTGCGGGAGGCTCAGGAGGGGGCCTGGGGCCTCCTTCCATGGGCCAGTGCTCACTGAGCCCGCGCACCCACCTCACCTCCCAGCCTCGGGCGACAACACGCAGGCGGAGCTCAGGGACCCCCGGGCTGGGGAGGGCAGCTGCGGGAAGCTGTGCCCGGGGGGTCCTCCGGGGCTGGGGGGGCACTCCTTCTGTGAGCCCCAGGGGAGAGGGAAGCAGGGTAAGACAAGAAGGATCACCTTCTGGAAAACCCGAGTCCCCTGAAAGACGACAGGAAAGACCACACGTCCGGGACCACGGCGGCTGAGTCCCGGGGGGAGGTCAGGGCTGCCGGCCTGGTCAGCGAGAGGCCCCGCGCCGCGGGCGGCAGGCGGGGCGTTTGGCTCACGGGGACAGAGCTCCTGAGTCACGGCCTGCGGGTGGCAAGACGAAGCGGGTGGGGTGGCCGGGGCTCCCCTGGGCCCCTGGGGACGGCGTCACCTCCCCTCGGGAGCCCGCGAGGGCTCAGGGCTGGCCGAGGGCACGGCGGGGTGGGCGCTTGCTGAGAGGGTGTCCGTCTGCAGGGAACTCAGCTACGTCAGGGCTGGGGGAGACGCCCTGCGGGGAGAGCCCCAGGGATCTGAAGAAGGTTCTGGAAGCATCGCCACTGGCTGAGAAACTGCCCCCAGATGGCAAGCCGCGTCAGGAGGCGGGAGCAGGGCAGGAGGCAGCACACCCTGCCCCTGGTGCGGCAGACAGAGCAGGGCGAGAGAAGGAGCGGCCCGCGGAGACAGAGGAGCCGCGCCACGCAGGGGACAGAGGCGGCCGCGACGCTGCAGGCAAGCACGGGAGAAAACCCCGGAGCACGCGCCACGCTCGAGCGCTTCTGGAAAAAAGGCGCAAGGAGCCGGAGCGCTGCAGAAATTCAGAGGTCGAACCGGAAATAGGTAAAAAGAAGCCATTTTCTCTCCTCTGCAGAGAGTTCCAGAGGAACTGCCAGGGCAGAAGACCCAACAGAGAACAGCAGGGGACAGGAGCAGGGCAGGGTCAGCGAGAGGCCGCCTGGACTCCACGAGCCCCCTCCCGGCTGCCCCAGGAGGAAGCCCCTGAGTACAGGACCCCCGGCGTGGGAAGTGACGGGAGGGAGAGGAAAGAGACGGCCCCCGGCCTGCAGGACAGCCGCCAGGGCGGGAACCCAGAGGCAGACGGGGCTGACCGTGAGCTGGGCCCGCGCTCCGTTCAGGAGGAGGGGCCTCTGAGCTTTGGCCCAGGAGACCCCAAGGGCCGGCTCTGTGGCCAGCAGAGCTGAGAGGTGTTCTGGATGACCCAAAGCCTCACCTGCTTCTCAAATGTGGGCCGTGGACCAGGAGCCTGGCCTCCCCAGGGAGCATGTTGATGAAGACCTTCCCTCCCGCCGAGAGGTCCACTCCAGCCTGGGATTCCTCGCTGACACGGAGAGAGGTGGTGCCCGGGGGGAAGGATCCACTCCCCCACCTTGTGGGAGGGCGGGGGCCACTGGCCATGAATGGACAGCCACTCTGCTTTACAGGCTGCGTGAGCCTGGAGGACCTCGAGACAGCCAGTCCCCAAGGCTGGGGTGAGCACGACCCCCTCCTGGACTGATGACTGGTGAGTTAAGTGAGACCTCTGCAAACACAGCAGCCTGGTGGCCGGCCACCATGAGTCTGAATCCCCGTCGACAAGTGCAAGCAGGCCCCGTCTCCACCTTCACCCTCGCCCCGCGCTGCTCCAGGCCCTGTCCCCGAGGGGAGCGAGGGGCTGCGGGGCCGCTGGGTGTCCAGTGGTCAGTCCCCACACCCCTGCGACTTCTCCCTGGGTTCTGGAACAGAGTGGCCTCCTCTGTTCCTCCTGGTGCCCTGATGCCTCAGAAATGGTTTACTGGCAGAGAGTGCCAATCCCGTCAGCCCCCTTATCCACGGTTCTCCTTTCCGAGGTTTCAGCGACCTGCAAACCAAGCTCAGTAAACACGGAATGAAAAATTCCAGAAATGAATATTCATGAGTGTTGAATTGTGAGTTAAATTCTAAGTTCTGAATAGGGTGATGGACTTTCGCACCGTCCTGCTTTGTCCCCCCCAGATCCCCATCCAGCAGCAGCGTGGTCCTGGCAGGAGACACAGGGTCATCCGAAGCAGCAGGCCCTCCTGGGGATGCACCCAGAGGTCGACGGGAGGGAGCCTGACCCTACCTCAGGAGGCCGCCGTCACGTGGCATTATCATCGCTCAGCATCACAAGAAGGGGAGGCACAGCATGGTGAGATATTTTGAGAGAAAGACCATACCGGCATAACTTTTCTTATAGTATATTGTTGCAACTGTTCTATTCTATGATTGTTGTCATTAACCTCTCACTGTGCCTAGTTAATCAATTAGCATACACATGTATGGGGAAATGGTATAAACAGGATTGGGTACCACCCACGGTGTTTAGCGTCCCCGGGGGTCTGGGAGCGTATCTGCCAAGGATAGAGAGGACCACAGCACACACTGCTAGAGGGATGTACGGAGGACAGCAAAAAACTGCCAACCCTATGAAACTGGGCACCCAGAGGCGCACCTGTCTCCTTGGCAGGAAGCCTCCCGCTTCCCTCCGCGTTTGTCATTAGATTATGGAATTTTCAGGCTTTGCCTGAGAACTTGGCTGTGTCTCTGCCAACAACAGTGCTGATGGCGGAATGCGGCTGTCCCGGGGCCTCCCGCCACGCCGGCAGGGACAGTGTCCCGGGGCCTCCCGCCACGCCGGCAGGGACAGTGTCCCGGGGCCTCCCGCCACGCCGGCAGGGACAGTGTCCCGAGGCCTCCCGCCACGCCGGCAGGGACAGTGTCCCGGGGCCTCCCGCCACGCCGGCAGGGACAGTGTCCCGAGGCCTCCCGCCACGCCGGCAGGGACAGTGTCCCGGGGCCTCCCGCCACGCCGGCAGGGACAGTGTCCCGGGGCCTCCCGCCACGCCGGCAGGGACAGTGTCCCGGGGCCTCCCGCCACGCCGGCAGGGACAGTGTCCCGGGGCCTCCCGCCACGCCGGCAGGGACAGTGTCCCGGGGCCTCCCGCCACGCCGGCAGGGACAGTGTCCCGAGGCCTCCGCCTCCTGTTTACGCTTCTGCCTCATTAGAGCTCTCTCGCCATGCAGCGCCCACACGGAACCCACGAAAGGAAACGATTTCTTTACAAAATGGTATAAAACTCAAAGCTGCCCCTTACCCATTCCATGCTAATGGGCGATACTCCTGTTGGAAAGTGTCTATTTCTCTAAGACAATGGATAACATGGCACTTGTTCTCCACGGGCTTTCATGAATTACAGTGAAGGACAGAAAAAAAGAAAATCCATATGTCTCTGGAATCCCAGAAATCGAGAATAAAGAGGAACTTTAATGAATATGAAGTTTGAAAATTTTAATGTGCTCAAGAGACCACTAAGACATTGTGATATATTAAGCCTGAGAAACTGAAATTATTAACTTGTATGAACATCATGCTTCCTTATCCTAGATTCTAACAGGAGCCAGCAGTGCCGAGCAGAGAGGTTTTGGCAAATTCATGGAGGACGTGTGTGGACTGAGACGATTCCTGTTGTTTGGGGACATGCCATTCCGGGTGTGGAAGGGAGAAGCTGCAGGCAGGGGTCAGGGGGGTTCTCAGAAACCAGGCTGGATGCTGTGGCTGCAGCCAGGCCCGCCCTGGAGACCAGGAAGCTGGTAGGGGGCTGCACAGATACTCCTGCAGGCTCAGGAAGCGGGACCCCCTTCCCGACTCCAGTCCTGCCCCCCAGTCACTGCCCTTCATTCTCACTGAGCCTCCCTCTGGGCCCTGGCGGGGGAACTGGTGTCTCAGAGGGTTGTGAGTCCTGGGTGTGTGTCGCCTCGGCTTCCCAACTGACAAGTCTGACCCCTGCCCCCAGGTGGCTGCCCTGACCTCATCCCCATGGTGGGACATGAGAAGACATTTCTCACGTCCTCTCCAGTGACTCGTGAAATTTGGGTGAAAATGCTATGACTTTAAGGTTAAAGTTACACATCCTTTACCAGGGAAATATGACTATATACAAAAACGTGCACACATGCACAGGCACAGACACACGCATAGGCACACGCACAGACACATGCACTCTCAGGCCTGGGGGATGCCTTTCCTTCCTCAGCCCCTGCATGTCTTGTCTCAGACCCACCTCCCACCTCGCAGGAGAACTGCCCGCAGAACAGCTGGGACCCACGCCGACCTGTTGTGCAGGGGCCAGGGGACCTGTGCTCACTTAGATCACCGGGATGTGAGGGTCCTTTGACGGTGTCTCCTAGTAGCCAAGAACCCCAACTGCAACACCTCAGACCCCTCAGAAATCAAAAGAGAGCCTCGTAGATCATTAGAGGAGGCTGGTGTCAGCTGGGTGCCCACGTTGGAAAAGAAAATAAACATACATTCACACAAAACATGCATGTACATACATACATACACACATGCATACACATGTACACGTGTATGCTAAGTCGCTTCAATTGTGTCCAACTCTGTGAGACCCCATGAACTATAGCCGCCCCTCCACCCAGGCTTCACTGTCCATGGGATTCTCCAGACAAGACTACTGGAGTGGGTACACACACATGTGTATACACACATACATACACACACATGACTGCATGTACAGAGTTAGAGTCACCTCTGATGGACAGGGAGGCCTGGCATGCTGCGATTCACGGGGTCGCAAAGAGTTGGACACGACTGAGCAACTGAACTGACCTGAACTGATGGCAGCAGGCCCAGCTCCCGTCCCAGATCCTGCCTGTCTGCTGTGACTTTGCAGCTCCTCCATCAGAAGCAGTCACTGTCCCACCCTCCACGTCCAGGGTGTCGAGGAACGTTCTTAGAAGAGCACGGAAACTCTTAGAGCCAGTTCTGCACCCTGAGCCTCCCCACCCAGGCCCTCATTCTCTGTTCTGAAAGGCTGACTCCACAGTGGGAGCAGGCTGGGCAGCCTGGCTGGGAGGGTCTGGATGCCCCAGCTCGGCCTCCATCACAGAGAACGCTCCTGCAGGGCCCATGGAGCCACTGCTGAGAACCACAACCGCCCAGGTATGTGCATGAGCCTGGCTGAAGCCAGCTGAGCCCTGCCCATGGCTGCAGACCCCCTACCCACACTGGCCGGACCCCAGACCCACACGCGGGGGCAAGCCACTGCGAAGCCTTGGGATGGCGTGGCACTCAGGGACGAGTTAAAGGAAGGCCAGCAGCGTGTCACCTGGAAACCACGACAGAGGACAGCCTTGCCGCATTCAGCCCGGGAGCCCGGTGAGTGGGCTCAGGGCCCAGCTTTCTGGAAGGACATGACTCAGAAAGGTTTGAACTTTGAGCAGAGTGAACAATAGCTGAATTGTGAAGCAGCCAGTGTTGGGAAGGGAGGAAGCAGAAGGTTGCTGAGAAGAGATAAGAGCTCAAATGCACACGTCAAGGAAGCAAGTGGTTCACACGGTCAGCACCTAATTTTTAACACAGCCCTTTGCATCACTTCAGTGTGTCCGACTCTTTGAGACCCCACCGACTATAGCCTGCCATGCTCCTCTGTCCATGGAATTCTCTGCGCAGGAATACTGGACTGGACTGCCACGCCCTCCTCCAGGGGATCTTCCTGACCCAGGGATCGAACCTGTATCTCTTACATCTTCTGCATTGGCAGGTGGGATCTTTACCACTGGTGTCAAAACAGCCTCATGCGGGTGAGTGCTGTTCTTATCCGTTTCTGTGGGAGAGAAAGATGGAGATGGTGTGGTGGGCACGAGCTGCCCAAGGTCACGGAGCCCACCCCCTTCCAGAGACTGAGCCGCCAGCCTCGGCCTGTGAAACGGCACAGGGCACGCAGCAGAGGCTCCCGAAAGGTGGGCCAGATGGAAGGTGGGCCTCGCGGGAGACCTGGGTGAGCGGTATGGGCAGGAACGCGTGTCCCGGGTTTGAAAAGGCAGAGGGAACGCCGTGGGCAGGGCGCCAGGCTGTCACCACGGTGGGCTGAGCTTGACAAGGCTTTCAGCTGCAGCCTGACGGAGTGAGGGGCCCAGCGTCACTGAGGAAATGGGGGATCCCCATGGGAGCCCGTCCCTGCCCCCAGCTCCCGGGGACTCTTCTGGAGTCTCCTTGACATTTGGAAATCCCGGGCCCTGAACAGGGTGTCCTAGAATTCTCGTAGCCACCAAGTGATTTAGAGAGCTGCTGGATGACCCCGCCTTGAGGAATTTCTGAAGAAAAAGAGGGCATTTGCAAATGAGGACATTACCCCCTCCCTTCCAGAGACTGAGCCGCCAGCCTCGGCCTGAGAAACGGCACAGGGCACGCAGCAGAGGCTCCCGAAAGGTGGGCCAGATGGAAGGTGGGCCTCGCGGGAGACCTGGGTGAGCGGTATGGGCAGGAACGCGTGTCCCGGGTTTGAAAAGGCAGAGGGAACGCCGTGGGCAGGGCGCCAGGCTGTCACCACGGTGGGCTGAGCTTGACGAGGCTTTCAGCTGCAGCCTGACGGAGTGAGGGGCCCAGCGTCACTGAGGAAATGGGGGATCCCCATGGGAGCCCGTCCCTGCCCCCAGCTCCCGGGGACTCTTCTGGAGTCTCCTTGACATTTGGAAATCCCGGGCTCTGAACAGGGTGTCCTAGAATTCTCGTAGCCACCAAGTGATTTAGAGAGCTGCTGGATGACCCCGCCTTGAGGAATTTCTGAAGAAAAAGAGGGCATTTGCAAATGAGGACATTACCCCCATCACCAAAAAGGAGATCGAGGAACAAAGAGGTTAATTAATTTTCTCTGCGGTCTCGCCGAGAGTCAACTGCTTAACTGGATAAGAAAATGTAACTTGAACGATTTTACGAGTGACGTGCTGACGTCTCCCTCCTGCTCCCCATGTGGCCCAGGAGGTGGGTCCTGCGCCCACTCCTTCCACTTCAGGGGGGGGCCAACCTCTCGACACCACCATCGTGGACAACAAAGCTCCTGGTTTCCTTAGAGAATGAGGCCACGGAGCGCTCCTGTCCTGTCTCAGTAATTAGCCTCACGTCAGCCTTCTCCTGGGCTGACTATCAAATTTTCTATTCACAAGAGTATTCTTCTCCGGTGTCATCACAAAGGCAGATAGGTGGTTAGACACACATCGAAATGTGCCCAGACCTTTATGTCTTTGAACTTGTTCTCTGAGAAAACAGACCATTTCTTTGGGTTCGTGTGTGTGTGTGTGTCCGACTCTTTGTGACCCCATGGACTGTAGCCCAACAGGCTCCTCTGTCCATGGGATTCTCCAGCAAGAACCCTGAAGTGAGCTGCCATGCCCTCCTCCAGGGGATCTTCCCGACCTGGGATCAAGCCCGGGTCTCATGTCTTGCACTGGCAGGCAGGTTCTTTACCACTAGCACCACCTGGGAAGTCCTCAGGCGCCAGTAAAGCCGTATTTACCACTTTAAGAAGGAAAGGGTGTCTTTGAAAATCGCTGCTCATCCTAATATCCATCTGCAATGATCTAACTGTGAATGTCAAGTTTGATTATCGGTCTGTGTGTCTGAGCAGCTACCCCACCAGGGAGAGCTGCCCGGCTCCGGGGAGGGCAGAGGAGCCTTGGGAGGTAGGGGGGATCTTCCCTCCTGAATGAGGGGTGTGGTGACGAAGCTCACACACGACTGTCCCCTGGAATCAGACATCAGAGTGCCAGGTCCCCCTTCTGGGCACCTGACCTCCCCATTGTAGCTGCCAACTCGATCTGTCCACTATTAAAAATGCAGCAGATGGTACGTAAAATATGAAGCCACTTCCAGAACTGCAGACTCTCCAACTCTGGGAGGCAAATAAAGTCTGATTAATCATCTGGAACAGAAGCCTCAACCTCCAGCTCATTGAAAACGTGATTATTTCTGTCCATGTTTGAATATTTTCTGGAATAGCAAGAAAGCGCTCGCTCAGGGCCTGACAGGTCTGGCTGAGCGGGAACGGGAAGCGGTTGCCCTTGGCTGGCAGCTCTCCCCAGGGCTGCCCATTAAGCTCTGCTGTCCGTCCCGCTTCTCCTCGTCCTGAACCACCCTCAATGCCTCTGCAGCTCAGAGTCCCCGTCTCTTAAAGGGGCCACGCAGGCCCCCAGGTCTGCGCTTGCTGCCACTATGGGTGTCCTGCGACCGCCGCAAACGCTTGCCGTGAGCTCGGCGGCCGGAAGCAACAGAAACCTATTCTCTCCCAGTCCTGGGGGCAGGAAGTCCGATCAGCAAGGTGTCTGTGGGACCACGCTCCCACCAGAGGCTCCAGGAACGGGTCCTTCTGCACCCTCTAGATCCAGTGGCTCCTGGCTTGTGGTAGCATCCCTCCAGTCTCTGTTCTGCCTTCTCGGAGCCTAATTCCCTCCCCTGTCTTGGGACACTTACTGCATTTCAGATCCTCTCCAATCCAGGATGGTCTCATCTTCAGACGCTTCACTATGTCAGCAAAAGATCCTTTTCCAAACAAGGTCACCATCACATTCGGAGGTCAGGATGGGGAAGACCTTTTGAGGGGTCCCCATCAGCACCCAGTCCTCCACGATTTTCTCCTTGCTTTGGCTGGCTTGTATGGATTCACTTTTGAGGGGGAAACCACTATCGTGTTAAAAAGTGGGTCTGCTTTGCAGCAGAGCATGGAGACTCTCAGAGAGGAGGGGTCGCCTGGCTCCCTCACTCTGGTCCTCCCGAGGTTGGCCATCACCACTGCTCAGCCAGCTCGAGGCTGTATCAGAGGGCCTGCCACGCGTCTGCAGGGCAAGTTCCCCCCGAGGCCTCTCTGCTGGGCCTGTGCACAGCCGTGCTCTCCCTGTGTCCTCACAGCCATCTCTCGGCGCACACGGGTGTTCACAGCCATCTATCGGCGCGCGCTGGCGCTCACAGCCGTCTCTTGGCGCACACGGGTGCTCACAGTCGTCTCTCGGTGCACGCTGGTGTTCACAGTCGTCTCTCGTGCACGCTGGTGCTCACAGTCATCTCTCGGCGCACGCTGGTGGTCTAATCTCTTCTTAGAAGGATCACTGGCTTAGGGTCCACCCGCCGCACGACCCCACTTTACCTTCATCATCTCTTCCGCGGCCCTGTCTCCAGTGCCTTCGGGGTGAGGGCTGAAACATGCAAATTTTGTAGGGGGAGCAAGTCAATGCTGAACAGCCTCTAAAACAGTCCTGCAACTTTGCAAGCCCCGCCCTTGACTCTGGTCACGTCAAGGCGGTGCTGTGCGCCTGCAGTTCAGCCCAGGGATGAAGGGACAGAGGGAGGAGCTTGGCCTTGCTGGTGGGTTTGACGGAGCGCCCCAGGGCTTGAATCTAGGATGTGAAGCCCATGCCCTTTCCACAGCAGGGGTGAGGAAGATCCAGGGAGCGTCGAGGGGGAGGGGGCCTTCCTGCGGTCCACGTGGGGTCCTCAGACTCCTAGAGAAGTAGCGGCATAGTGGTAGTGTCGCCAGCAGATGGGACAAGCCAGGCTCTGACAAGCGTCCTGCCAGAGAGGAACAAAGCTCCCAGACGCCCGCTCTGCCACGGCCCCGGCCTCATCTCAATCTAGAGAGCAACCTGAACGAGGACACTCACGTTCAGAAAAATAAAGCAAGCTAGGATGACTGCTTCAAGTTCAGATAAAAGCATCATTAATCTTTTAGTAGAAATAAGTCTGTGTTAGTCTACAGGAGTAACAAGTACTACGGGCCGAGTGGCTCAACAATAGACATTTATCGTCTCGCCGGCTGGAGGCTGGACATCCAAGGTCAAGGTGCTGGGAGGCAGGTTTAATTCCAAGGTGTCTTCCCTTGGCTGGCGGCCAGCCGCCAGCTTCCTATGCGCACCTCCCCCTCCCCACACACACACACACAAAGTCACCTTCGCATGGACGCAGGCACAGGGCAAGCGGCCTTTGCACTTCTCGCCAGGACGTGGATCCTGCTGGACCAGGACCTGCCCTCTGGCCTCACTTAGCCTTCACCACTCCTTTAATTTTTCAAGAAGTGTTCCTGGCGGTGCTGGGCCTTTGTGGAGGTGCGTGGCTCAGTGGCTATTGAGCGCAGTCTTAGCTGTTTCGTAGCACGTGGGATCTTAGGTCTCTGACCAGGGCTCAAACCTGTGTCCACTGCATTGGAAGGCAGTCTTAACCACTGGACCACCAGGGAGGCCCCACTTCTTTAAATTTTATATGACATCTTTCAGTCCACAGTGAGATTCCCAAATACTCCATGGGACAAAATTGTACTGCAAATGCGCATTGTTTAACTAGAATTCAAAGGTAACTGGCTGTCCTGTATATTATCTGGTTCAGTTCAGTTCAGTTCAGTCGCTCAGTCGTGTCCGACTCTTTGCAACCCCATGAATCACAGCACGCCAGGCCTCCCTGTCCATCACCAACTCCCGGAGTTCACTCAGACTCATGTTCATCGAGTCAGTGATGCCATCCAGCCATCTCATCCTCGGTCGTCCCCTTCTCCTACTGCCCCCAATCCCTCCCAGCATCAGAGTCTTTTCCAGTGAGTCAACTCTTCGCATGAGGTGGCCAAAGTACTGGAGTTTCAGCTGTAGCATCATTCTTTCCAAAGAAATCCCAGGGTTGATCTCCTTCAGAATGGACTGGATGGATCTCCTTGCAGTCCAAGGGACTCTCAAGAGTCTTCTCCAACACCACAACCCTGGGTTAAATCCCACTTTCTCGGGTGGGTGCTCTAGGCCAGAGACTCAGACCTCTGACTCAGACCTGCTCACTCAGCCCACAGACCTGCTGCCCCAGCACACAAGACACAGCCTCCGAGTGCCCGGCACTCACGTGGGTCCGGCCGGCCTCAGTGCGTGGACGGAAACAGGCGAGCTCGGGGTGGCCCCTGGGACAATCCCAGCTCAGCTGTGAACTTCGTGTGTCCTCCACCTGCTCTGAAACAACAAACATGTGCAGGTCTGATGACAGCTGTGGATATCAGGCACAAATCTGTGAAACAAACAGCTGGTCTCCCATTTCAGGAGACAGAGAGGCCCTTTAACCTGCACAGACCCTGACCCTAGGATGAAGCCAAGGGCTCGGAGCAGCTGACAGATGGGCAGCAGAGTGGACCGTGTTAATTGCTGCTTCTAAATTTCAAAAATATGTTTAGTCTTGATCATGTCTTAATCTTGATCCATTCTTCAGATATGAAACAAAATTTAAAAAAAACACATTTCTATGGTCAAGCTATGCAAGCTCCATGGAGCTGTTCGTGTGTGAAATAAAATGTGCTTGTGCCCACCAACAATATCACACATGTTGCCTGCATATCGCTTCTCTGGGAACTTCGGGTTGTCCTGCAGAACTCGGAGCCTGGAGCCACACGATCCAGGTCTCGAGCTCCGGGCCTTTCTCTCACACCGTGTGTTGCTGATTATTCCAGATCCACTGCTCAGATGGGAGCCTTCATCATGGCGTGGGCAGCAGGGCACAGACTGTGCTCCAAGGAACGATTCCACACTGCGGAGAACACTCACAGTCAACACACATGGACGAATCCAAATGTGCCAGGGCCAGCCCTATAGCTGGGATTTTAAAACTCAGCGTCCGTAGAATGTGGTGGCACTTATGAATGGTTGAATAACAAACATCGACTAATTTGGAACTTTTTAAAAAAATTAATTAAGCAAATTAATTTGGAAGCTAATTACTCTATAATATTGTAGTGGTTTCTGCCATACATTGATGTGCCATTTGTGTACATGCTTCTGTGTTTGTATACTTGTGTGTATGTGTGTATACAGGAGTGTGAGAGTATACACGTGTGTATGTATGTATATAGTGTGTATCCATATGTGTATGTGTTGTGTGAGAGTATGTGTGCTGTGTGTGTACGTGTATGGTGTGTGTGTGTGTGTGAGTGTACATGTGTGTGAGAGTATGGGTGTGTATGTATGTGAGTGTCTTTGTGTGTTGTGAATGTGAATGTGTGAGTGTGTGTGTGGTGTGTGTGTGAGTATGAGCATGGATGTGCTTGTGTGTTGTGTGTGAGTGTGTGTTGTGTTGTGTGGGTGAGTGTACATATTTGTATATGTGCGTATGTTTGCATGTGTGGGTGTGCTTGTGTGATGTGTGTGGGTGTTGTGGGTGAGTGTACATATATGTATGTGTGTGCATCTTTGCATTTGGGGTTGTGCACGTGTGTTGTGTGTGTGTGTTGTGTTGTGTGTGTGAGTGTACATATATGTATGTGTGGGCATGTTTGCTTGTGTGGATGTGCATGTGTGTTGTATGTGTATATGATGTGTGTGCAGTTAAACTCCACAGTAAACAGATCAATTTTTTAGCATCTAGAACAAGAGGGCATTCTTTGCGGGGAGGGTGAAGGATATTTTATCCTGCTCAAAATTAGAGGTGAAAAGTGACCATAAAAAGCCTCCTGACTTTTCCTCCATTTTATTCCTGTTTTACATTTTCTGCAGACACGCTCCCACTTACGCCTGCCCTGGACCCAACTGCCCCACCGTGAGCGATGCCCCTTTATTGCCAGCCATGGGGGGTCTGGATCTGTAGGGTCAGACTGGGCGGGGCAAAGATGCTAAGGGCAGCGGCATGTGGCTTTCTGCCATGGAGAGCACGACCCTGGGATCTACCCCGACAATACACGCAGGGCCCCGTCAGCCTGCTGGGCGTCCCTTCCTCCTCACTGACCCGTCTGCTTAGCTGGCTCACTAGTGCGGCCTGCCCGCTGGGGTGGCTCAGCACCCTTTCTGGATGAAGACCCCGAGGCTCAGGGCGCGCGTTTCTAACGCTGAGTGGTTTTCGGCTCTGCCCTCAGCTCCCGTCTGCTCAGCCCCGCTGTGGGCCCCGCTCTGAGGGCTCACCTGGACACTTACTGATTTCTCTGCAAAGTTTATACCTTCTCTGATCTCAGTGGAGGGGAAGGAGTTAGGGGGCTGCCTCTCCGCGGCCACTCCTGCTGATATGTCTGTCTCCCCATCACCCTGACCCTGGTGCGGGGACGGCCATGCCCGTGCCGCTGGGGTGGCGGTCAGCAGAGGGCCAGGCCTGCACGCGGCACCCCAAGGGCCATCCATCCAGCCTCATCAGGTCAGCCTGGCAGCCCGGACTCGTCAGAGGGGCCCAGCCTCCTCTCGGATCAGGTGGGTGGAGATCTGCTGTCCTGTTCCGAAGCAGCTTGGCCAGAGAGCGGTGGCCGGGGCAGGTGCCAGCCCTGTGCCGCTGGGCCAGGAAGGGGGCCCAGGCCGACTCCCAGAGCCTTCAGCGCCCGGCTCTGAGTCTGTCCCAGATCGCACGGCTCCAGGCCCCGCCACCGCCAGCTGACACAGGCCTCGTGGCTCTCGGGATTCACTGGCCGGGAGCCACTTTGAACTTCACCTGGAGACGAGCAGGTAGACCTGCGCTGGCCTGAGGGTGCTGGCGGGACTCCTAGGGAGACTGGCCTGATCCCTACACAGCCCAGCGTGCATCCCAGAATCTTGGCGGACCTGCCTAGGGCAGCCTTCGCTCTGTATGAAGGGGAGCGCGTGTGAGCTGGGTGTGTGCCGGGTGTGTGCTGGGAGTGCCCTGCAGAGGAAGAGGTCCCCACCCTTGGTGTCCCGTGACATGTTCCTTCCCTGAGATAAATGACTGGGAGGGCGCGCTGAGGACCAGGATTCCGGATTCCCCTCCATCCGGGAAGATGCAGGAGAAGCCTTCAGCTGTGGACAGCAGTCCTCTGAGGACCGCGCTGTGCATTCTCTCCAAGGAGGGACCACAGCCCAGACCCCGCCCCTGGAGGAGGCATGAGGCCCACCCACGCCCCGCCCCTGGAGAAGGCTGAGGCCCACGCCCACACCCCGCCCCTGGAGAAGGCGTGAGGCCCACCCACGCCCCGCCCTCTGCTGGGGCGCTCTGCTCTTTTATCCAGAGTCATTCATTGCTTAAAGGGCACTTTTTTCTTCTTCATCATTTGCAAAGCAGAGGGGAGTTTGAAATATCTGTCTACCAGACGAGTATGCTGCAGCTCCCAGGTATAAATTAGAGATATTAAGCCATGAAAAGAGGGTCCCGATGGCTCATTGGGTAAAGATCCAATTCAAGAGATGCAGGAGTCATGGATTCCATCCCTGGGTAGGGAAGAACCCCTGGAGGAGGAAGTGACAGCCCACTCTAGTATCCTTGCCTGAAAAATCCCACGGACAGAGAAGCCTGGCGGGCTACCGTCCATGGGGTCCCAGAGAGTTGGACACGACTGAGTGACTAGGCATGCAAGACATTAAAGCTACTATGCATAAAATAGGGAAGCAGCAAAGATAAGTTTCGTAGCACAGGGAATTACAGACATTATCTCATAACAGTTTTAATGGAGTATAATCTGGAAAAATACTGAATTGCTATGCTATATATCTGAAACTAACATAATACTGTGAACCAGCCATGCTTCAATAAGTTAAAAAAACAAAATGAAACCTGAAAAAAAAAAAAAAAAAGCCTTAGGTGGGAGGAACTCTTGGCCCAGTGAGCCCCTACCTCCCAGGGCACCCTAAAGATGCCCCTCCACCAATACCAACCCACAGGAGCACCAGGCTGCTCTGCTGTCTATAACAGAGTAACAGGAAGCAATTTAAGATGCCTCCCTGATGGCAGGTGAGTCATCTACGCTGTGTCCACACAGGGGACCAGTCCACGGGAGCAGGACAGGGCAAGGAGCTCCCTGGGCCAGCGTGGTGTCACGGCCGGGATGGGTGTGGTTTGTGGGAAACAGAGGATGCAGAGAATAGACATAGCCCGCTGAATGTACACAGTACAGATAACGCATCTATTGTGGACCCTTCCCTCTGTGTAAGGAATGAGAACACCTGTGTGTTTGCTTAAGTAATAAAGCAGAAGAGGATGAACAGCACCTGACGGGCTGGGAGCTGTCTCTTATACACATCTCCTTCTCGGAGCCTAATTCCCTCCCCTGTCTTGGGACACTTACTGCATTTCAGATCCTCTCCAATCCAGGATGGTCTCATCTTCAGACGCTTCACTATGTCAGCAAAAGATCCTTTTCCAAACAAGGTCACCATCACATTCGGAGGTCAGGATGGGGAAGACCTGGTACACGGCGTTTTACAGCCCTCCAAAGTAAATTCATTTAGAAGTAACTCATAAAGCACACTCTAAAATGGCTTTTTCATGTGCAGAAAGAACAGCTAAGCAGGCATGAAGTTGAGTCGCTGGCTCATCGTGGCCAGGAGAGCCGGGCTGGTAACTCCAGGCCTCCGTCTTGTGCCTGGGAGGGTGGACCACAGCGGGCCCTGCACTGGTGTTTGATGGAGCTGGAATCTCTGAGTGGGGAAAATGGACATACAGATCTGGAATGTGGGAAGATCAGGGAGGCTCTGAGAATTTGAACATCCACTGGAGGTGTTCATATGAACTCGCATTTTTAAAAACAGTCAGGGATGCTGAAGCTGGAACTCCAATACTTTGGCCACCTGATGCGAAGAGCTGACTCACTGGAAGAGACCCTGATGCTGGGAAAGATTGAAGGCAGGAAGAGAAGGGGACGACAGAGGATGAGATGGTTGGATGGCATCACCGACTCAATGGACATGAGTTTGAGTAAACTCTGGGAGCTGGTGATGGACAGGGAGGCCTGGTGGGGTTGCAAAGAGTCAGACACGACTGAGCAACTGCACTGAACTGACCTGAGGGCCTTCCTCAGGGCCCATTTGTTGAAGCTGCCGTTCCAGTGCAGGGAGCGCAGGCTCCATCCTGGCTTGGGGAACTAAGATCCCACATGCCGGGCGGTATGGGCAAAGGAAAAAGTCTAAAATAATTGTTTGGTTCTGTCTTTTGAAAGGGGCTAGAAGCAAGAAGAACACCCGGGTCTTGGTTTCTAAATTCCTCATAAGCAAGAGGCAGAGTGCGTAGAGATGTAGCCAACCCCAGACACAGGAAGTTCACGGTGAGCCTTGAAACCAGCAGTGCCGGAAATCCAGGAGGGATTCAAAGACTGATGGAGACACGTGTGAAGGACATCAGGTCCTGGAGACAGGGGGTCACTTGGACCTAATTTGGGACTAGTTGACCTTCAAAAGAAAGTGACCCTGTGTCTAATGTTGAGAGGACATCGCTGGACAACTGCAGACTATGTAAGTCTGGACTGGCCCAAACTTTTTGGAAATGTCAATGTCACGAAAACATAAAAGGCAGGCGGATGCACCTGACTGAAGTCTCTAGGGTGTGGCTGAACCGTGCACCACTCTCCCCCAGCAAAGACCTGCCAAAGTCCTAACACCCGGCTCCTGCAAATGTGACCTGACCTAGAAATAGGCTCCTTAACAGAGTAAGCCGGAGAAGGCAATGGCATCCCACTCCAGTACTCTTGCCTGGAAACTCCCATGGACGGAGGAGCCTGGTAGGCTGCAGTCCATGGGGTCGCTGAGTCAGACACGACTGAGCGACTTCACTTTAACTTTTCACTTTCATTCATTGGAGAAGGAAATGGCAATCCACTCCAGTGTTCTTGCCTGGAGAATCCCAGGGATGGCGGAGCCCAATGGGCTGCCATCTGTGGGATCGCACAGAGTCGGACACGACTGAAGCGACTTAGCAGCAACAGAGTAAGCGAGCTAAAATCAGGCTACGAGCAAGGACCTGGATCCAGTCACTGGGTCCTTACGAGCAGAAAAGTGACAGAGACAGACACACAAGGAGAGCAGTGACATGCGACCTATGACAAGGAGGCAGAGATTGGAGTGATGCGTCTCCAAGCCAAGGGCACCAAGTAGGCGGGCGCCACCGTGGCTGGAGAGAGGCTTGGGGTGGATCCTCTCGGGACTCCAGAAGGAACCCACCCTCACCACCACCACCCCCGACACACACACCTGATTTCAGTTGTCTGGATTCTGGGAGTCCATTTCCATTGCTCTGAGCTGCCAAGCTTACGGTCATTTTAGGATCTGCAGGAAGCCACGCTGACCAGGGAGAACAGGCTGCCACGTGCAAGATGCTCAGCTGAATCCTGGATTTTTATAAGAGCAAAAGGCCTGAAGAGCAGCCAGCATTGGAGCCATCCTGACGGGGAATCGGGAGCCCTTGAGCCAGGGCTGAATGTCGGAGGGTTGTGCCCACTTTCAGACCCTGGAGGGAGGGGGGTGACAGCGTGTGGCTCTGGCAGGGACCCCTGCGCTTGGCGATGCCTGCCCTGTGAAGGGACGTGGTGTCTGCAGCCTGATTTCAAAGGTCTCAGCAAACGAAGGAGAAGCAGAAATGCAGAGAGTGCGACCAGGTGTCAACAGCAGAGGACCAGGGGAAGCAGTTAGGGACGTTCATGGGACTATTAGCTTCGCTTTCGCTGTCAGAGTTCTGTAAAATCATTTGAGGAGAAAGTTTAGAGGGAGCAGAGGTCTCCTGTGGGGCTGTGGCATCTGGCGGCCTCTGGGGACGGGGCATGGGAGGTGCCTGACCTCCTTGGACAGGTCGTGATGGCTCAGGGTCCACAGACGGCCCAATCCAGGGCAATCACTTCTGGCTTGTCCAAGCTGGATGGTGAGGAAGGGACACAGAGCATGTGCTCTGCCCCACACATATGGTGGGGGGGGGGGGCATGCCACACACACACACACACACAACTACACACACACACAACTACACACACAAGCACATATACTACCACACACACTACACACACAACTACACACACACACAACTACACACACACACAACTACACACACAACCATGCACACACACAATTACACACACACAACCACACATACACAACCACACAACCACATAGACACAACCACGCACACACAGAACCACACACACACTACCACACACACACAACCACACACACACAACTACACACACACAACTACCACACACAACTACACATACACAACTACATGCACACACAACTATACACACACAACTACACACAACCACACACACACAACCACACACACAATTACACACAGAACCACACACACCACCCCACACACAACCACATATACACAACCACACATACACAACCACACATATACAACCACACACACATAACCACACACACACTACCACACACAACCACACACACACAAACACACACACCCACACACACACAGAGCTGAGTGCTCACACAATCACAGCTGCTCTGCGCTCTGACAATTACACTGTCACACCTGCTGTGGGCAGGAACCCCCGTGAGCACAGACCGCCCCCCAGCCCAGGAAGGCAGGCGGCAAAGCCCACCCCTCGGGGGAGCCAGCGGAGCCCCTTCCCCTCGGCCCTCGTCTCTGTGCTCGGGCCCCTTGGAGCATGTCGGCAGCGCTGAGTCTGGGCGCAGGCACCAGGTGTGGTCCTTGGCTCCGCACCTGCGTCTCGTCAGGAGGCTCCAGACACCCCACCTCCGCCCTGTGAGGCATCAGGAAGGAGGCCTTACAGGTTTGATCGACTCCAGGCAGGTAAAAATCAGGGTGTTTCCTGGAGCCCTGTCTTGGAAAGGAGATGGCATCAGCAAGGAGAAGCCTGCTCCCCCGTTGGGAACATTCTGGAGGAGGCAGGGTCTGGGGAAGGATGGGGAGGGCTTGACGAGGTCAGCCTGAGCCCCCAGCCCACACATGTCCGCACGGCGTCCACTCGAGCATGTGCACGTGAGCGGAAAGCAGTGACTGCCGGGCTGACGCCGAGATGGAGCGGCGAGGCCCTGGAGACCCGCCCTGCTCCCCAGCCCGCCGCCCGCGTCCCCAGGCTGAGCTGTGTGCTCATCACCGCGGGCCCTCGGCCCTCTGCTCCCCAGGCACGTCCAGCTGAAGGGCAGGTGGGCAGGCACGGAGGACAGAAGGCCGAGGTGGGGTGGACTGTTCTCTGTGCTCCCCTGGGTGGTCCCTGCCATCACCCCACTATGGCAGCCTCTGTCTGCAGGGGATGCCTCCCAGGGCACAGGGGTGGGCAGCCCCCCCTCGGCTGCTGGACTGGGGTGCTCACCCTTCCCTCCCTCTGCAGTCCCCCGACCCTTCTACACCCTGTGAGCAAATGGCACATCAGCTACCTTAAAGAAGGCGGCAGCTCTCGGTTGTGTCCAAGTCTTTGTGGCCCCCCAGACTGTAGCCCGCCAGGCTCCTCTGTCCATGGCAGGAACAGTGCAGTGGGTTCCTATTCCCTTCTCCAGCAGATCTTCCTGACCCAGGAATCGAACCTGGGTTTCCTGCATTGTAGGCAGATTCTCTACCACTGAGCAACCGGGGAAGCCCAAAGTACTCACCAGATCTGACCCTGCTTAGCTTCTGGTCTCTTAAACGTTGTTCATTTCTGGCCAGCTCTCTGACCGACATCAAGCCTTGGTGACAACTCTTTCTTGAGATGCTCGGTGAGTGGAGGCATTGGAATCTGTGTGGCTATCAGCTTTGAACATAGGCATCAGCCACAGATGTAGGGCCATCGTGACCGTCTCCTAGGCGGGAGTCACCCTGCGTCCCTGAAGCCGTGAAGTTCAGAGGAGACACGTTCAGGCCCCTGACACCCGGAGGCCAGCGCTTCTTTGCCTCGGGCAATGCCAGGGCTGCTCGGGGGCCTGTGCAGGCTCTGGGGGCCTGTGTTGTCCTCACAGGACGCGCAGGAAGCAGCTCTCCCTGGCGTCTACAGACCAGCACAGGGGTCAGAGTCCCGATTACCAAGAGCCGTTCAGATGCAAGGGGCAGGTCGCTCTGCTAACAACATTCGCAGCACGCCTGGGTGCTCTGCCCCAGGGCGCACCTTGCCACCTTGCCACTTCCCTCCCCCAGGGACAAGGAAAGCTGGGCCAGAGAAGACCCCGTCTCTATGCCGTGCTGACCACAGTTGCCGGGAACATCCTCTCCTCCTTATTAAGGTCACAGAAGCCTTCTTCTTTTCCAAGGTTCACAGATGATGAAAACCGCCTTTAATTCTCCCATGGCAGTGAATCCATTCCACCTCGCCCAAGATGGCCAGTGGAAATTAACGTGCCCCTAGGCGTCCGACAATTTATCAGTAAAAGCCCTGGTCTCTCTACCTTTGAACTCCACAAAGAAAATTAGCCCTTGTCAGGAGGGCAGTGCCCTCGCAGTTTCAGATTCACAAGGTAATCAACAGCTATTGATCCCGCGCCTGCACACCTGTAATTAGCCCCTGATTCAAGTCTAGGCTGCCCCCGCAGTGCGTCACGAGGCAGCGGGACCTGTGTGCTTCTTTTTAATTTCCAGCAATGACCCAGTGGTTATGAGGATGGCTGTTTTACATATTTACACTGATTGCTTTTTCATTGACTCCACTTTCCATTATGAAACACACATGGACAGTTGTCCCAGACCAGCTTAATTGAGTTCAAGTCGTGTCACCGGACATAGAGGGATGTTAGAAGCACGCTCTGCCTGAGCTAAGTTATTACTTGGCCCTAAACCAAATGGGTCTTGATTGCTCAACAAGAAGGCATCAAACAAACACATGTGGGAAAAACAGTAAGCAAAGCATCTACATCGGGTTCACTCTGTTTGCGCTGAAATGGATGGTGAAGATGAGCCTGGAGTTAGATATTATACATCTTTCCTACACAGCTTAGGAAGCATTTAAAGGCATGCCTTAAAATGTAAATGCTTCACAACCATTAGACGGGTGTCTATCATGGGCCGAGCATTCTGTAACACGTGATGTGAATTACCCTGGTCTCACAACTGCCCTCCAAGACACACGTTAGCATCTGTGTGTGGAAGACAGGGACACGGGTACAGAATCGCAGCAGGACGGGCCCAGGTCAGCACCGATGTGGGAATGGTGCTGGGGACCCAGGTCCATTGCCAAGACCCATGTCCTCTTCATGACCTTATCCCGACGCCCCACCCCAGGTCTTGGCAGATCCGGCTGTCTACCGAGATACCCAAGTTTCACATTCCAATTTTACTAACACGCAACTTGCTGAAAATTTCTGCCCCAAGTCAAGCGTAGAGCAAGCTGAGACTGAACTGGAGGAAACTTCTGATTCTGTAGGGCAGAGCTGACCTTGAGGAAGAGCTCAGGTTCACTGCATTTGACTCAAAACGGGTCAGAGCAGGACAGAAGTGCCAAACAGGCCATGGAAAGCCCACACGAGGAGTTCTTCCTACAGCTCGACATTTGGGGGCCCCCCATCCATGGCTGGAGACCAGGTGTCTGCACTTTGAAGACCCCTCAACATCGAGAGAGGCCCAGGGTCTCTGAAGCAGCCTTCCAGCTGGCTGTGGCCTCAAGCTGCACCTCCATCCCTAGGTCTGCCCTCCCCTGGCCATCTCCAGACTAGGACATCTCTTCAGAGATCCCCCAGGGGCTTCCGTATGCTTCCAGAGTCCACCCCCAGCTGGGTGCTGCCGGCAGCCCAGCTCAGCCCTCAGCCTCTGGATGATCACACACAGGCTGGTGGGAGCAATTCCACAGGCTGGTGGACGAGAAGGGGTGACTGGGCAGTCAGGGAGGTGATGTGTGAAGGGGCGTGGCCTGGGCTTCGGCTCTGCAGCCAATCAGATTCAGGACGGTGAGCCTGAGATGCTCCCTCAAGAAAGATGCCTGAGCTGTTTCTAGGGGACCCCCTGCAAAGAAGGGCTGAGACATGGACGGGACCTCAGGCAGGTGGGCAGCACATGCAAGGGCCAGGGCCCGGACAGCCTGAGATGCCTGGGGACAGTTTTTCCAGCCAATAATTGAGGCTCATTAGAAGACCCATTATTCATTTAGTTATTAAAACGGTCCCTTCCGAGGAGGGTTAAGTTCTCCATCCTAAGAGCAGAGATGTTTAGAGCGAGAGATTGGCTGGACCCAGGTAAGTGATGAGACCACAGAAACCCCTCCCTTAAGTTTACTTCCTCTGACCCCAGAGCACCAACCTGCTTTTCCCCATCTTCCCCACCCGCCCGCGGCCACCATTCCAGCTGCCGAGCCTGTGTTTTCCCACGTAAGGACTTTGACTTAGTGTGGCCGATGCAGCCAAGGCCGCGGGTGATGTGGCCCTCGCCCCTGGCTTGGCCACGGCTGCTGCAAGGCTGGGTCGAGGGACCCCTGTGGGGTCAGTAATGGGGACCCATGTCTTGCACGGTCCACCCTCCTGGGAGGGAGGCTGGCATTCCTCTGACGGGGCGGACGGGCATGCCTGCGGCATCCGTGAGGCTGCAGACAGAGAAGCCTGCCCCGCCACTTCGTTCCTAAGCCCCTAAATCATCTCCAAAGGCACATAATTAAACCACAAATCAGATAATCTAGGGGCTCTGGCTTGTTTGGTTTTGTTGACTCACACGTCACACGTCTGGAGCCGTGAGCAGAAGAGTCCTCCCACTCAGACGTGCCCAGGATGACTCAGAGTCCTTCCCCGACCAGTGGGCTGCAGCAGCGGGCTGCCAGCCAGACGCCCAGGCCCTGGGTGCCACTCCTGCCTCTGTCCCCTCTGCTGTGAAAGGGGCGTATAAACAGCCCCTGCCGCTCGGGGCTGCTGAGCCTGCACGCGCAGACTCCCGGTCACCCTCGCCAGCCCCGGAGCAGCGTGCCCTCAGTCCGTGCACCTGAGTTTTGGGCCACCAGGGGTGGAGCCCTGCTAAGACCTGGGAGCCCTATGACCTCCCTGGACTCAGTCCTCTCATCGGCAAGTGGGGGTCCTTCCTTCCCAGCCCCCTCTTCTGCACCTGTAGGGACAGGAGATCTTGAGAGCACCATGCCCAGGCCCACTCACACAGGGCACCGGTGAAGGAACCGGGCCAGGCGCCAGCCCACGGCCCCTTCTGTGGGCTCAGCAGGGAGAAGAGGTGACGGGATGTGGGTGGACAGCGTTGGGCTCTGTGACCACACAGCTTTGCTCACGACAGGAGGGCTGGAGAGAGAGCAGGTCTGCGGTGCCCGGTTGCCCGGGGCCGGCAGCCTGGCACTCCCACGGCTGCCTTCTTCCAGTGATGCCCAGCTCGCCCTGCAGGACCGGCACTGTCTTCCCGCGCGGCCGCCCACGCACACCACCTGGTCCTCTGTTGCAGATTCTCTGCTCCTGCTGAAGCCGCGTTAGGTTCGCTTCCCCAGTTCCTCCCAAGGCACGGGCTGGAGGCTTCCTTCTGTGGGTACTGGCTGATCCTGCCTGCCAGAGGACTAGATCTGTTTTCACACCATGCTTTTTTTTTTTTTTTTAATTTCCTTTATGTCACAGTGGCCTGTTTTTGTTCATTTTTATTTACAATGTAAATAAAAAGTTTATTTTTAAAAATAATTTGTAAAATTTATTTTATTCCAATGCATCAGCCCTGGTGGCTCAGAGGTTAAAGCGTCTGCCTCTAATGCGGGAGACCCGGGTTCGATCCCTGGGTCGGGAAGATCCCCTGGAGAAGGAAATGGCAATCCACTCCAGTATTCTTGCCTGGAGAATCCCACGGACGGAGAAGCCTAGTAGGTTACAGTCCACGGGGTCGCAAAGAGTCGGACACGACTGAGCGACTGAACTGAACTGATATATATATGTATAATTTTTTTTTCCCTGTAGCAACTATGTGCATGGGCTGTGTAGGAGCTGGAGGCACCCAGCCCTGCCCCTGAGGTGTGACATCTGGTGGGGGATGGAGCCCATTCAGCAGACTGTGGAAACACAGCTGGCCTGGTGATGTGCTGGAATTTGTTCATGTGTAAAAAGTGGCTTCAAGAGTGTCAGGAATTTCACCTTCATTGTGATGCTGATAGGCGTGTTCTGCATTAGTAAGGGTGACACACAGTTTACAAAATAAAACCCAAGCGTCAGTGGCTTACTGTGACAGCGACTTCTCTCTCACGCGGTGGCCTTCCGCGCAGTGACCTGGGGACCGAGCTGCCTGCGTCTGAGGCTGTGTGCTCCCCTAGGGCCTCAGTCAGCTCTACTCTCAGTCACTGCTACTGTCAGGCGCCCAGGCGTGTCCAACGCTGCGTGACCCCTGGGCTGCAGCAGGCCAGGCCTCCCTGTCCTTCACCATCTCCCAGAGCTTGCTCAAACTCCTGTCCATCGAGTCGCTGATGCCACCCATCTCGTCCTCTGTCGTCCCCGTCTCCTCCAGCCCTCAATCTTTCCCAGCACCAGGGTCTTTTAGTCATAGTAAAAAGAAATAGAGAGCGAGAAAGAGAGATGCTTCTTACCCCTGTCAGCTGGGAGTGTCAACACACTGGTGAGAACTCGTCACATGGACTGAACTAGACGCAGAGGGCATAGGGGCGTGCAGTCCCGCTAGCTGTGTCCACCGCAGCAGATGCTGGTCCGCAGCCTGGGCCTCCCTTTGCTCTGGGGGTAAACATTGTCAATCAGGAGATTCAAGGCAAGTGTCCACCCAGAGTGCTTGGAAACCCTCTCTAGCAGGGCATGAACCCAAATGTAGCTCCTTCAAACTGAAGTGTGAAGCCTTTTGTTTAATATAATAAAATAAATGTTATGTTCAATAACATAAACCAAGGGCACCCTTCCTTAACCGGTCTGCGCCTTCTCTGGTCGAACCAACAAACTGGAAGACACAAGGTCAAGGCTCAGAGAACAGAAGCGAGCAAGGTGGCCTCTGCCCCGTGGCCGGGCGCTGTCCCCTGACGCTGGCTGGAGGCCGGGATGAGAGGCCTGGAACACTGGGCTTGGACACCTGGGAAGGGGTGGAGCTGCAAGACGCAAAGGCAGGGCCTCCCCTGCTACAGAAATCCTCCCACCCGCTGACCAAGCCGGTGGCACTCCCTCCCAAACGCCGCAGCGACCAGGGCATAATGCTCCGTCTCCACTGCCACCAGCCTGGTCCAAGTCCCGGTTCCGCCTGGACTCAGCAGCCGCCTCCAGTGCTCTCCCTGTTTCTGACTCAGCCCGAGGTAGACACCCCACAGCAAGCAGAAGGGCTGTTTAAGAGAAAAGTTAGGTCATGGCATTCTCTTACAAATAGCTTCTAATCATTCATGGAGTTATTATTAATAGCACTGAAAATCTGAGAGTAGTCTAAATACACCCCACAGCAAGCAGAAGGGCTGTTTAAGAGAAAAGTTAGGTCGTGGCATTCTTTTACAAATAGCTTCTAATCATTCATGGAGTTATTATTAATAACATTGAAAATCTGAGAGTAGTCTAGATGCTCATCAATAGGAACGTGTTGAATCAACATTGGCCTGTGCACGCGATGGTGAGCAAGGCAGGGGTCGAGGAATCAGGAAAGATCTCTCTATACTATTAGGGAGTTGTTGCCAAGGTATTGGGTTGGTCAAAATGTTCGTTTGGGTTTTCCCAATCCAAACAAGCTTATTTGGTCAATCCAATATATTAGTAAACTTAAAAAAAAAAAAAAAACACACAAAGAAGAGCAATGATCTAAATATGTCATTCTTTTCTGTAGAAATGGAAAAATGTAGAATGAAATGATGAAACAGTGAATCAAAATAAATTTAAATGGTTACCTACAGGAGAACAGAGGATAAGGAGGGAGAAATAGGTTTCATTACAGATTTGATTTTGAAGTCACGTGAATTTTTAAATACTCCTAAAAGATTAAATCAAAACAAAAATAAAACCATCAAAAATCTGAAAATAATCTGAAATAAGCTGTCTTTCAAGTCACTGGTATACACACACAGGAAAAAAAAAGTGTATTATCATTGACTTTAAATTTGATATTTTGACTGTATCTCCCTAAAGGAGTATATCCTAATACAAATTAACCCATTCAGAAGTCTTGTTGGTCGAGGATGCATTGCTACTTTGAAACTTTCTCTTATATATTTTCATGATAGAAACAAGTAGTGATTACAGGGAAGTCCTTAGAGCCAAGATTTCCAGCAGAATAGAGAGCACCAGCAAGTGTAACACAGAAGAAGCGCAAGAAAACCCAGCACACGAAAATCTGAATCGGAAATTGGGTAAACTAGCGCTTTTTTCCTCTTTAAACACCTATTTGATCTGTATTTTCCAGCTTAGTCTAGTGAAAATACCCAGAAACGTTGACAGCCCAGAGCAATGAGCACCCTCAGACCTGGATTATGTTCTCTAAACACAGCTTCCAAACTGAAAAGAATCAAGACTTTTCTTAAAAATGGCTAAGTCCAGTTCTCAGGCACAGAGTTCACAAGGTGAGCCTGGGGAACATTTCCAGAACCTGAAAAAGCTGACGATCCTGACGGCGGCTGTGGGACTTGGGGCTGGCAGAGGGGATTTGGATCAAAAGAATACAGCCAGCACTGATGGAAAGTGTTTGTAATTGACACAGACACTCAAAAACAAAATAAAAGCCATCATTGTCGGTTGCTAAGGTAACCACTTATTCCTCTGAAAATTGAAGAAAAGGAGGAGGGAAGAATCACAATTATCTTTCTCTCCTTGCATAAAGTGTGTACCAGGGTAAACAAAACGCTGATGGAGAATTTTTCCTTAGGAATACGTCAGGTGATACTTTCAGAAAGAATCACAGAATTACAAAGTGATCATTCTGCAACCAACAAAGAGTGAGTGGCTCTAGCTACAGTCACTGACGGATGTTACTCCTGTAGCCAGCGATGGACGGGGCGGTTAGAAGGGAGGGTCAGGCTGGCTGCACCTGACCCACCCATAATCTTGACAGAAGACAGTGCAGGTACCCACAGAAGCCAAAATCTAACTGAGGCTCTGGATCTATCCTTTATCGGAAATTCAAGAATCTTAAAAACATTCACCCAAAGAGAAAGGATTGATTGATATGCCAAATTAAAATATTCTTCAGGACAAAAGACCTGATACTTCCACACCAAATTTTAATACCCCCAACCCCCACCGCCCCCCAAAAGGGGAAGGAACTGCGAGAGACGAAGTGAGACCCAAGAGACACAATAGCCAAATGCAGGCCTGGCCGACCTGGACTCAAGCACACACATAAAAAGACACTCTGAGACTCCAAGGACATTTGGATATGGTCAAGTGAACTTAATCAGTTGCCTGAGGTCACTCTCTAAGCAAATGGCTGAGTTGGGACTCAAATCTGGGACACGGACATCCTAGCCGTTTGCACAACCCCTTGGCTCCTCCTTGAGTATCATATGGATGTAATATGAAAACTCTGCCGAAGAAGCTGGCGTCTTAACTGACACAGGGTTTGATGAGCGAATCAGTGACTGACCGGCTGAATGAAAGAATGAACGGCCAAGCCAAGGAGGCTGAGCCTTTTGGCAGGCAGAGCTCGCAGCCTTCCAGCTGATGCCCGCTCTCCGCAGGACCCGCTCCAACGGGTCCATCTCATCTGAAGCAGAGAGAGACTCAGAGTGACACTGGGACATCACTCCCATCTCCCGAAGCCACGCTGAGCTGTCTTCTTCTGGAAACAAAATAATCCTCTTAATGAGAATGGAAGCACAGACTTCATTTCCATGGTTAATTAGAAAGCAGAGATCTCAGTGACCAGGGGGCATCGCCTGGCTTCTCGTGAAGCCGCTCATTCTGCTCCAAGTCGACATGCAAGATCCCAAGCTGGGTGCGGAATGTGGGGGTGTGGGTACCCAGAGAAGAGAAAAGATGGGCTGGGGGAACAGGGTCACTTCTCCATGAATACACAGCGCTTCTGCCGTGATGTGGGAGGTAACTCTGCCAGGAGAAACAGCCAAAAGCTCTGAATTCAGTGATTCCAGGAGCAGGAGAAAACCAGCAGGCTTTAGCCAAAAGGGATGTTTTTTCCTTGGAAGCAAACACTTCCTAAAACAGGAAGGAAAAGCACAGCCCCAGTCTCTGCCCAGTGGGGATGGAAGATGCAGTGAGGATTCCCCTGACATGAAGACAGGCTCTCTGAACTGCTTGCAAGGCTCTTATCTAGGGACCTCCAGCCACCAGGTCACCTGGGGCAGAGAGGCAGTTGCAGCTGGAGACAGGCCACGGGGGAGAGGGCGCTGGGGTCTCACCGTCTTGCCGGGTCTCCCCAGCTGGGAGGACAAAGGGCTTTGCTGTGAAGCCACTTCAGGAAAAGCTGCCTGTGAGGGTTAGTATGTGAGCAGGGGAAGGCATGCACATCGACCTGTGAATGGTGATGGCTTCCAGGAAAATGTGTAAGGAAGGGTGTGAATTTATTTTCTGGATGTTTTATAATCAACTGTTACTACTTTTACAATAAAAAAAAAAAAAAACTGGAAAAAAAGTCTTCCTCGCGAAGGTAAACACTGCCTGCTGGTTCAGATAATCAAGTAAACGTGTAATTTGTCTTTATCTCATTTGCTTAAAACGTGAGCGACTTGAGAAATGCCGCCTCTGGGGTGGCAGGTTCCGGGTGCAAGGGGCCACGGACAGCTCTTTTCTCAGATTAACTTGCTCAGTACTCCCAGCATCCGTGCCCGGCCTGTGCTGTCAGCCTTCCCATTTTCTTTTCTTTTTTAAATATTTATTTGCTTATTTATCTATTTGGCAGTACTGGGTCCTGGCTGCAACATTTAGGGTCTCCCATTGTAGAGCACAGACCCAACACTTGCTCTACCCGGGCTCAGGAGTCACAGCTCAAGGGCCCCGTAGCCTGGAGGTACGTGGGATCTGAGTTCTCCGGCCAGGGATCGAACCTGTGTCTCCCGCATTGGAAGGCAGAGTCTTCACCCCTGAGCCACCAGGGAAGTTCTCCCAGGACCCCAGAGCTGCTGAACAGCGCGATGAGGGTTTGAGCCCAGGCTCTGAACTCTTGCCCCCGGGGGGGTTTTCTATGAGCCCCTGCCCATCCAAGCTGCAGGCCACCCCCTCTAGCTACGGGACCACCCGTCCCTGAGGCGCTGCTGATGGGGGACCAGGACTTTGTGGGGTTGGCCAGGACTTTGTGGGGTTCAGGCCAGGTGAACCCCAGCAGAGCCTCCTCCCCCAGGGGCCCAGGGAGGCGCTGCCCGCTGCTCTCTGCGGAGCCCCGTGCCCTCCGGGCTTGTGGCCGGCCTGGGCTCAGGTGAGGATGCTACTTGCCTTCCGCCCTCCCCCACACACCACTGGTGCGTCCCTCAGGCCTCCGGCCCTGCCTTCTCCAGTCCTCTCTGAGACCTCGGATGGGGATGCTGACTTCTCCCTAGGTCTCCGGCGGTCTCCCTGCCATCTGGTGACGCTAAGTGTGAATCCCGTGGCCTCCTGCACACCCTGCCCCTCCCCTCCCCCTCCTCCTGCTCTGATCCTGGTGTTTCTAGGACCCCTCCCCGCCGCCACCTCTGAACTGGGATCGGAGGGAGAGCTCGGTCCATCTCCCCAGGTAAACAGGAACTTTCTTGGCCCGAAGGCGTTGGAACCCCACCTCTTCCCGTCATCTCCAGGAGAAGGAGCGACAAGTTATAGAACATGTGCGTTTGGCCCAGCCTTGGGCTCTCGGGCAGGCCTCCCCGACCAGGTGGCCCTGACCCGCTTTGCAGATGATCCTCTGGACTGGGGAAAGCTGAGGTCAGTCCCCAGTCCCAGCCTGTGTCCCGAGTCACAGCATTCCCGCTTCCCACGTCTCACACCTCAAACCCTGACACTCAAGCGGCTGCCCTCTCCCGCATCTTACATGGGCTCGTTTGGGCCCGGAGCGAGAGTTCCAAAGCTGCTGGAGGACACCTGGCCCAGCAGTTGACAAGGGGCTTCCCGGGTGCCCCGCGGCCCTGTGGCCTCGGCCATCCAGTCTGTGGGCCGGGGGTCTGGGCCAGGCTCGCAGTCGCCCCAGGGGCCCCTGATGGACAGTGCTCAGCCTCTGCCCATTGGGGCTGGCAGCGCCGCTAAGACACTGGGGGCAGCTCGCTGTGTGGTCACCAGCTCCGGTCAGCACGTCTGTCCGCAGATCCAGCCCAAAGTCGGCCCCCCGTCGCCACCCCCCCAGCGGTTCCCCTGCTGCCGCCGGGCTAGAGAGGCAAGTCTCCTCTCCCGGAGAGGGTCTGGCGGGTCGGGAGGGCTGATGCCCCCTGCAGGGCCCCTGGCCTTCGTCCTCTGCCCTGGGTGCCCTCCTCCAGCCAGAGTCCCCGGGAGGAGACAGGGACCCCCGGCATTGCCGTGACCGAGCTCCTGGGGACACAGCCCACTCCTCCCTGGGCTGGCCGGGCTGCTGGGCTGGGGTCCCGGGGCCCCGGGGATGGGGGGCAACCTGTCTGCAGTTCCGTCTGAGCCAGCGGAGGCTCCCAGCGGCCAGGCCCTCCCGCCCTCTCTCCTTCCCACGCAGCTCCCACACTTGCGGTTGACGTGTGTTTTTTTCCCCTTAAACCAAGGAGTAAGACTTCACACTTAACCTTGCTAAATTCCATCTTGTTCACTTCAGTCCATTGTTTCAGCTTGTCAAGAGGCTTTTTGTACCCAGAGTATTTCTTCCACCACATTAGCCGTCCCTCTGAGCTTTGATCTGCAAATTTGACAAGCAGGCCTGTTATGCCTTTATCCCCGTCATTGATAGAAACGCCCGACAGGCCGGGGCAGGACGGGGCGCGCCCCTGGAGGCCTCCTCCGCCGTGACATTGATCCATTAATCAATATCGGGCACCGCGTGCTGGCCGCTCTGCTGCTACCTGACGGCAGAGGCCTGTCGCCCGGCCCTCCCAGCGGAGCAGGCGCCTCACGGAGTCTCGCCTGCAGCCTGCTTGGCCCGGCAGCTGGCACCCACCGAAGTCCCGGGGCGCTGCTGGCTGCGGCTTCACAGACTCAGGGCGGCTACAGCTACCCTGGCCTCCCCCCACGCCAGACCCGGGTTGCTCCCCCAGCCGGAAATGCTTCTTCAGCACTGGGTCCTCCAGGAGGTCTTCTCTTTTTAATTGAAGTGCATTGATTTATAATATTGGGTTAGTTTCAGATGTAGAGCAAAGTGATTCAGTTGTACATACAGATATGAAAGTGTTAGTCGCTCAGGAGTGTGACTCTTAGCAACCCCATGGACTGCAGCCCTCCAGGCTCCTCTGTCCTTGGGATTCTCCAGGCAACAATACTGGAGTGGGTTGCCACGCCTTTCCCCAGGGGATCTTTCCGACCCAGGGATCAAACCCAGGTCTCCTGCACTGCAGACAGATTCTTTACCGTCTAAGCCACCAGAGAAGTCCATGATTGTGTGTGTGTGTGTGTGTGTGTGTGTGTGTGTGTATACATGCGAGCATGCGTGCTAAGTCACTTCAGTCGTGATTGACTCTTTGTGACCTCATGCACTGTAGTCCGCCAGGCTCCTCTGTCCTTGGGATTCTCCAGGCAGAAATACTGGAGTGGGTTGCCATGCCCTCCTACAGGGAATCTTCCCGACCCAGGGATCGAACCCATGTCTTCTGCAGCTGCTGCATTGCAGGTGGATTCTTTACTGCTAAGCCACCTGGGAAATCCATATGTGTGTGAGTGTGTGTGTGTGTGTGTTCTTTTATTCTTTTCCATATAGTTTATGACACGATACTGAATATAACTTTCTGTGAAGGAGAGTAAATCCTTGCTATTTTTCTGTCTTATATATGATGTCTTGGCATCTGTTAATCCCATGCTCCCCATTTACCCCTCCATCTTTCCCTTTTGATAGCCACAAGTGTATCGTCTGTGTCTGTGGATCTGCTTGTGGTGTTAATAGGCTCATGTCTATGTGTTTGCAGGCTTCTCACATAAGTGATGACCTGTGGTGTGTCTCTCTCTGGCTTGGCTCACTGAGTATGGTCATCTCCAGGTCCACCCTGGAGTCCTTAAAGTTCCAGTTCACATGCTGCCCTTCTGAGGACTGACCCCCGATGACTGGCAGGTCCGGAGTGACTTCTCTGGGCTTGCTTGGCTTGAACGGGCTTCCAGCAGCCCCTGGCTCAAGGCTGGAGTGCCCGCTGGGCCACGCTCACTGCACTGGGCTGGTCTCCCACCACTGACTCACCTCTGACTCCTCCTTCCATGTCCGGTGCGGGGTGGGGCCCATCATCATCCTCAAGGATCTCAGTGGACCGAGTGCCCACGTGTTTGCATTCTTTTCTGACCTGGTCAGGCAGGGATGGACAGATGAAGGCTCGTGTGGCCAGATGCGGGCTGCTGCCCATGTGTATGGTCTGTGGGTTAATGATTTTAAAGATTGGAGGCAGTTACGAATGATAATTTTTCATGATGCATGACAAAGATATGAAATGCAGATTTCGGGGTCCACAAGTAGAGGCCTACTGTGGGTGCCTTCACTCTGCTGTGGGGTGGGCTGTGGGGGCTGCCTCGGGGCCAGAAATATGTGCTCACTGCCCTTCACAGCGAACACTTGCCGACGCCTCTTGGGGGGAAATGGGCCCCGAGTAGGGCAGCCAAAACATCCACACAGGCTGGGGTGCCGGGGTCTCTGAGGATGTGATCTGAAGGCAGAATACCAGGGGTCCCCCAGCAAACCCCTCCTGGGGCAGCAGCAGCAACAGCCCCGGGCACAGGCCGGCCGGATGCCCGGGGCCTCTCCACACAGAGCCAGGAGGGTGACGGGGGATTCTCTTTTCTTTTTGGCCCCTCCCTCCCTCGAGTCCAGAACACAGAGCAGCTCTGGAAAGATGAGAGGATGCGTACGCAGACCTCACCCTCGATGGGGCACGACGGGAGGAAGCTCAGTCACGCCTGCTGTGTCCGCTCACACGGCAATTGCCCTGGTCCATTCGGAGTCTGACGGACTTCAGGGGATTCATAGCAGACGACGTGTTCTGCTTGCCAACCACGGCGTCAGCCTCCTGGCGTCCCCAGCCGGTATCCTGTGCCTCTCATGCCTGTGCCACTCTCCCAGCACCATGCCTTTGCTGGTCAGGCGGGCTCGGTTGGTGTCAGCTGATCACCAGAAACAGATCCCTGCCCGGTCCTCGGAATCCCTGCCTTGCGGACCCTCAGTGGAGGGGGCAGTGTCCTTGCAGTCACCTCTAAGGTCTCGGCACAGCCCCCAGTTCTGACCAGTCACCTGCCCTGCCCTCCCCAAGCACAGGGCCTGCACGTCCAGCTGGTCATCTCTTGACTGGCCCATTGCACGCCAGGCTGACTCAGTTCGGAGTCTGACGGACTTCAGGGGATTCATAGCAGACGACGTGTTCTGCTTGCTAACCACGGCGTCAGCCTCCTGGCGTCCCCAGCCGGTGTCCTGTGCCTCTCATGCCTGTGCCACTCTCCCAGCACCGCGCCTTTGCTGGTCAGGCGGGCTCAGTTGAGGTCAGCTGATCACCAGAAACAGATCCCTGCCCGGTCCTCGGAATCCCTGCCTTGCGGACCCTCAGTGGAGGGGGCAGTGTCCTTGCAGTCACCTCTAAGGTCTCGGCACAGCCCCCAGTTCTGACCAGTCACCTGCCCTGCCCTCCCCAAGCACAGGGCCTGCACGTCCAGCTGGTCATCTCTTGACTGGCCCATTGCACGCCAGGCTGACTCAGTACCCAGGGTCTGTAGAGCTTCCCTTTTCAACTGACGAGGAGCTTTCAAAAGTGCAGGCATGCCTTGCCTTCTTCTGCCCAAGGTCCAGGCCATTACTGATGGCTCTTTCTGCATTTTCCCTTAAAGCAACTCAGACTGAGGCATAGGCGCCACATTCCTGGATCACCCAAATCCCTTCCAGATCAGCCTGCTCCCCGCTTCTCTCTGCTCATGTGGATCCTGCATTAGCTTCTGATCAATCCACCCAAGGCAAAACCTACATTGTTCATCCTCTCAGGAGAACCAGATGGATAACAGGGAATCGCGGGATGAGACACGGGGTGTGCAGAGAGGCACTCTGGGTGGTGGGGCAAGGACCTCTGAATATCTTCTCTTCCGTTAAAGCAATGAGAACACTGGAAAAGTTTGTCAAAGTCAACCTTTTCAGAATGCTGTACATTAAAGTCTTGTGACAGCTCAAGAAATGTCTTTTCAGGGAAAATGGCTGGATCTCAGTAAAGGAAGCAAGCTTTTTTATGGCCTCTGACTTGTACTGTTCCCACCCCCTCCCTTACGCTGCGGTAGCTTGAGAAGCAGAGAGCGCTGCAATCATGGTGCGGTAGCCAGAGTTCTCCAGAGAAACGGAGCCGACGCTGCCCTTAGGACACACTCACACACAGGAACGTGTGTCCTGGAATGCATTTTATGCATATAAATATAGAAAACAGGTATTTGTGATCAGAAATTGGCTCACATGGTTATGGAGGCTGAGAAACCCCAAGAGCTGCAGCTGGCAAGGTGGAGAGCCAGGAGAGGCGATGGTGGCGCTCCAGCTCCAGTCCACGTCCAGAGCCCTGAGAACCGGAGGGCCTACGGTGTCCGCGACGGTCTGAGCCAGCGGTTCAACTCCAAAGGCAGGGAAAGGCCGAAGTCCCCGCTCCACCAGGCAGGCAGGAGCGGCTCCCTCTCACTCAGCCTGTTTCTCCTGTCTTGCTTTGCATTTAGTCACTAAGTCTTGTCCACTCTTTTGCAGCCCCGTGGACTGTAGCCTCTGGGGTGTGGTCTGTTTGTGCTCCCCTCTGTCTGCCTGTACCCTTCTCTGCACAGGCTGTCTCTACCCACTCTGACAAATCCCTCTGCCTGTGGGATTTCCCAGGCAAGAGTACTAGAGTAGGGTGCCATCTTCTCCTCCAGGGGAACTTCCAGACCAAGGGATCACCATTCCCGTCACAATGTCTTTGCTTGTCAAGCTGGCTCGGTTGCTGTCAGCTCAGTGCTGGTAACAGAATCCTGTCCAGTCCCAGGACTCCCTGCCCTGCAGACCCTCAGTGCAGGGGGCAGTGTCCTTGCAGTCACCTCTAAGATCTGGACACAGCTCCACACTCCACATCCACACCCACAAGGGATGGACCCTGGATCTCTCTACCCTTCACCCCCTTGTAGGCAGATTCTTTACTGACCGAGCCCCTTGGGAAGCCCATAGTGAAGGCTGTGTTGGCCAGGAATCAAACCCGGGACGACTGCTTGGAATGCAGCTGAGCTCAGCCCTGCACCAGCAACGCCTCATAAGCATGGTGAGCAGGAGCTCCAGCAGCCTGGCAGCTGTCAGCAGGAGACCAAAGGGAGACTCCATGCCCGAGGCCAGGGGTGGCGGCCGAGAGTGCCAGGCTGCGACAGCGCAGGAGCAGCCAGAAGGAGCTGCCCCACGCCCGAAGCCAGGGGCAGCGGCCAGGAGGAGCTGCCCCACATCCAAGGCAAGGAGCAGCGGCTGCCCTATGCTGGAGCAGCCGTGAAGAGATACCCCATGTCCAAGGTAAGAGAAACCCAAGCAAAATGGTAGATGTTGCAAGAGGGCCTCAGAGGACAGACACATTGAAACCATACACACAGAAAACTAGTCAATCTAATCACACTAGGACCACAGCCTGGTCTAACTCAATGAAACCAAGCCATGCCTGTAGGGCAACCCAAGACGGGCGGGTCATGGTGGAGAGGGCTGACAGAATGTGGTCCACTGGAGAAGGGAATGGCAAGCCACTTCAGTATTCTTGCCTTGAGAACCCCATGAACAGTATGAAAAGGCAAAATGATAGGACACTGAAAGAGGAACTCCCCAGGTCATTAGGTGCCCAATATGCTACTGGAGATCAGTGGAGAAATAACTCCAGAAAGAATGAAGGGATGGAGCCAAAGCAAAAACAATACCCAGCTATGGATGTGACTGGTGATAGAAGCAAGATCCGATGCTGTAAAGAGCAATACTGCATAGGAACCTGGAATGTCACATCCATGAATCAAGGCAAATTGGAAGTGGTCAAACAAGAAATGGCAAGGGTGAACGTCGGCATTCTAGGAATCAGCAAACTAAAATGGACTGGAATGGGGGAATTTAACTCAGATGACCATTATATCTACTACTGCGGGCAGGAATCCCTCAGAAGAAATGGAGTAGCCATCATGGTCAACAAAAGAGTCCAAAATGCAGTACTTGGATGCAATCTCAAAAACGACAGAATGATCTCTGTTCGTCTCCAAGGCAAACCATTCAATATCACAGTTATCCAAGTCTATGCCCCAACCAGTAATGCTGAAGAAGCTGAAGTTGAACTTTTTTTTTTTTTTTTTAGTTGCCACATGTGAGATCTAATTCCCTGATCAGAAATGGAATCTGGCCCCCTGCATTGGGTGTGTGGAGTCTCAGCCACTGGACTACCAGGGAAGTCCTGTAGAGACAACTGTTGACTACAAAACATCTTTGGTAATTTCTGTACCAACATCTCAGACTTCAGTTTCCTGAGGCAGTTTCTCCTTGGTCTTCAGCTAGCTTCCCTTCCTATCCTACAAGCCAGAACTACATCATCAGAACTTTCAGCATCATATAAATGACAAGAGGAATGGAGTTACCTCTTGTTCAGTTTCATTCAGTTCAGTCACTCAGTCGTGTCCGACTCTTTGCAACCCCATGAATCACAGCACACCAGACTTCCCTGTCCATCACCAACTCCCGGAGTTCACTCAAACTCATGTCCATCGAGTCAGTGATGCCATCCAGCCATCTCATCCTCTATTATCCCCTTATCCTCCTGCCCCTAATCCCTCCCAGCATCAGAGTCTTTTCCGATGAGTCAACTCTTCACATGAGGTGGCCAAAGTATTGGAGCTTCAGCTTTAGCATCAGTCCTTCCAATGAACACCCAGGACTGATCTCCTTTAGGATGGACTGGTTGGATCTCCTTGCAGTCCAAGGGACTCTCAAGAGTCTTCTCCAACACCACAGTTCAAAAGCATCAATTCTTCGGTGCTCAGCTTTCTTCACAGTCCAACTCTCACATCCATACATGACCAGTGGAAAAACCATAGCCTTGACTAGACGGACATTTGTTGGCAAAGTAATGTCTCTGCTTTTGAATATGCTATCTAGGTTGGTCATAACTTTCCTTCCAAGGAGTAAGCATCTTTTAATTTCATGGCTGCACTCACCATCTGCAGTGATTTTGGAACCGAAAAGAGTTCGGCTAATCAATATAGTCCCCACTTTTTGCTGTCATCCTGGGAGACAAGTGGTGGCACTCAGATCCTTGAACAAAATCTGTTACCAAATAGGAAGGGAGAGGACTAGCTCTTGGGTGGATAACCTCTGCAGGCCTTTACCAAGTTGTGTAAGCAAGTGACACAGCTGACTGAGACAGGACCCAAACCTCAAACCTCACAGGATGTATTTATTGCTAAGCCCAGGAACTTTCATTTTTTAATTGGGAGGAGTTTGGAGTTGGCCTGGGCAGCTAGGAGAAGAAATAGAACAAAGATACAGGAGATAAAATGATATCTGATCCTCTGAACATTTGCAGTGGCTGGAGGCCTTATGGAGTAGGAGCTGAGCAGAGTCTGAGGTGCCTGAACAACAGACGCTCATGATCCTAGCGCCTAGGTGACCAAATGCTGCCCAGAGTTGAAGAAGAGGTAATTTTCCTTAACACGGCATAGCTTCTGGCATTCTGGACTCATAGCTTTGGGAGCATCTGAAAATAATGGATTTGGCCTGGCCATTGGCCTTCCTGTTATGGTAAAAGCAGCGGAGTTACCTCAGTGGGCAGAAGCAGTTCCCAAATGCCTGGAGGAAATTGATAATAAGTGTACATCAGAGCCCAAGGAAAAGAACCATGAGGATACTTCACAAAGACTCTGGTTATAGGTACCTGTCAGATCTTGCTAAATATCCCTGCAAAGAACTGAGCAACACTCTGGGAGAAAAATTTTAATAGACAAGCTGGTAGAGGATTCTGCTATAATAATCCAAATATAAAAAGGAAATGTGACCTATTTTTGGTCACAGGCTGACTGGCACCAAATATAAAACATCATAAAACAGATATTCAATAAACTTTAGTAATAATAATAGTTAAAATTTATCAAGCCCTTACTAGGGGATCAGAAGTTTTCCAAGAATTTCACATATATTAATTCATTTAATTCTCTTCTCTCTCAATCCAGTGAGGTAAGTATTATTACTAGCTCTAGTCTCAACTAGGGGAAATGTTTATTCACTTGTTTAAGATCACACAATGAGGAAAGGTTGAGTTAGGATTTCAACTCGTGTTGTCTCAGACCACAGCTAATAGCTAATATTTATCTCCATCCTACTGTGTCAGTAACTTTACATATTTTATCTCATTTAATCATTCCCATGACCTTACTCCTGTCTCTTTTTGCAGATGAAAAAAATTAAAGATAAAAATTTCCAGGTAGTGAAGCCAGTATTCATATCCAAGCTGTCTAACTCAGCCACTATGTTCTGTCTCTTCCTTATTACGGTAGTTGATGGCATTTAAATTATTCCCAGTATTATTATTATTATTCTACCAAGTTTGACTTTCCCTGGCCATGAACCAAAGAATAATAGCCTCTCTAAGGCTGCTATAAAAGAAATGTTTCTAGTCACAGATTTTGTTTAGTTTAACTAAGATAAAAGCTTCCAATGTACCTGAGACATCATTTCAATACCTGGGGTGAATGGGAATTAACCACCCAAAGGAAGTCTATACCAGGTGTATGCAAAACCTGGCAAAATGCTGAGATCTGGGGCTTCAACTTTTCCTCACACCTCCTGAATCTAATCTCTCCTTATCCCTCCAGTGGGGGTTAGCAGAAGCACTGTTTCTATTCTATCACTACCTTCATTTCCAGCCTTTGCTTTTTGTTCTAGCACTAGCACTCCTAAAGCTTTTATTTTCTGTTACAAGCCCATTTTTGCTTTCTCTTACTTCAAAGATCATTCACTCATTCAACAATTCACTCAACAAAAATGAACTGAATGCCTGCCATGTGGCAGAAATTCTTCTAAACAATGGTCACACAAGAGAGGACAAGAAAGGCCCCTTCCCTCATCAAGCTTACATTCTGGTTAACATTTAGCCAGTTAATAAATCATGTAAATCGGGATAGTGATAAATGTTATGGATAAAACTAAGCAAAGGAAGAGACAAAGGAGTGACTGGCTCTGTTAGATAAGGAACCCATTGATGAGGAAGTCATATTTGAGCAAAAAACCAAATGAGGAGATGCCCTTTGTGTAGAAACTCACCCAGTTATCCTCACTCAGCAGCCCATTGTCTCACCAGGCTGCTCAGTTTATGGACTACTTGAGTGATCCCCAAACAGACAAGAATGTCAGAATTAGATGAATATCATCTCAGAAGTGTGTGGATTGTTCAACTGTTCTTGACCATTGGAACAATAATCTGAAATTATTGAGCAGTTATTGGGTTGGCCAGAAGTTAGTTTGGGTTTTCCATAAGATGGTACGGAAAAAACGAAACGAACTTTTTGGCCAACTTAGTACATATTTTTAAAATTGAACAAATGAATAATATTGGCATCTTCCCCTAAGCATATGGCAAATCTGATCAGCAGCAACAAAACTGGGTTACCTTAGGGAGGAACACCTCCCACAACACACAGCATCACAAGTCCAATCACTGTATACTAGGGATGGGATATTAACAAAGACACATCAGGGGGAAAATATTGGCTTTGGGGTTTTGTCAAAATCCTGCATTAGCCCTCCTTTGCTGTGTTGGCTAATAGATGTTGCAAAATTCTACTTTCTATCTGAGCTCTCTCTGTTGTCACCTTTCATGCTTTTATTCCCAAAATACCACTGTCCACTTTAAAGCCTTTTTCCCCTTTCCTTTTTTTTCTTTTGTCACAGGCAGAACTGTTGCTGATTTTCTTTCTCTTTAAACCAGACTAAGAACATCCTTCAGCTCTTCTCTTTCAACAGCCATGTATCAGAAAGAAGTTTATAGCATACAACCTGGCACCTGCCACTCAGTGCACGCTCCAGGTACCTTTCTCTTTAGTGTTCTGGAAATAAGGATGGCCCCTCACAAGGATTATTTTCTGGTGACTTAGGTATAAAGATGCAAACTAAAGTCTGAGGCACACTCATAAGGAATTTCCTCTTCAGATGTCCTTCGACACAAAAGGGCAAGAATCAAGAATCAGTAGTGACTCCCAGTTATTCAGACTACCTTAATCACAGAGACCTTGAAGGGTGCAGAATATGTCAAAAACAAAATAGGCCATTTTGGTCAATTTTTTTTTTTTTTTTGAGCTAAAGGCACTTGAAAAATGACAGGTTCAAGAAGGGCACTTTGACCTTCTCTTTTCTTCCTAAAAGCAGGAGATGAAACTCCCCTGTGAAGCTGCCTTCCTTATACCTTGGAAAAGACCCTGATGCTGGGAAGGATTGAAGGCAGAAGGAGAAGGGGGCAACAGAGGAAGAGATGGTTGGATTGCATCATTGACTCAATGGACAGGAGTTTGAGCAAACTCCAGAGGATAGTGAATGACATGGAAGCCTAGCATGCTGCAGTCCATGGGGTCGCAAAAAGTTGGACACAACTGGGTGACTGAACAAAAACAAAAAATACTTCTCAAAAAGTGTCAGAAAGATTCATTTTGGACATCTGAGTTTGTACTGTATGGGAGATTATTCTTCCTTAGGTATGTTTAGGTACAAAAGGCCAAAAGAATTGAGAGCCATTAGAAATCCAATCCAGGCATTAGAAAGGCAATCCAGGCTAATTTAAATGTTCAAAGCCTGTATACGCCCACAATATACAATTAAAAACACTGGTGACATTGAGTATGTGATGGCTCATGGCCTAATACTTCCATAGGTACCACTGAGAAATTCTCATAAAAGGAAACAAGCACAAAGATTTTCATTACATCAGTGTTATGGTAGCAAGGACTGAAGGCAACATATGTATCCATCAGTAGGGAAATGTGGCTAAAAACTCAAGTGAGTATACAATGGAATGTTATCTTTGAATAAGCAATGAAAGTAACATTAAATGAAAAAAGAATCAGAATGTATATATACAACACCACTTACAGTAAAAATTTAAAGCATATATCCGTGGCAGCCATGGAGGTGTGTCATTTGGATCTCTGTTCAAGAAAGAACCGCCATTCAGTTTGCTAGGAGTGCAGTTAGCAGACAGTACCCGAGTATTAGAGCTGGATACCCCTCAGCTTTCAAACTCAGGGTACATTCTTCTAGGGAAGCCCCTAGTCAAAGGCTGAGTATGATGGGAAGATCTGGGACCTGGCCATTTCTGCCCATTGTGGGGCTCCACTAACAAGTGAGAACTGCCTGCTCAGAGCTTCCCATTAGGGTTGGCTGAGTTGTTCATCACTGTTTGAGGCCCTCTCTTTCCTCATCCTGCTGCCTTCTTTTCTTCCATTGGTGTCAGTAGTGGAAAAGACTCTGTGTATGGGTGACTCAGATGGTAAAGTATCTGTCTGCATTGCAGGAGACCCCTGTTCGATCCCTAGGTCAGGAAGATCCCCTGGAGAAGGGAATGGCCACCCACTCCAGTATTTTTGCCTAGAGAATCCGTAGAGAAACCATGGGATCATAAAGCATCAGACATGACTGAGCAACTAACACTTTCACTTTCATGTTATAATATATGATAGAGTTTATGAAAAGCCACAAGAGAAGGAATCACAGTGTAAGTTTCTGGAATAAAGCTATGGCATCTGAAGCCATATAAAGCTATAAACCTTTTGAAAAATAGCTCTTTACATACTACTAAACTCTGATAAAGAGGGAACACTTAACTATGGGACATCAAGTGACTGTAAACCCAGAATTGGACATCAGGACCTGGGTTTTATTGAAGCCAGTATAGCCAGGTGGGTCCAGGAGAATCTACTGTGAGATGGAAAAGACACATCTAGAATCCAGCCCAAGTGGAGCTAGACAATGTGAGTAACTACATGAGCAGTAGCCCATAAATTTGTACCCATCAGGGTTGTACCAGCTCCCTACCACAGTTCAAACATATGCTATATGGAGAAGATCCTCCCATATAGCCAGTTAGAGAAACAGGAGAAGTCTCAAATTCGGTTTATGGTTGCATAGGCTTCCTGTGTGGCTGCAAACCAAAAATGGAAAAGAAAGTGCATTGCATGCATATTAAAGGGTAGCCTTAAAACACAGTGGTGAAAACCTTATAAACTAGTAAGTTTTAGGTGATGCTCAGCTCATCCATCCACTTTGGGCACATAGAAGTGGCCCAAGGTGAGAATATATATGGGTAGATGGGCAAGGGTTAATGGCTTGGCTGGCTGGTTAGGAGCCTTGAAGTGTAAAGCCTGGAAGATCAGAGATGTGGAGGTCTGGGGTAGACTTATGGCTGGTCTAGGTAGAGGTTTCTGGAGTGGATGGACATATGAAAACAGATATGGTACGTGAAAATCTTTATATCATATATAAATGCACACTAGAGATCATTCACCTTGGAATAAACAACCAAGGAGAGAAAATGATTTTTATTCCTTTAAATATTTATCTTAAAATTTTTACATCTAAAGTGTGTGAAGTTATAGCTTTAGTTGCATTATTTTCTGTTTCTTCGATTATTAATGAGATTAAGTCTATTTTCAATGTTTATTGGACATTTTTGTATACTATTCTGTGAAATGTGTCTTATTATCCTTTAATCATTTTAATTGTGGGTCAAAATTTACATCAACTTTTTATAGAGTAAATTTGACTTTGAATTCTTTCTTATATCCTAAAATAAAAATTATATTTATAGAAATTTATTTCAAGAAACTAAATTATTAAACCTCATGTCAAGAATCTTCATCATAGCATGGGTTATAATTACAGAGAAAAAAAGGACACAAATGTCTAAGAGATTGGTTAATTAATTTATGATAACTATTCACAACTTTATAATTAATTTATTATATACAGCTATGCATCATATAGTAAGGTACCATGATAGGAGATAACAGTCATAATATATATACATGAACCGTGAACTTCCTGATGTTCAAGCTGGTTTTAGAAAAGGCAGAGGAACCAGAGATCAAATTGCCAGCATCCACTGGATCATGGAAAAAGCAAGAGAGTTCCAGAAAAGCATCTATTTCTGCTTTATTGACTATGCCAAAGCCTTTGACTGTGTGGATCACAATAAACTGTGGAAAATTCTTCAAGAGATGGGAATACCAGACCACCTGACCTTCCTCTTGAGAAATCTGTATGCAGGCCAGGAAGCAACAGTTAGAACTGGACATGGAACAACAGACTGGTTCCAAATAGGAAAAGGAGTCCGTCAAGGCTGTATATTGTCACCCTCCTTATTTAACTTATCTGCAGAGGACATCATGAGAAACACTGGACTGGAAGAAACACAAGCTGGAATCAAGATTGCCGGGAGAAATATCAATAACCTCAGATATGCAGATGACACTACCCTTATGGCAGAAAGTGAAGAGGACCTAAAAAGCCTCTTGACTGTCTCTTATACACATCTTGATTGTCTNTATGCAGATGACACCACCCTTATGGCAGAAAGTGAAAAGGAACTAAAAAGCCTCTTGATGAAAGTGAAAGAGGAAAGCGAAAAAGTTGGCTTAAAGCTCAACATTCAGAAAATGAAGATCATGGCATCTGGTCCCATCACTTCATGGCAGATAGATGGGGAAACAGTGGAAACAGTGTCAGACTTTATTTTTTGGGCTCCAAAATCACTGCAGATGGTGATTCCAGCCATGAAATTAAAAGATGCTTACTCCTTGAAGGGAAAGTTATGACCAACCTAGAGAGCATATTCAAAAGCAGAGACATTACTTTGCCAACAAAGGTCGGTCTATTCAAGACTGTGGTTTTTCCAGTGGTCATGTATGGATGTGAGAGTTTGACTGTGAAGAAAGCTGAGAACTGGAGAATTGATGCTTTTGAACTGTGGTGTTGGAGAACACTCTTGAGAGTCCCTTGGACTGCAAGGAGATCCAACCAGTCCATTCTAAAGGAGATCAGTCCTAGGTGTTCTTTGGAAGGACTGATGCTAAAGCTGAAACTCCAGTACTTTGGCCACCTCATGCAAAGAGCTGACTCATTGGAAAAGATCTGATGCTGGGAGGGATTGGGGGCAGGAGGAGAAGGGGATGACCGAGGATGAGATGGCTGGATGGCATCATCGACTCGATGGACGTGAGTTTGAATGAAGTCCGGGAGTTGGTGATGGACAGGGAGGCCTGGCATGCTGCGATTCATGGGGTTGCAAAGAGTCAGACACGACTGAGCGACTGAACTGAACGGAACAGAACTGAACTGAACTGAAGGGGAGAGTCTTGGCCCCACACAATGGAGAGTGCAAACTTCACAGAAGACTTTGAGAAAGTGACTTGACAAGCAGCAGAAACAGCAGCAGGCATGAGGAGGCTGAAGGGCAGCCTGGGTTTCCAGAACTGTTAGGTTATATTATTTGTGCTGTACAGTTTTCAGAGAAAAAACTGTGAGACACATGCACAAAAAAATCTGTGTATTATTGTGGTGTGTATATGAAAGTGAAAGTGAAAGTGAAAATGGCTCAGTCGTGTCCGACTCCATGGACTCATTGCGACTCCATGAACTATAGAGTCCATGTAATTCTCCAGGCCAGAATACTGGAGTGGATAGCCGTTCCCTTCTCCAGGGGACCTTCCCAACCCAGGGATCAAACCCAGGGCTCCCGCACTGCAGGCAGATTCCTCCCCAGCTGCGCATAGCTTGTGTCTGTCACATGAGGTATCCGTTCTCATGCATCTTGTGCTGGGCTGTGCTTAGTTGCTCAGTCATGTCTGACTCTTTGTGATCTCATGGACTGTAGCCCACCAGGCTCCTCTGTCCACGGGGATTCTCCAGGCAAGAACACTGCATGGGTTGCCCTGCAATCCTCCAGGGGATCTTCCTAACCTCAGGATTGAACCCAGGTCTCCCGCAATGCATATATGCAATTAAATTATATATAATATCATTCAGTCATTAAAAATTAGAAAAGCCTACCATTTGTAACAATGTGGGTGGAACTTGAAGGCATTTTGCATTATGCTAAGTAAAATAAGTCAGATGGAAAAAGACAAGTACTATATGATCTCACATATATGTATGCTTTTTTAAAAAAAGAAAAAACAGCAAAGTCAGAAAAAGATATCAGACTTGTGGTTGCCAGAGGTAGAAGGTGGGGGAGGGAAAACTGAAGGGAGGTGGCCAAAAGGCACAAATAAGATAAAGCAGATGAAATGTAGAACATGCAGCCCAGAGCTAACCCTGCTGTACAAGACACAGGGCAGCTAAGAGAGTGAGTTCTATAAACTCTCATCATAAAAAGAATATTTCTGTTTCCTTTCTTATCTTTTTATTGTATTTATGTGACAATATGGATGTTGGGTAAACCTATTGTGGTAATCACATCACAATACATGGAAATCAGTCATCGTGCAGTATGCCTTAAACCCATACAATGATCAACCTCAATTATTTCTCAAGAAAACAGAAAAAAAATTTTGAGACACACAAAGAAACAGGAATATATGTACGGAAGTGGGATGAGGGTACAGTTAATAGAAGCTCTCTCCAAGGAGCCCAGACATGAGGCTGTTTAGACCGACTTCAGATTGGCTGTCACAAGAAAAAACGCATTTCAGTATTCCTTACGACTACAGGGGCAAGTCCTCCCAGTGAAACCCTAGCAAACCTGATCCTATAACATACAAAAAGGATTTTATAGCACTACCAAATGGGATTTCAATATTAGCCAAATGTCCAAAAATCAATCTATATAATACATCACATCCATAGAATAAAGGACAAGATAACATGACGTTTCAATATGTGAACATAAAACATTTGATAAATTCTAACACATTTTCATGAGAAAGACACACTCAAGAATCCAGGAACAGGAGGAAATTTCTTCATCTTGATGAAACATATATATATATATATATATAAATCTCACAGCTGACATCATACTTAATGGTAAAATACTGCTTGAGATCGGGATCAAGATGGTGATTCTTTTCCCACTAGTTCTATTAGACATTTTACTAGAGGCCTGGTCAGGGCAATTAGGCAAGAAAAAGCAATAAAAAGCATTCAAATTGGAATAGAAGAATTAAAACTGTCTCTATTCACAGATAACATAATCACGCATATTGAAAATCCTAAGGAGCCCTCACACACACACAGAAGCTATTAAAACTAATAAAGGAGTTCAGCAAGGCTGCAGGGTACACGCTCAGTAGACAAAATCAATTGTATTTCTATACACTGAGAGTAAACAATACCCTCAAATTAAAAACAAGTCCACTTACAGCAGCATTTAAAAAGAGTGAAATAGTTAGGATTGTATTTAATAAAGGAAGTATAAAATGTTCACTGAAAACCACAAAATATTGCTGAAAAAATTAGGAAAGATCTAAATAAATGGAAAAACATCCACTATTTATGGATCAAAACACTTACTATTGCTAAGATGATACCATTCCCAGAGTGGATCTATAGATTTAATATGATCACTATCCAAATCCCAAGCTTCCCTGGTGGCTCAGATGGTAAAGAATCTGCCTGCCAAGTAGGAGACCCGGGTTCAATCCCTGGGTCAGGAAGATCCCTTGGAGAAGGGAATGGCCGCCCACTCCATTATTCTTGCCTGGAGAATTCCACGGACAGAGGAGCCTGGCAGGCTACAGTCCATGGAGTTGCAAAGAGTTGGACGCGACTGACTGACTTTCACTTACTATCAAAATCTCAAATTCTTTTTTTTTTTTTGAGAAACTTAAAAACTGACCATTAAATTCACATGAATATGTGATAGACCCAAAATAGTCAAAACAATCTTGAAAAAAAGAGCAAAGTTAAAAGACTTACATTTTTTAAAATTCAAAACTTGCTTCAAAGCTACAGTGATCGATGTGCTGTGATACTCGTGTAAGGACAGAAACATAGATAAGTTGAATAGACTTGAGAGTTCAAAGCCAACCCTTTGTAATTATGGCCAGTTGATTCTTGACAAAGGTGCCAAGGTCACCCACTAGGCAAGAAATAGTCATTTCAATAAGCAGTGATGGAACAAATATCTTCATGTGTTGAGGAACAATGTGAGACTCCTTACTTCACACTGTATACAAAAATTAGCTCATTACTAACCCTAGATTATGAGTCTTCTAAGTAAGAGTATCAGTTTTTCCTAGAGATAAAGCTAGCAATCTTAGAAGAAAAAAAGTGAAAGCTGCTCAGCCGNGCAGTGATGGAACAAATATGTTCACGTGTTGAGGAACAATGTGAGACTCCTTACTTCACACTGTATACAAAAATTAGCTCATTATTAGCCCTAGATTATGAGTCTTCTAAGTAAGAGTATCAGTTTTTCCTAGAGATAAAGCTAACAATCTTAGAAGAAAAAAAGTGAAAGTTGCTCAGCCGTGTCCTACCCTTTGCAACCCATGTATAGTCCATGGAATTCTCCAGGCCAAAATACTGGAGTGGGGAGCCTTTCCCTTCTCCAGGGGATCTTCCCAACCCAGGGACTGAACCCAGGTCTCTCACTGCGGGCAAATCTTTTGCCAGCTGAGTCACAAGGGAAGCCCAAGAATACTGGAGTGCAGCCTATCCCTTCCCCAGCGGACCTTCCCGACCCAGGAATCAAACTGGGCCCCCTGCGCTGCAGGCAGATTCCTTACCACCTGAGCAATCAGGAAAGCCTTGGAAGAAAACATCACTATAAAACACTGGGGTTTTGTTTTAGGCAATTGCTTCTTAGATAAAACACCACATTGGGTTGCATCAAAAGTTAAAACTTTTGTGGTTCAAAAGTAAGTTAGATGAAAACCTATGGAATAGGAGAAAATATCTGCAAATTATGTATCAGGTAAAATACCTGTATTCACAGTATGTAAACTATTACAACCAAACAATAAAAATATAATTAAATTGAGTTAAAGATAGAAACATAAATTGAATAGATATTTCTCCATGGAGGATATATGAATGGTGGGTGAGCATGTGAAAAGATGCTCCACTTCATCAGCCATTAGAGAAATGTGATTCCACACCACGATGAGAGACCGCTTCACACCCACTAGGTTGGCTAAAATTAAAAAAAAAGACAGGCAATAGCAAATGTTGGCAAGGATGTGAAGAAATTGTAATACTTATACATCGCTGGTGAGATTTTAAAATGATGTCATTTTATCATTTAAAAGGATAAATCTTTAGGAAAGAGTTGGCCTGTTACTCAAAATATTTGGTAACATCAGTTCAGTTCAGTTCAGTCGCTCAGTCGTGTCCGACTCTCTGCGACCCCATGAATCGCAGCATGCAGGCCTCCCTGTTCATCACCATCTCCCGGAGTTCACTCAGACTCCCGTCCATCGAGTCCGTGACGCCATCCAGCCATCTCATCCTCGGTCGTCCCCTTCCCCTCCCGCCCCCAATCCCTCCCAGCATCAGAGTCTTTTCCAATGAGTCAACTCTTCGCATGAGGTGGCCAAAGTACTGGAGTTTCAGCTTCAGCATCATTCCTTCCAAAGAAATCCCAGGGCTGATCTCCTTCAGAATGGACTGGTTGGATCTCCTTGCAGTCCAAGGGACTCTCAAGAGTCTTCTCCAACACCACAGTTCAAAAGCATCAATTCTTCGGCGCTCAAGGGTTACCATATGACTCTGCAGTGCCACTATTTGGTAAATACTGCCCCAAATTGAAAACATATGTTTGCAGAGAAGCTTATGTATGAATGGTCATAGCACCCTTATTCCTAATAACCAAAGTTTGCAAAACAACCAAATATACATCAATCAGATAAAGAGAAAGTAAAAGGGAACACATGCATAGAATACATTTTTCAGCCGTAAGAAAAGAAGTACTGATACATGCTTCAGCATGTAAAAACCACGAGCATGTTACGCTCGTTGAGAGAAGCGATCACCAAAGGTTCCGCTTGCATAGGATGTCCAGAGTAGGTAACTCCATAGAGATAGAGTGTGGATTATGGATTTCCAGGGGCTCCAGGAGGGAGCAGATGACCGCCAGAGTGTGCAGGACACAGATTTCCTTTTCAGGGCTATGAAGATGTCCTCTCATGACCAGTGGTGGGCATATACAGCTCAGTGCCAACACTGTAACCCACTGAACTTACACATCAAAAGAGTGATTTTTATGATATGTGAACTATAACTGGATTACACTATGTTGCTGCTGCTGCTGCTGCTAAGTTGCTTCAGCCATGTCCGACTCTGTGCGACCCCATAGAAGGAAGCCCACCAGGCTCCCCTGTCCCTGGAATTCTCCAGGCAAGAACACCGGAGTGGGTTGCCATTTCCTTCTCCAGTGCATGAAAGTGAAAAGTGAAAGTGAAGTCGCTCAGTCCTGTCTTAGCGACCCCATGGACTGCAGCCTACCAGGCTCCTCCATCCATGGGATTTTCTAGGCAAGAGTACTGGAGTGGGGTGCCATTGCCTTCTCCGTTGCACTATGTTACCTTACATAAACTGCATTACAAAATGAAATTAGATCTTCAACATGCTATAAACTACACAAATAAAGTTTGCATGTGTGGGTGAGGGGAAAGTTGAAGGAAGCTGTTACTTTATCAGTGAGGCGGTCCAGCATCACCCGCTTTCTTTTTCTCTGTGACGCCTGTCATCCTCTGACGTCCAGGTGTAGGAAAACCCATCACGGGTGAAATCCAGCAGCTCCAGGTGCGTGCCGTGGTGGCCTGGCGCTACTAGATAGCTGGGGGGTCTATTCCGACAGCCACCTTGGCCCCTGGGGGTCTGGCTGCGCCACTCGCCCCCTTCCCAGACCCCACCCAAGTGAGTGGCGCCTGGTGTGTCTGTGTGTTTAGCCAGTCAGTCGTGTCCAGCTCTTTGTGGCCCCAGGACTGTAGCTGACCAGGCCCCTCTGTCCATGGCGTTTCTCAGGCAAGAACACTGGAGTGCGTTGCCATTTCTTTCTCCAGGGGATCGTCCCGTCCCAGGGATCAAACCCGCAGCTCCTGCGTTGCAGGCGGGTTCTTCACTGCTGAGCACCAGGGAAGCCCGCCTGGCGGCATCAGTGTCCGTGGAGAGGACCCTGGACCGTGAAGTGCGTTCTCAGGGCTCTCGAGGGAAGCATAGGATGCGAAAATATGAATGACTAGAAGAAACTGGCTCACAGGGTTATAGGAAGCGGCAGCACCCAAGACCTTTAGAGGGTGTAGGAAGGTGAACAGCCAGGGTGAAGGGTGTGTGATTCCAGTCTGAGTCCAGGACAGAACTGAGAATCGGGACAGGCAATAGTATAGTTCCAGGCTGAAGGTGGGAAAACCCATGTCCAAGTTTAAAGGCTGTGGGCAAAAAGGATTCCATCTTCCCTGGGGGAAGGTTAGCCTTTTTTGTTCTCTTCAGGCCTTCAAAGGATTGGATGAAGCCCACCCACATCTGGGAAAGTCTACTGACTCAAATGCTAGTCTCAACCCAAATTACCCTCACAGAAACGCCCAGAATCATACCTAACCTGATACCTGGGCACCCTGTGGCTCAGACAAGTTGCAACACAGCAGACCCCTGCGCATGATCATCAGCCTTCCTGCCCAGTGGCAGCCGTCCTGGGAGTGTCCCTGTTGGCAAATGTCCCAGCTGCTCAAACGGGGAGCTCAGACCCAGAGGAGTCTGCTCGGATCCACCTGGATGGTTACCATCCACTTCCCCACCTGGCTGGCCCATGTCTTCTGCCTATGGAAGTGAAGAATGTCAGCGCCTTTCCACCTGGGAACAGAAGCTGGGTGGGGGTGGAGCCAGTTTCTACTCCGATCACTGTGTAAGAGGAGTGAGTGTTTCTGTGGCTGCACTTGTGAGTGAGGAGTTTTACATATTTGCCTACATTTGGTTTGTATCATTTTTTTCCCCAACGTCTAAGTTCTACAGGAGAAGAATGGCATCCCTTCTCTTTTTCTTTTCTTTTTTTTCACTATTTTACCTTTTTTCTTTTCTTTTTTTTTAAAATTTATTTTACTTCATTTAACTTATTTTACTCTATTTGCCAACAAAGGTCCATGTAGTCAAAGCTATGGTTTTTCCAGTAGTCATGCATGAATGTGAGAGTTGGACTCTAAAGAAAGCTGAGCACTGAAGAATTGATGCTTTTGAACTGTGGTGTTGGAGAAGACTCTTGAGAGTTCCTTGGACTGCAAGGAGATCAAACCAGTCCATCCTAAAGGAGATCAGTCCTGAATAGTCATCGGAAGGACTGATGCTGAAGCTGAAACTCCAATACTTTGGCCACCTGATGAGAAGAGCTGACTCATTTGAAAAAACCCTGATGCTGGGAAAGATTGAGGGTGGGAGGAGAAGGGGACAACAGAGGATGAGATGGTTGGATGGCATCACCGACTCAATGGACATGCTGCTGCTGCTGTTGCTAAGTCGCTTCAGTCGTGTCCAACTCCATGCAACCCCACAGATGGCAGCCCACCAGGCTCCACCATCCCCGGGATTCTCCAGGCAAGAACACTGGAGTGGGTTGAGTCTGAGTAAACTCCAGGAGTTGGTGATGGGCAGGGAGGCCTGGTGTGCTGCAGTCCATGGGGTCACAAAGAGTCGGACATTACTGAGCGACTGAACTGAACTGAATTGAATTGTTTTTTCTGCTTGGAGTAGGGCATGGTAGAAGCTAATGTTTAATAGTATTTTGATTAAATAGAAATAATAAATCAAACTGCATAGAGATAACAACTAAAAAGATAGTAAATCAGTGATCTGCGGTTGAATTTTGGTTTTCCGTTGCGACCAGTGTGTGCCATGCTCTTCCTGTTAACACCCATCAAAGCCCAACTCGTCGCCTCTGAGACACTCAGCCTCCCCTGCAGGGGCTGCCGACGCCAGGGCCCCTCCCCTGTCCTGGGTTCTGGCCCCCCCGCCTCTGACTCACTGAGCCCTCTCTGCCCCCGCACGTCAAGACGCTGCTGGCAGCTGAAGGTGCCTGGGGCCCGGGGTGCAACAGAGCAGGGGCCATCGGTCCCCACTGGCTCCCCCTTCCCTCTGCCTCCTGTCCAGCTCTCCACTCCTACACGAGCTCCTAGGACATTCCGATCCTTCTCCTTCTGCCCAGAACAGCACGGCTCTCCCACCTACAAGCCCCATCGCAACCCAGCCTGGTCTCGGCAGAGAAAGAACCTTTATGTAACAGGACTCGCTCTCCGTGGGAGATGCTTAGACTCGGCATTCCTATTTTTTTCCTGTCACTGCATGTTCGGTCCATTTCTGTATTTCCCAATTTATTCACAATGGGTGCATGTTACTTTGTGTTTAGGAAAATATCAGCACTGTTTTTTTTAATCTCCCCAAAGCTCTCTATGATTTGAGTAATTTGCCCAGGGTTAGTAAGTGATGGGGGGATGGGAAGGAGGCAGCTGGACCCCGCCCAAAGCCTCTCCTGACAGAGCCCACCACCCCCTATGTGACTTTTCCTCCCTGCAGGCATTTTCCGCAGGACACTGGCTCCTTCGCAAAGTCACTGCTTCCTTAGCCAGTCCAGGTTGAGCGTTTCCACCATCCCCTGCTCCTCCCTGTGCGTCACGCTACACAGTCTCCATTCCAGCTCTCTCACGTGAGACCACGTGACGCCCCCTTGGACTGGAGCCTCCCTGCTTCCAGGGTCATCATTCACCTGTGGCAAGAAAAGCCAATTCTGACTCCATGCTGCATCTGTTACTTTAACCTTCGCTTCTTGTTGCTTTTGTTCACTAGAAGGATACTGTCCATACAGAATGGCCTGCCTTGGGGGCCCGTGGCCCTCTGCCCGAATGTTAATCCAAAGTGTCTTTTTTCAGGACCCTGTCCACCTGTGGGTGGCTATGGGAAGGAAGAAATTAACATGTCCCCTCCCTGAGCCTGGCCATTCCACAAGATATTTGCAAGATTAATGGCTTTTTTCACTTTACCTCCTCACCTCATCCTCCCACCTCTGTTCTGTGAAAGAACCTGGCATCCAGACCCCATAAGACGATTACTCTGAGACCCTTGCCTGCCACCTCCTGTGTCAGCAGGCTCTCTGAATAAAGTTGTGTCCTCGCCTCAGCACTCTGTCTCTTGGATTTACTGGCCTGTCATGCACCAAGCAGAGAGCTTGGACTTGTCACCACACCTGCCCATCACTGTGGAGGCCTCATCTTCCTTCAAAACCTGTGGATGGATCCCTTTTTCCCCCGAAACAGCCTCCAACCCCAGCCTGCCCGTGGCCCCCGGCCCTCTGCCTGCGCGTTCAACTCTGCTGAGCCTCTGACCCGAATCCAGGAGCATCCATCGAAGTCTGCTGCCCTTGCGCCAGGACACCCCTGCGGTGACCCACCCTCCCTTCCACCTGGGTGCGTTCACGTCTGCAAGTGATCTCTTGTCTGGAAGGTTCCTCTCACACTTCTCCACATTCCAAAAATAAACCATTTTTAAGACCAAGCTGAAACTTGGTCAGAGCTTCTACAAGCGTCCATCTGTCCTCCACCTGGAAGGTGTCTGTCTGCACTTTGCAATTTATGTCTGGCATAGTGGCCTTGCCCTTGGCCCTGGAGTCATTTTTTTTTTTTTCCTGGGCTGTCCTGCTCTCAGGCCTCCTGACCTGCCTGGTCCAGGCCTGGCACGCACATGAGCATGGGAGGCTCAGGGCAGTGGGGCCAAGACTCCCCCCAGGAGGGACTTACCAGGGTGCCAGCTTGGCTGCCCCACAAGCCCTTCCTTCCTCCTGTGGACTGACGGGCAAAGCCAGATGCCACAACTCCTGAGAACACCAGCCTGCAGCCTGTCTCCTCCTGAAGCCTCTGAGGCCCTAATCAGGACCTCCCCCGTCCCTCGGGGGCCTCCCTCCCACTTTGGCGCGTTCACGTCTGCAACTTCATCAGATTCCACCTGTTCTTCCTCATCCCCTGCCTCTCAGCACACTTCTAGGAGCCGCATAGGTGCTTAATAGATGTTCTCTGATAAAAAGGATTAGATAATTTACGGCCAAAGATAGAGAATAATTGCCCACGAGAATTACATACTAATAACGCAAATAGCTCCGAGTTCATCTTGAAGTTTCTCTCTTGACCTGATTCTCAACAAGGGGGACGTAAAATCAAAGGTCAGCCTAGTTAGCCGGATGACACTGACCCGCGAAGCTTCAGCTGGCAGCCGGGGAAGCCTGCTCACATTGATTAGAGATGCGCTTCTCCTGGGTGCCTTTATCCGGCCGGGAGGAAGGTGGGAAGGGAGCCCGTGAATCCTCTGACGTCTCTGTCTTTCTTCCCCACCTGCACGCAGCATGGCTGGGAAGCTGCCCTTTTCACAGGAGCTGCTTCACTATTGGGACGTGGGCTCTGCCTCCTCGGGGATGTCTGCTCTCTCTGCTTAAAGGTGGTCCTTCGATCAGAGGGGCTGCTGTCGGCTGAGGTTGTTTTCCACGTGGCTGAGAAACACACATGTCACCACCTACATGCTGTCTGGAAGCTTCAAGGGAGGGTTGAGCCTGTGATCCGGGTCTGCGTTCAAATACAGGATGACGTGAGGTTGGCCGTTTTCTCCCCTAAGTCTTAAGGACACGGAGCAGGACGCTGTGGCCCATGCCCCCTTGCCCCCGCCGTGATCTCTGCCTGCCTCTGTCTGTGGAAAACCAGGCAGAGTGAATTTGATCAGAGACCTGAGAAGTGCAGAAGCAAAGGAAAACAGGCAAAAGGAGGCTAAATAATAATGCCGGAGTCGTTGAGCATGGTCAAGGACCCTCAGCTCTTTCTCAAGGGCTGTAGACAGTATCCTGAGCCATGTCCTGTGAGCTGTCTTACAGGTATTAAAACACCAGGTGGAGAAGTTAACTGCATGATGACTAGACTGTACCCAGGACACACGCTGCCACAATTCTGAGGTCTGACTACAAAGAAGTGGGGACAAATGGGCCCTGCCACTGAAGATTCACTGCGCCTGAAACAGTCAAGACGATGCTGGTCAGACCACTGAAGGCCAATTTGAAGATGACTGTCAGAGCTGACTGTGCTGGTTTTGCATGTAAGCACCCCCACGGCCGCCCACTCTGTCTATAAAAGCTCTCACTCCCTACTTGTGAGACGGGGAGGAGTCAGCCTTTGGACAGATCTCTGCCCCCATCCCCGCCCAGTTGCCGGCATCAAGCAAACTTTCCTTTCCACCAACCTGGCCTGCTTATTGGCTTTTGAGTGGTGAGTAGCCAGACACAACAGATGTCCTATCAGTAACAATAACTCTGTCTTTCTCAGTCATTTACATGAAGTCCCTGTTGCCCAGACACCTGCTCCAGTCCCCTTCCTGGGGACACCCCCACTCACTGTGCTCTCAAAGCTCCCAGCCTGGCTTGGAGGCATAGCCTCTAACTCCCCCTGCATGCTCTAGGCCCGCTAATTGTGACAATTAGTGGCATGGACATTTGGTGCCAGCATAATTCATGAATAAACAAAACTGCCCTGGGAATCCATCACTCCTTGGCTGGGAGCTCTGGACAGTCTCCGGGATCCATTTCAGCATCCCAAGCCCTTTGCAGGGTGTCTCATCACCCCTTCACCAGGGAATTTTGTTTATGGAAGGAAGGGGAGCGGAGGGGAGGAGGAAGGTAGGGGCAGGAGCAGGGGGAGGAGAGGGAGGGGACTTGCAAGGCATCTCTTCCAGTAGCCAAAACTGGACGGCCTTTCCTGGAGCCGTGAGGAGCCAAGGACCCCAAGTCCACAGAACAGTCATTGAGGAGAAGCATGTGCTATCAACTGTGTAAAAGCAATTATGTGTTTTAATCATACAGAATAGTTGTGTACACACTATATGTCCTTAATCATACACACTAATTGTGTGATCAGTCCTGGGTGTTCATTGGAAGGACTGATGCTGAAGCTGCAACTCCAATACTTTGGCTACCTGATGCGAAGAGCTGACTCATCTGAAAAGACCCTGATGCTGGGAGGGATTGGGGGCAGGAGGAGAAGGGGATGACAGAAGATGAGATGGCTGGATGGCATCACCAACACAATGGACATGGGTTTGGGTGAACTCCAGGAGTTGGTGATGGACAGGGAGGCCTGGCGTGCTGCGATTCATGGGGTGGCAAAGAATCGGGCACGACTGAGTGACTGCACTGAACTGCATTGTGTTCACACATGTGCACATATATGTGTTCTTAATATTGCACACTAATTGTGTACACACTTGTGTACATGTGCATCTAAGCGTGGCACCTGGCAGACACCCATATGAACCGTTTATGATGAGACCAGCTCCCCCGCCCCAGGAAGCCGCACTGGAGCCCTGAGGGGTCAGGAGTGAGGGGTGAGGGGGGTCGTGGACACCCTCGCCTTTGCAGCGTTCTGGAAGACCTGGTCCTTTATTACAGAGAATCAATATTTGTCCAGTTGGTTTATCTTAAAAGTTTATAGTTGTGAGGTGGCACATTTTCCTAACTGGTCTCCAAAGGGATGTAAAACCCAATGGCTATAATCACTCGTTGATTGACAGCCGTAGGAGGCAACCATCAAGTGCTCAGGCCCTGCAGGGCTGTGTCCCACGTGGCCCCAGAGATGGGAGAGCTGCCGTCCCACCTCAGAGGAGGAGAGGGAGGTGCAGGGGCTGAGAATTTTCCCCAGTCTGGGCCCTGAGCGGCTGGGCCTACACTCTCTGACACCGTCTTCTTGACTCACCTCAGCAGTGATCCTTGGTGTCTGACATCCCAGAAAGACATGCTCTAGAAACCAGAGGCTTCTTCCCACCACCTGGGTGATTCTGGATGGGCATTGATAGGACTGAACGTTGCACAGTACTGAATTTAACATTTTCTATCCCTAGACTTCACTCCTTATGTGGAGACACTGACATTCCAGGGCACTGAGAATCTGTCCACAACCACAGAGCTGGTGAGGACGAGAGCTGGAGCCAGGGCCTGGTCACCAGCCCCTCCACGCCTCACTGGTGCAAGGCTCCCTGTTCAGGGGCCCCTGGGCCTTTGCACACCCTCTCTGAACCCTGCCACCCACCCTATCCTACTTGATCTGCCTTAATTAGTCCCAGACTAGACAAGGCTCCAGTCTCAACTCAGAGGTCACTTTTCACTTCTAGTTTTAAAAGACATATTTTAGAGAGAGTAATCTTTTTCTAGAATAGTGAGAAAGAAGAACCAAAAGCCCAAACATGGAATCATACACAGTCCCAGATCAAGACTGAGACAGCATAGCCAAGCACAGTGGAAGTCAGAGGAGGTTAGGGGGCATCGCGTGGCAACGCCCACGACCCCAGAATGCAGGTGACCCCACGGGGACAGGCAGCTCCAAAGGGGCAGGTGGAGAGAGGGGCCAGGTCTGAGTCAGGCCCCCCAGGATGCAGCCTCAGCCACTGGCAGTCCCACCGGCTTCTCTTCTGGTTCCGAGCAGACCCAGGGGAGCTCCTTACTGGAGAAAATGGAGGGTCTCCCCGAGTGGCCACTGGTGGGGCCAGACCTGCCTGGGGGAGCCCGTGGAGCCCTGTGTCTGCTCCCCCACCATGGGGGCTTGGGGAGAAGCGGGATGGCTTCCACTCTTGCTCCACCTGGAAGCTCAGGTAACGAACCCAGAAGGAAACCATGGAAACACGCTTGTTCCCTTAGGACGCTGAAAAAAAGCTACTAGAGGCTGACTAACTTCCAGAGAGCAGAGAGTAATAATGTGGACAGCGGCCTCCTATAGCCCCTCCTCCCGGGGGCCCCAGGGAGGCAATCGGCCTTCACTGACAGATCACCTGTGTCTGGGGCATCCCACCCCAGGGTTCACTCGCCATCCCATCCTCTGAGCTTCCTGAGCTAATAAGAAAAGGGCCTGACCTTTCCTCCTGGGGAAATGAGCTGAAATAACAAGGCATCTGAGCACAACTATTTCAGAGAAAAGAGAAAATATAGAAAATGGATCAGATGGCATTAGAAATAAAAATATGTGAACTGATCACAAATTTAAAATTCACCTAATAAATGTATTTCCTGCACCCAGGGTTACTTTGAAAAATCTATTAATCTTCTTCTTGTTTCTTTGTAAGTGATCTGTTCTTTACTTTTGTAAGCTTTTAAAATTTCCTCTTTATCCTTTTTATGCATTAATGTGACTATAATACGTGAATGTATAAGATGATGACAGGGCAGTGTGCTGAGAGCATTAAAGGAAAGTGCTGCAAATTTGGAAAATAGTAGTTTTCTCCAAACAGGTTGTCATTCAACTATGAGGGCATGATAAGATACTCTCAAGAATTCAAGCACTTAGAAGCTTTGCCACACAAAGAGCCACAATAAAAAGAGTTTGGTATTTTTTAATAAATAAGGAGATGTTAAAGGAGCTATCTGAAGGAAAGTTTCAGTTCAGTTCAGTGGCTCAGTCATCATATTTGGGCCATGCTCAGTAAATTTTTAATCCAATTTTCTGTTGATGGGTGGTGCTGTGTTCCCTCCCTGCTATTTACCTGGGGCCAAACTATGGTGGAGGTAATGAAGTAAAGGTAGGCAAATATCTTAGAAAATTTGGATGGTCTTATCAAAATAAGAGAGAACTCAGTTCAGTTCAGTTCAGTCACTCAGTCGTGTCCGACTCTTTGTGACCCCATGAAACGCAGCACACCAGGCCTCCCTGTCCATCACCATCTCCTGGAGTTCACTCAGACTCACGTCCATCGAGTCAGTGATGCCATCCAGCCATCTCATCCTCGGTCGTCCCCTTCTCCTCCTGCCCCAATCCCTCCCAGCATCAGAGTCTTTTCCAATGAGTCAACTCTTCTCATGAGGTGGCCAAAGTACTGGAGTTTCAGCTTTAGCATCATTCCTTCCAAAGAACACCCAGGACTCATCTCCTTTAGAATGGACTAGTTGGATCTCCTTGCAGTCCAAGGGACTCTCAAGAGTCTTCTCCAACACCACAGTTCAAATGCATCAATTCTTTGGCATTCAGCTTTCTTCACAGTCCAACTCTCGCATCCATACATAACCACTGGAAAAACCATACCTTTGACTAGACAGAACTTTGTTGGCAAAGTATTGTCTCTGCTTTTGAAAATGCTATCTAGGTTGGTCATAACTTTTCTTCCAGGGAGTATGTGTCTTTTAATTTCATGGCTGCAGTCACCATCTGCAGTGATTTTGGAGCCTCCCCCCAAAAAAGTCTGACACTGTTTCCACTGTTTCCTCATCTATTTCCCATGAAGTGATGGGACCAGATGCCATGATCTTCGTTTTCTGAATGTTGAGCTTTAAGCCAACTTTTTCACTCTCCTCTTTTACTCTAATCAAGAGGCTTTTTAGCTCCTCTTCACTTTCTGCCATAAGGGTGGTGTCATCTGCATATCTGAGGTGATTGATATTTCTCCTGGCAATCTTGATGCCAGCTTGTGCTTCCTCCAGCCCAGCGTTTCTTATGATGTACTCTGCATAGAAGTTAAATAAGCAGGGTGACAATATACAGCCTTGACGTACTCTTTTCACTGTTTCCACTGTTTCCCCATCTATTTCCCATGAAGTGATGGGACCAGATGCCATGATCTTCGTTTTCTGAATGTTGAGCTTTAAGCCAACTTTTTCACTCTCCTCTTTCACTTTCATCAAAAAGCCAGTATGAAAGTGAAAGTCACTCAGTTGTGTCTGACTCTGCCACTCCATGGACCATGGAATTAGTGGAACTAGTCTACGCAGTTCTCCAAGCCAGAATACTGGAGTGGGTAGCCATTCCTTTCTTCGGGGGATCTTCCCAGTCCAGGGATTGAACTGAGATCTCCTACACTGCAGGGGGATTTTTTACCAACTGAGCTTCCAGGGAAGCCCCAGAGCCACTATAAACAAAGGCAAATGATAGGCTTGGGTGGACATACTTGCAACGTGCATTAAAAATAAATTGAATTAATACTGTGCTGTGTTTAGATGCTCAGTCACGTCTGACTCTTTGAAACACCATGGATTGTCACTTGCCAGGCTCCTCTGTCCCCAGGGTTCTCCAGGCAGGAATACTGGAGTGGGTGGCTATGCTCTCCTTCAGGGGATCTTCCCAACCCAGGAATTGAACCTAGGTCTCCTGCACTGCAGGCAGATTCTTTAATGTCTGAACCACCAGGGAAGCCTGGAGTAATATTCTTGTTATAAATATAAATTTTACAAATTGAAAAGCAAAAAGGCAAACAACCCTGTAGAGAAAAAGATTTCAAAAGCTACTTCAAAAGCAAGAAAATTCAAATGGTCAGGAAGTACAAGCATCTTCAAAAGATGAAGAGATGATCATTCCAAAATTTACCTCCTATGCTAATTTTGAAAATGGTAATTAAACTGCAATAAAACTGAATTCCTTTTTAAAAAGGACCACAGATTCAAATCATAAATACTTTTTTCTTCAGTTTGAATGTTATTTGTGTTACCAATGGTAACGAAATCTGATAAGCATACTGAATATATAAATACATACGTTATATAGTACACACATAGTTGCAACCTATTAATAACTGACTATTTAAATGCTCAGAAGCAAAAACACACAGAACTCTTTTTCATATATGTTAAACATAACCACATTTCTAATGCAGATTTCTGTGGGCCAATTTAATTCACAGAATAATATTCATTACTTTTGATACCATTCCTAAACTATACCATAGCCCTGCCGTATATTTTCTACAGCCTTTCACTTTTTCTGATGGTGAAAGGCAGGCAACACGTTTTGAAACTATCAAACTACCTCCAGAGAGAAGATATTGCTTCCTTTCTTCAGTCCCAAATGAACAATTTATTGTTTTTTCCCAAATGCAACCAAACACAACCCCCAATTTTTAAAATATGCCTTTGAATCAGGAGAACATAGGGAAGTCTAGAACGACTATGCAACTATTTTTAAAAACAGACTTTTTAAAGGTAGCCAAACTTGAAGCGCAATCTAATTTTGCTGCAGCATGTCTTCAGCTTCTGCTGTTCTCTGGTACATCTGTCAAGAACAGCTTCTGGCATTTTCTGAGTCAAGGAAATTAAATGGTGGAGCTAAAAGGTTTCCACTATCAGTTAATAATCTCTACTATTTCATCATCTTTTGCAAGTGCCCCCAATCTAGCTTTCCTCTATTTCTTTTTACATCAGTGCATTTTTTTTTTTTTTTTTGTCCTTTGTACTTGGTTGAAGGATAGTCCCCAATTGACTCATTTTCTTTACCTCATTTTCAACAGCTCTTGCCAGCTTTGAGTTTGGTTTTAGTACACAGAGTCTAAATATTCACTTGGACATGGGATTTTAGCATCCTAAACAGCCAGGCCCATCAGTGTCAGCCCACTGTGTCCAGCACCTGGATACACAGCTTGTTGCTGTTTGCTTGTTAAGTCGTGTATGACTCTGCGACCTCAAGGACTGTAGCCCACCAGGTTCCTCTGTGCATGGGATTCTCCAGGCAAGAATACCGGAGTGAGTTGCCATTCCCTTCTCCAGGGGATCTTCCTGACCCAGGGACTAAACTGGAGTTTCCTGCTTTGGCAGGCGGGTCCTCTGCTGCTGAACCACCAGGGAGGCCTATCCATGCAGATAGAAGGCAATATTCCACGACCAAGGTGTCTTTGGAATCAATGGCACAGGCACCTGTTTAACCATGTTTCACACCTGCTTTACTTCCTTTGATGGTTTTAACATATTTTGGGGAAGAAAGGCTTCCAAGGTGATTCTTCCAGGTGAGAGGAATAAGAAGCACCAGGTGGTGTTGCCTCATGTGACAGTCCCCCTGGAGGAATGAGATGGGAACCCTTCTCAGGAGCTCCAGCTCCTGGAAGACAAAGGAGAAGAAACCCCAAAGAATATAGGGCAGCATTTAGGACCCAGGGGCGGTCCCTTTTAGGCTTAGAAAGGGCTCCCTAACTACTGATACTCACTTTGCTTTCCTTAATTATTTGTCTACTTTTATCTCTTCATTCAGAATTTATTGGATGGTAAAGGTCTGACAAGCCTTTTCCCCTCAGTTTTGTGGCCAGCCTCTCATACTATTTGTTGAATAACCTTTATCTTTTTCACTGGTTGGAGATACCTGTTTTATAACACCTGAATTCCTCCTGTGCCTTAGCGTCTATTTCTTCGTCTTTCTTTTCTGTTTCAGGGATTGGCAAGCTGTGGCCGATGGGCAGACCACATCTGCAGCTTGTGTTTGCAGAGCTAGCTCGTGAGCTAAGAATTATTTTTATACTTTTAAACAGTTGCGTGTGTGGGGGGGGGAGCCCAATATTTTATGACACATGAAAATTATATAAATTTCAAATTTCAGGGGACATAAAATTTTAGTGGAGCACAGCACACTCATTCGTTTGTATTTTATCCATAGTCACGTTTGCTCTATAACAGAGATGGCTAGTCTGCCTGATGAAGCCAAAAATAAAATTGTCTGGCCATTCACAGAAAACATTTGCCAAATGTGATAATATAATATTTCATTGATCTGTGCAACGATTCTAAATTTATAAATGACAAGGCACATTTCATTGGAGACTATTTCTTGTTTATTTTTCCAAGTTCAGTACATAATTATTCAATCAAATTACTATTACGGACTGAATGTCTGTGTCCCCCCCCCCCCTTAATTCCTTGGTAATGCCCTACCCCCCAATGTGATGGTATTGGAAGAAGTCCTTGGGAGGGAATTAGGATTAGATGAGGTCAGGCAGGTTGAGTCCTGATTTGCTAAGATTGTTGCTGTTGTTCAGTTGCTAAATCGTGTCCAGCTCTGCCACCTCATGGATTACACCCAGTCAGGCTTCATGGTCCTTCACCATCTCTCGGAGCTTGCTCAAACTCATATCCATTGAGTCGGTGATGCCGTCCAACCATCTCATCCTCTGTCGTCCCCTTCTCCTCCCACTCTCAACCTTTCCCAGCATCAGGGTCTATTCCAGTGAGTCGGCTCTTCAAGTCAGGTGGCCAAAGTATTAGAGTTTCAGCTTCAGCGTCAGTCCTTCCGATGAATATTCAGGGTTGATCTCCTTTAGGATGGACAGGTTGGATCTCCTTGCTGCCCAAGGGACTGTCAAGAATTCTTCTCCAACACCACAGTTCAACAGCATCAATTCTTTGGTGCTCAGCCTTCTTTATGGTCCAACTCTCACATCTACACATGACTACTGGAAAAACCACAGCTTTGATTATATGGACCCTTGTTGGCAAAGTAATATCTCTGCTTTTTAATACACTGACTAGGTTTGTCATAGCTTTTCTTCCAAGGAGTAAGCATCTTTTATTTTCATGTCTGCAGTCACCATCTGCAGTGATTTTGGAGCCCAAGAAAATACAGTCTCTCACTATTTCCTCTTGTAAGAAGAGATGCCAGAGCTCTTTCTCTTCCTTCCTCCCACCCCCCAAAAAAAGGCCTTGTGATAACACAGTAAGAAACACCAAATTTGGACCATGCTGGCACCCTGATCTCAAGTTTCTAGGCTCCAGAGGGGTGAGAAAATAAATTCCTGCCAACAAGTCACATAGTTAATGGTGTTTTGTTAAGCAAACTAACACAGTTCTCCCAAATTTTCACTGGGATGGTAATTGCATGGTAATATTATAAATGAATTTGGTAGGATTGACCTTGTTATCATATTTACTATTTTTACCCAGGATCATGGCATGCCCCCACTTCTCATTTATTTATTTTTTAATTTCTCAGAAAAGTATTTTAGCTTTCTTCTATACGTCTCCTATTTTTATTATTCATTCTGGAATATTGGACATTTGAAAGTATTTCCCAGAGAAGGCAATGGCAACCCACTCCAGTATTCTTGCCTGGAGAATTCCATGCACAAAGCAGCCTGGAGGGCTACAGTCCACGGGGTCGCAAAGAGTTGGACAAGACTTAGTGACTAGACCACCACCACAAGTATTTCCAATAGAATCCCTTTTCCGTTCCAATTGTCTGAGTGTGGCCGAGACAAGGAAAGCCTCATTAGTTTCTTGCATTGTGTCTAATCACTTTTCTTGATTCTCTTTTTTCTGGTAACAACTCATTATTTGCAATAACAATAATACGCTTCCAATTTTTCTCTAATTCTTAGAGCTTTTCTTTTCCCTGCCTGCACTGACTACTACTGAGTGTAACTGAATAAATTTGCTGTGCTGCCACGATCATTTTAGTGGGAGGACGGAAGGAAGGAGGAAGAGCAGTTCTAGATCCCTGGAAGCAAGATCCAGAATCGATCCTTCCTCTAAATGTGCTTATATCCTCCTCTGTGTTCCTGTATTTGTATTCCCTTTTATTGGTTCTCTCTTCTCCTTAGCTCTCACTTGTCCATAACATATAATGGAATCATATTTTTTAATTATTGTCATCCTAAATATTGATTCTATTTCTGTTCTTAATTTAAGAGAAGAAGCTTCATCCATGAAGTCATCCAGGAGGGTGTTTGTCAGCTACCACCCTCCAGGCTTCCCGGGGGGCTCAGTGGTCAAGAATCCGCCTGCCAATGCAAGAGACGCAAGAGAAGCAAGGAAGATCCCCTGGAGGAGAAAATGGCAACCCATTCTAGTATTCTTGCCTGGGAAAATCCCATGGACAGAGGAGCCTGGTAGGCTACAGTCCACGGGGTCACAAAGAGTTGGACATGACTGAGCGATTGCACACACATACACACACACACACTCCAGTCACCTGGCCCCACTGGAGACTCGGAGAATTCTCCACTGAATCTCACCCATTCCCTGGAAGGTACAAGAAACCCACTCCCAGCAGAACTCTGGTGAGGAAGACAAGGCTCCAGAAATACAGACCTCTCTCTTTCGTATGCTTTGACTTTTTTCTTTTCTACTGTGTACACCATAGTAATAATAAATTTCAATGCTTCTGACTTTAAGGAAAGTCAGAATCAAATTTAAACGAAAATTCTTAAATAAAAAGAGAAAACGGTGCGTCATTTAAGTACCTCCCAACGAGGTAGAAAGTGAACGTGAAGTCGCTCAATCATGTCCGACTCTTTGCGACCCCATGGATTGTAGCCCACGGAATTTTCCAGGCGAGAGTACTGAAGGGGGTTGCCATTTCCTTCTCCAGGGGATCTTCCTGACCCAAGGCTCAAACCCGGGTCTCTACTGCAACCAGGTAGAGAAGAGGCCAACTGAAGTGCTCAAACTCCAGTTACTGCCCAGTGCTGCCAAAGACGAGCTACAAGCAAACTTCTGCGCAACCTCGGGGGAGGAGACACCTGACTTGGGGCAGGAAGGAGGGCTGGCAGAGACTTCCTGGAGCAGGTGAGTTGAGCGCCAAGGGAAGGGATGACATTAGTCACGTGAATGACATCATGTAGCTGAAAGCAAGGGCTCTAGGTCTGGGCAGGCAAGGGTTTGGATCATGCCTCCACCTACCATTGATAATACAATATGGAGTAGTTCTTTCATACCTGAGCCTCAGCCTCTTCATCTGTGAACCTGGGGGTTAAGTGATCTCTATTAATATTTCTACCTCTACCTAACTACCAGTACTGACCATCTACCTATCTGTCACTCATCTGTCTACCTACCTACTATCTTTCTTATTATTGATAGAACCATCTAGTATCCACTTATTTATGCCTATCTTGAGCAAACTCTGGGACACAGTGGAGGCCAGAAGAGCCTGGCGTGCAGAGTTGTACATGACTTAGCGACTCAATGACAACAACAAAAATTCTATTTCTCTATCATCTACCTATTTTTTAATATCCATCTGTCTGTCTCTCTATCAATGGTGTGTGTGTGTGTGTGTGTGTGCTCTCTCACTCCATCATGTCTGACTCTGAGACCCCATGGACTGGAGCCTGCCAGGTTCCTCTGTCCTTGGGATTTCCCAGGCAAGAATACTGGAACAGGTTGCCATTTCCTCCTCCAGGGCATCTTTCTGACTCAGAGGTCGAACCTGCATTTCCTGTGTCTCCTGTGTTGGCAAGCAGATTCTCTATCATTGGGTCATCTGGAAAGCCTATTATCTACCTATTTCTTTATATCAGCCATCCATTAATCTACCTACCTATCTTTCGATCGATCATCTATTTTTTTATATCTATCTATGTATCTAACTATCATCTATCTGTGTAGATAAATGGATATGCATACAGTCATGGGTAGCTTCCCCATAAGCATCTACATTACAAGCTCAAGGCGTCTTCCCTTCACTTACCCACTGTCATCATTTCAAGATGACTCTTCATCACCATGTGTGGTGTGATAATACATCACCCACCGTAGTCTGCAGACTTACAAGGTAACCTGGCTGCAGGCCTTTCTCCAACCATCTGTAGATGAACACAGACATGTCTGGGCAAACAGAGACAGCCAGCTAGCTACCTGAACACATCCCCTGGGACACACAACAATCCAGGTCCCTGTTAGCTGCTGATTAGTTTGTCTCCTACACTGAAATGAAGCCTTGTAGCAGACATAATGAAATTTAATTAACTGTACATTTTCTTTCTGCCACATTTGTCAGAATTCATGAGCTGACCTAGAATCGCCTGGTACAGACATTTGCTTGCATGGAAAAGACCCTGGGAAGGAAGACATGGATGTAACTAAGTAGGAATGAGTGTAGGAGATGCTCACAAAATGGGAAGACCTGCCAACTCCTTGCAGACCTTAACACCAGCTGCTTTGTGAAAGCACATTTCCATTTTGAATTCTCACATCCATAATGAAGTGGAATTATTTTCTTAAACCCTAAGCTGCCTCTGTAAAATGGTCACAGATAAGTCCAAAGTTATAACGCCAGTCTGCCACAGAAAAGGAATGAGATAAATAAAATCACTGTTTTGTTTTTCTTCCAAATATAGTATAATCCTATCAGACTTGAGAGGAAAAAAACCTGGGTAGTAGAATTTGGGGGCAAGCTTATTCTTGTCTAATACAGAATTGAGTCCAATACTTGTCTTTGATAAAGAAGCCCGCATGTTCTCACTTATTATATGAGGCCTGATTTGCATTTATTTCTCTGTCCTACAGTTACTAGAATAGAATGTGGGTGTTTAGAAAACAATAAAAGGAACAGTAACTTTTCATTCCACAAGAGCCAGAGTTAGGAGACCTCGTGGTAGTAAGGTGGTGCCAGATGCCCATGATAATCTTGCCAATAATTGGTGTTATCATCTTTTTACATTAAGTCATGTTGGCCTGTGGGTAGTGTTATTTTCATTGCGATTTTAATTTGCATTTCCCTGTTGACAAATAAATCTGAAGCCCTCTGTGCTTATGGGGCTCTTCATATATCACCCTTTGTGAAATGTCTGTTCAGATCTTTTGTCTGATTTTTAATTAGGTTGTTTTTCTTCATATTATTGGATTCCAGAAGTTCTTTATATATTCTGGGTAAAAAAAAATTTTGTCAATCCTACATTTTGCAATTTTTTTCCTGAACTTTGTCTTACCTACTCATGTTGTAAATGTGTTTCTGATGAGAAAATTTAATTTTTAAAGGTTATTATTTTCTGTTTCCTGCATAAGAACTGTCTATTTTAGTGCCAACAAAGCTGTTCTTTCATGCTTTCATCTAAGAAGCTTCAGAGTTTTAGCTTTTACATTTAGCTACAATTAGATGGTTCAGTTCAGTTCAGTTCAGTCGCTCAGTCATGTCCGACTCTTTGCGACCCCATGAATCGCAGCACGCCAGGCCTCCCTGTCCATCACCAACTCCTGGAGTTCACTCAGACTCACATCCATTGAGTCCATGATGCCATCCAGCCATCTCATCCTCTGTTGTCCCCTTCTCTTCCAGCCCCCAATCCCTCCCAGCATCAGAGTCTTTTGCAATGAGTCAACTCTTCATATGAGGTGGCCAAAGTACTGGAGTTTCAGCTTTAGCATCATTCCTTCCAAAGAAATCCCAGGGTTGATCTCCTTCAGAATGGACTGGTTGGATCTCTTTGCAGTTCAAGGGACTTAGATGGTTCACCTGGATTTAATTTCTTTTATGATGATGAATAGAAATTTTTTTTTTTTGCATATATGTCCAAGTTTTTTCAGCACCATTTTGAATGAAAAGACTTTAATTTACCCGTGAGATGATTTTTGCATCTCTGTCTAAAGTCCAATGATTATATTAGCTGGGTCTGTTTATGAATTCCCTATGTTGACATATCAGGTGATCCTATGGCAGTATTACAGTTTTGATTGCTAAAGCCAACCAAGGTAAGTAGTTTAACTTTGTTCTACTTTTAAAAGATTACTTTGATTCTCCTAAGTCCTGAAATTCAATATAAATTTTACATATCAGTTGATAAATATCTACAAAAAGCCTTTTGGAATTACAATTGGGATTGGTTGGCTATACGCAACAATATTGAGATAATTTATAGTTTAATAATGTTGAGCTTCTAAGCCATGAATATAGCATATTATTCCCCTTACTTTGGTCTTTTAAAAATGTTTTTCAGGGAAAAAAATAATGTACCTTATGACATCACTTACAGGAGTACGTCAAGGCTGAATATTGTCACCCTGCTTATTTAACTTATATACAGAGTACATCATGAGAAACGCTGGGCTGGAAGAAGCATAAGCTGTAATCAAGATGGCTGGGAGAATTATCAATAACCACAGATATGCAGATGACATCACCCTTATGTCCGAAAGTGAAGAAGAACTAAAGAGCCTCTTGATGAAAGTGAAAGAGGAGAGTGAAAAAGTTGGCTTAAAGCTCAACATTCAGAAAACTAAGATCATGGCATCCGGTCCCATCACTTCATAGCAAATAGATGGGTAAACATGGAAACAGTGGCTGACTTTATTTTTTTGGGCTCCAAAATCACTGCAGATGGTGACTGCAGCCATGAAATTAAAAGACGCTTACTCCTTGGAAGGAAAGTTATGACCAACCTAGACAGCATATTGAAAAGCAGAGATATTACTTTGCCAAAAAAGGTCCGTCTAGTCAAGGCTATGGTTTTTCCAGTGGTCATGTATGGATGTGAGAGTTGGACTGTGAAGAAAGCTGAGCGCCAAAGAATTGATGCTTTTGAACTGTGGTGTTGGAGAAGACTCTTGAGAGTCCCTTGGACTTCAAGGGGACCAAACCAGCCCATCCTAAGGAAATCAGTCCTGGGTGTTCATTGGAAGGACTGACACTGAAGCTGAAACTCCAATACTTTAGCCACCTGATGGGAAGAGTTGACTCAATTGAAAAGACCCTGATGCTGGGAAAGATTGGGGGCAGGAGGGGAAGGGGACGAGAGAGGATGACATGGTTGGATGGCATCACCGACTCAATGAACATGAGTTTAGGTAGGCTCCGGGAGTTGGTGGTGGACAGGGAGGTCTAGCGTGCTGCAGTTCATGGGGTCACAAAGAGTCAGACACAACCGAGGGACTGAAATGAATGAATGAATGAATACGTAGATCTAAAATATGATAGAAATGAACTCACCTACCGAACAGAAACAGGCTCACAGACATAGAGAGCAGGCCTGTGGTTTCCAGGGGCTGGATAGGGAGGGGCTGGGAGTTGGGAGTTAGTGGATATAAACTACTATATAAATAATGGATGAACAGCAAAGTCCTACTGATGGCAAAAGGACTATAATCAATACCCTGTAAAAACATAAGAGAAAAGAATATGAAAAAAGAATATGTATAACAGAATCACTGCTGTACACTGGAAACTAACAACATTGTAAATCAACTATATTTCAATTTATTAACATAGAGATCTCACATGTCTTTTTAAAAATGTCTTGTTAAATACTTTTTTCTATAACTGTAAAGGGAATTATATTTTTGCTTTTCTTTTTCATTTTTCTCCTGTCACTATATAAAAATATTATTGATTTTTATATAGAAGTTTTGCATCTCTCAGCTTTGCTATGTTGTTGTTCAGTCATTAAGTCATTTCCAACTCTCTGCAACAGCCAGAACCAGACATGGGCGGTTCAAAACTGGGAAAGGAGTATGACAAGGCTTATATTGTCACTGTGCTTATTTAACTTCTATTCAGAGTACATCATGCGAAATGCCAGGCTGGATGAGTCACAAGCTGGAATCAAGATTGCCAGGTGAAGTATCAACAACTTTGCTATATTTGCATATTAGTTCTACTAGTTGTTCAATAGGTTCCTCATGATTCTCTGTGTAAATAGAATTTGTCCTGTGAAAACAGACTGTTTTACTATTACTTTCTGTTTCCTCTTAATTCTTTTTCTTTCTGTCTTGTATGGCCTTCCAGAAAACTGAATACAAGTGCCCTGTCCCAGACCTTAAATGCAAAGTGTTCAATATCTGACTACTGAGTAAGATGCTAACTGTACGATCTACATATATATGCCCTTTATCAGTTTGAAAGTGTTCCCTTCAGTTCTAAGTTGCTGAGGGCTTATAGAAGATACTGAATTTTGCCAAATACCATTTCCATTTATTGCAATCTTCATATAATTGTTCTCCTTTATTCTGTAAATGTGGTGGACTAAATTGATTAAAATTTCCCATAAACCTACCCTGCATTCTGAGAATAAACCAACATGATCAAGAAAGAGTATCTTTTGTATATATTGGTAGATTTGATTTACAGAAATTTCAGTAAGAATTTGCATATAAATCATTAAGAACATGGGTTAGTTAATTTCCTTATTTTGAATAATTTTATTGGATTCTGGTAGCTGGGTTATCCTGGAGAAGGAAATGGCAACCCACTCCAGTATTCTTGCCTGGAAAATTCCATGGATGGAGGAACCTGGTGGGCTACAGTCCATGGGGTCCCAAAGAGTTGGCCACGACCAAACACATCAGCATCTGGGTTATGCTGGACTCATAAAACGAGCTGAGAGATGTTCTTTACGTTTTTACTTTTGTAATGGTTTGTGTAAGATTGGTGTTATTTCCCCCCTACTTATCACTGATTTATTCTAAGAGGAATTCTTATCTTTTTAAATTCTATCAGTTCTATTTTCAACCACCTATATCACACGTACAGGCTTCCCAGGGGGCACTAATGGTAAAGAACCCAGCTGCCAGTGCAGGAGACGTAAGAGACAAGGGTTCGATCCCCGGGTTGGGAAGATCCCCTGGAGGAGGGCATGGCAACCCACTCCAGTACTCTCACCTGGAGATCCCAAGGACCGAGGAGCTTGGTGGGCTACAGTCCATGAGGTTGCAAAGATATTACTGAAGCAACTTAGCATGCACACATACCATTTGCATATCCGTGACTGTCATGATATCTTCTTAATAAAGGCACCGTCACGTTATTGTGAAATGTCTGGTAATCCTCTGGCTCTTGCATGTGATATTAAAACGGTCACTTCCATCTTACAGTACTCCCTGATAATGGCGTATCTTTCAAATCCTTCAGCCTGTATGTCTGGCTATTTAAAGTGCATCTCTTGTAAACAGCGTATCACTGGGCTTTGCTTTTTACCTGCTCTGATTCTATCAACCTCTTCATTAGTGGACTGAGTCCATTCATCCTAAAGTAATTATTAACAGAGTTGGGTCCAGGTCTACTGTCTCACTGGTTTTGTTTTGTCTCATACATTTCACCCTTCCCCCCTCCTCCTTTGGGCCAACTGAATTTTCTAGATTCCATTTTAATTAGCCTATTGACTTCTGAGCTCTGTCTCTTCTCACTGCCCTTTGAGTGACGGCTGTAGCAATTACAACCTTTCCACCTAATGCAACATGAGAATCCAGTGCCCTGGCCGTGGGGGCAGTCACAGGCTCGGCTCAGCACCTGGAGCCTCTGATGTGTCCTAGGCTGTTGATTTCAAGAGTCAGCCCGAGGTGCATAGGAGCTGATGTTCGGGATTGCGGGCTCTGCCTTTGTGCCTCTGTCCTGTCCCTCCTGTTCTTGTGACTGTCCCGTCAATCAATTTCTTCACTGGTGGAACAGCGCAGGAAAACTGCGGGGTTCTTCCTGCATCTTCTCCATCCCTCCTGGGGCTGCCTGGAGTCTTCTCTAAGCCCTAAAATCCATAAAAACAGAAAACTCATCCAGGTACTGTGCCTTTACTCCCAAGGGCTGACTCCGATCTGACTGCTTCTTTTCAGCCACTGCCCAGTGCCTTTAGGAAGTTCCATTTTATATTTTCTCCAGATTTTGTAGTGCCATCTTGGGGATGTTTGGTTTCATAGGTGCTGAGGTACCACTGGTGGAAGTGAAATGCTATTGCCCCATTGTAAAGATGGGAAAGACTGAGGCACAGAGTTCAAATAAACTTTCTGAAGGCTTACCATTGCAGGGGGATGCTGTTAGAGCAAAAACAGTGAATCCCTCAGTTCAGTTCAGTCACTCTGTCATGTCCGACTCTTTGAAATCCCATGGACTGCAACACGCCAGGCTTCCCTGTCCATCACCAACTCCTGGAGTTTACTCAAACTCATATCCATTGAGTCTGTGATGCCATCCACCCATCTCATCCTCTGTCATCCCCTTCTCCTCCTGCCTTCAATCTTTCCCAGCATCAGGGACTTTTCCAATGAGTCAGCTCTTCGCATCAGGTGGCATTTCATTGGAGCTTCAGCATCAGTCCTTCCAATGAATATTCAGGACTGATTTCCTTTAGGATGGACTGGTTGGATCTCCTTGCAGTCCTAGGGACTCTCAAGAGTCTTCTCCAACATCACAGTTCAAAATCATCAATTCTTTGGTGCTCAGCTTTCTTTGTAGTCCAACTCTCACATCCATACATGACTACTGGAAAAACCATAGCTTTGACTAGACAGACCTTTGNTTAGGATGGACTGGTTGGATCTCCTTGCAGTCCTAGGGACTCTCAAGAGTCTTCTCCAACATCACAGTTCAAAATCATCAATTCTTTGGTGCTCAGCTTTCTTTGTAGTCCAACTCTCACATCCATACATGACTACTGGAAAAACCATAGCTTTGACTAGACAGACCTTTGTTGGTAAAGTAATGTCTCTGCTTTTTAATATGCTGTCTAGGTTGAATCCCTCAGTGGGCAGGAAATAGGTCTGGGCTACTGTGAAGAGTCCTTAGTTGCAACTGCCTGCCTATATTCCCACTGCTACAACCAGCCCACTAGGAAAGATCATACGTGGACTCAGAGTGTCTTTGTTCCTTCCTTCCTTCCCCTGGGAGTTCCAAAGGAGTGCCGCCCTGCTGAGAGCTCCCTGGGAGGAGCACAGGCCTGGGGAGGGCTGGCATATTGACGGTTCAAATATAAAACCTGCAAGTTAACGTAAAAACGTACTGTCCTCTTTCACTGAGACAGCTCACACTGTACAGTCAGGTAAAAAGCAAGTTCTGAAAATAATATACCCACAATTCAAAAACATTTAGTTACTACCAACACATCAGATAAACAAACACCACAATGTATTGCAAAAATACCCCAAACAGCAAAACCGAACAAAAATAACTTGCTAAACAAAATAATTTCTCTTTTAAAAATATCTGAGTAGTGAGTAGGCACATGAGAAAGATATTGCACCACATGGAAAGGTGAGAATAAAGACCTAAGTGTTGATGCAGGGGAAGCTTCAGTGCTGTGCTGATATAACTTTCTAAATGAAAAAGCACTGGGCGGTGCTTCATGACTTCTGTCTCAATCTGACCACTGGCCCGATCTCGGTACACAAGTTAACGCTACAGAAGAACCCTATCCAGAAAATTCTCAGTTTCCTCAGGGAATTACACGCCAAGAAACAAAACACCAGTGATCCACAGTTGAAGCACTCTCATCTCATAGACCGTTTTTTTTAACAGAATTTTTAAAATTTTTATTGGAGTATAGTTGCTTTACAATTTTTTGTTAGCTTCTGTTATACAGCAAAACGCATCAGCTTTATGTATACATATATCCCCTCTGTTTGGAGTTCCTTCCCATTTAGTTCATCATAGGGTACTGCACAGAGCTCCCTATGCTATACAGTAGGTTCTCGTTAGTTATCAATTTTATACATAATATTGATAGTATATATATATCAATTCCAATCTCCCAATGTATTGCACCTCCCTTTCCTCCCCTTGGTGTCCATATGTTTGTTCTCTATGCCTGTGTCTCTATTTCTACTTTGCAAACAAGTTTATTTGTATCTTTCTTCTAGATTCCACATATAGGCATCAATATACAATATTTATTTTTCTCTTTCTGACATACTTCACTTTATACAACAGTCTCTAGGTCCATCCATGTCTCTGCAAATGGCACAATTTCATGCCTTTTTATGGTTGAGTAACATTCCATTGTCTATGTACCACACTTCATAGATCTTGGATCAATGCATATTCAGTTCAGTTCAGTTCAGTCACTCAGTCGTGTCAGACTCTTTGTGACCCCATGAATTGCAGCACTCCAGGCCTCTCTGTCCATCATCAACTCCCCAGAGTTCACTCAAACTCACGTCCATCGAGTCAGTGATGCCATCCAGCCATCTCATCGTTTGTTGTCCCCTTCTCCTCCTGCCCCCAATCCCTCCCAGCATCAGAGTCTTTTCCAATGAGTCAACTCTTCGCATGAGGTGGCCAAAGTACTGGAGTTATATTTGATACAAACCGTCCAGGATCTTCATGACATAAACACAGCCTGGACCCTTCAGGATGTTGGAGTGTTTTTGTTTGTTTGCTTTATTTTTGAGAAAGCTCGAGTGAGCACTGTTGAGAGTGTGATGTCTTTCTGAGAGCTGAGATACTCGCACGTGGGTGCCGCTGGCCACTCTGTCTCAGCCGTAACACCTGCCCTCTCCTGCCCTCTTCCTCTGCACCCAGGCCCTAGAATTCCACTTTCCTCTCACTCTTGCCAGCAATCAATAAATGATTTGATCCAAATAATTTTTCTTTTCTCTGGTTCACTGGAGTCAGGTAGCAAACGTTCAAAACTTCCCTTTGCTTTCTCTTCCAGAGGCAAACTGCTGCTGCTGCTGCCTCTCCTTAGATGCTACAGTGTGTCCAACTCTGTGTGACCCCATGGACTGTAGCCCACCAGGCTCCTCTGTCCATGGGATTCTTCAGGCAAGAATACTGGAATAGGTTGCCATGCCCTTCTCCAGGGGATCTTCCCGGTCCAGAGATTAAACCCAGGTCTCCTGCATTGCAGGTGGATTTGTTACTGTCTGAGCCACCAGGGAATGAGTTTACTGACTACACTCCAATACAAAATAAAAAGTTTAAAATTAAAAGAATCAGTATGGCATGGATCCGTGCATCCCATCGGTCATGTCCAGCTCTTTGTAATCCTATGGACCTTAGTCCGCTGAGCTCCTCTGTCCATGGGATTCTCCAGGCAAGAATATTGGAGTGGAGTGCCATGCCCTCCTCTAGGGGATCTTCCTGACCAGGGATCAAACCTGGGTCTCCTGCACTGCGGGAAGATTCCTTACCACTGAGCCACCACGGAAGCCCCAGAGGCAAACTGGGTCCCTTCAATTGTCTTTGTTTCAATTATCATTTAGTTATCACTTTGATATTTTCTTACACTGATAGCTATAAGGACGTATAAATCAAGGGGCCGACAGCACATCTAGAAGGTATTTATAATCCAGCAAGAGGGTCTTCTCCAAAAGAGATGATTTTCTGTGGCATGACTGCAACCAGACTCAACACTTTTCACGGCTGTTGGCTCCATCCCCATCGTGCCAAATTCACAGATTCGTCAGCATCTTATTTTGTTCATTGAACTGCAAATTCAATTCGCAGACACAGACACGTTTTCCTTTTAGAAAAAGGCTCTTAAGACAGTTACATGAGCTTCCATTGTAGCTCAGTCGGCCTGCAATGCAAGAGACCCAGGTTCAATTCCTGGGTCTGGAAGACCCCCTGGAGAAGGAAAATGGCAACCTACTCCAATATTCTCGCCTAGAGAATCCCATGGACAGAGGAGCCTGGCAGGCTTTTCTGTCCATAGCATAGCAAGGGTAGGCCATAACTTAGCAACTAAACCAAGCCAGTTACATGGATGTCAGAAACACACACACGTGCGTTAAGTGCAAATTTGATGGAAGGTAAAATTGTTTTATGGTTGGATGGTATCACCGACTGGAGAAGGCAATGGCACCCCACTCCAGTACTCTTGCCTGGAAAATCCCATGGATGGAGGAGCCTGGAAGGGGGCAGTCCATGGGATCACAAAGAGTCGGACACGACTGAGCGACTTCACTTTCACTTTTCACTTTCATGCATTGGAGAAGGAAATGGCAACCCACCCAGTGTTCTTGCCTGGAGAATCCCAGGGATGGGGGAGCCTAGTGGGCTGCCATCTATGGGGTCTCACAGAGTCGGACATGACTGAAGCAACTTAGCAGCAGCAGCAGCAGCATCACCTACTTGATGGAGATGAGTTTGAGCAAACTCCAGGAGAATAGTGGACAGGGAAGCCTGGCGTGCTGCAGTCCACGGGGTCGCAAAGAGTTGGACATGACTTAGCAACTGAACAACAACAATATTTCCAAAGACAGGATGAATTGAGCTTAATTTCTTCTACAGAACAAAAAAGCAGCTTTAAAGACTACCTTGCTTTCTTTGGTCATATATTTGATGTACACTTAAAACTGAAATGCTCATTTACTTTAATTAATATAATCATTCTCACCCCATAGGTCTGCCCTAAAATGTGACCTATTCAGACTGGCTTTCCTTGGCCATCCTGGTATATTTCAACAGTCTCATTTCTCTGACCATCAGAGACCACCTAATGCTCAGCATACGCTGCTACTGCTAAGTCACTTCAGTCATGTCTGACTCTGTGCAACCCCATAGACGGCAGCCCACCAGGCTCCCCCATCCCTGGGATTCTCCAGGCAAGAACACTGGAGTGGGTTGCCATTTCCTTCTCCAATGCATGAAAGTGGAAAGTGAAAAGTCAAAGTGAAGTCGCTCAGTCGTATCCGACTCTTAGCGACCCCATGGACTGCAGTCTACCAGGCTCCTCCGTCCATAAGATTTTCCAGGCAAGAGTATTGGCGTGGGGTGCCATTGCCTTCTCCAATGCTCAGCATATGAGATACTCTAAAACCTGAGAGATTAACAGTGTTTCTATCATGAACTCAAGGAAAAAAGAATACATTTCAATACAAATTAACGAGAAAGGAATTGAGCATCCCGAGATATTGAAACTTCTTAATGACAATACATACATTAAAGATGCAAAAAGTTACATCTTCAGTAAAGAGAAATCTATTCAGGTAAACAACACTTGCATAGAACTTTTCCCCCAACTGCCTGCCAACTTTAGATAGGTTTGCTGGCTCTACTTGTTAGACAGAACAGAATATGTTTAATATTTGGGGATATGCTTAGAATAAATCCCCCTAGAACAATGAACAATGATGAGCCCTGAACAATGATGTTTATGGGTGTGTGTGGTGTGGTTCAATTTCTATCTTCGTTTACAAGGTGTGTGACCATTAACAGATTACTTAAATGATCTGAGTCTCAGCTCACATTCTGTACAGTAGGAATACTGCCATTTTGTGCATTTAAACAAAATTATACGCTGAGCACTATTGCTGTGCAGTGTCCACAGCAAGCTTTCGGAAATGGTAGCTCTGATTTTTTATTTAGACAAGAACCTTGGGAATCCTTGGATGATAGTACAAGTGCTTATGCCAGCTTTCATAAGAGGGTTCCTTATTTGTTTGTATCCCTGTTTCACCCAATCCCCGGGCACACGATGTCCTGTGGATTACAAAGGCAACCTAGAAATGCAGACGCAGAGGGAGGCGTGGTGGAGGAGCTGGGGGTGGGTGGAGTGGGGTCTCTGGAGTCTGTAATTAAGGAGCAGTCTCTGCCCACGAGCCCACAGGAAGTGTCTCTGGAGTGACAAGAGCCCAGTTTGCAGCCACCGCTTTCCTCCCCCAAGAAGGCATAAAGCTGCGGATTTAGCACAGAACCATGTGACAGCTCAGTTACTGCCGCCCGCCGCCTGGGAAGGCCTGTGCGCCACAGAGTGAGCCAGAAAAAGGCCTCCTTGGTTCCATTTCAGTGGGGGCTGGAGGGGGGAACAGAGGGCGCTGACTCGCAGCCTTCTGCTGGAGAAGTCTCAACCCGGAACACCATACCCAGAGGATCCATTCCAGCATGTGCCATGCGGCAGAATACTTCCGTGTTGCTTGGTAAATAGAAAACCAAGAGAGCCACTTGCTAAAAATAGACACACACACACACAGCCCCTCAGGAACAGGTCATTATTTCTTAATTCTTGACAAACAATGTCATGTCAGAGGCAGTTCGTTTTAAAAATACCAATTGTGTTTTTCAATAGAGCTCATTCTTTATAATACATGAGACGTTTTTTAAGCTGTTGTGTGAAAATAGAGCATTTTGGTAAAGATGGCCCATGATATTTGACTGTAAAAATACAGTTGAAATTTAATTTTTTAACGGATCCATAGTTGTCTATGTAGAACGTTAGTTCCATTTGAAAGAGTCAACATAAAATGAATGGTTTTATCAAAGGTATGCAACAGGATAGAATCTTTATTATTCTGATTCTGGAAATCTTAAGGTTTAAGAATATTTAAGATAAGAGCTCATCTTCAGCTAAATCAACAAAACAAGAGGAAGACATGAATCAGAAAAAATGCAAACACAGACAATGCAGTTCATCAGCTCTACAGTAACTTTGCGAAGCCTAGGCAACCATACTACAGCTGTCTCTAGAAAATATTTTCACGTTAAATAAATCATAATGGATTTTTTAAAAACAGTAATGCATGTATTATGTGCTTATTTTAAAGCATAGAAAATAGACATTCCAAAAGAAACTATTAAGTAACTTATGATTCAAATATGTATAATTCAAAATACTTCAGTTCAGAATTTTGATGAACATCCTTCCAATAGTTTGTGTTTATATACAGATTTTTCTTAAAAAAAAAGAATACTAATAGTCCTATGATTAAGAATCTTGCTTATTACACATAATAATATAAAAAATATCCCCCTATTGTTAACCAGAGAAGTCTTTAATCAGTTCAGTTCAGGTCAGTCTCTCAGTCGTGGCCAATTTTTTGAGACCCCATGGACTGCAGCACGCCAGGCCTCCCTGTCCATCACCAACTCCCGGAGTTTACTCAAACCCATGTCCATCCAGTCGGTGCTGCCATTCAGCCATCTCATCCTCCGTTGTCCCCTTCTCCTCCAGCCTTCAATCTTTCCCAGCATCACAGTCTTTTCTAATGAGTAAGTTCTTTGCATCAGGTGGCCGAAGTATTGGAGCTTCAGCTTCAGCATCAGTCCTTCCAATGAATATTCAGGACTGATTTTTTTAGGATGGACTGGTTGGATTTCCTTGCAGTCCAAGGGACTTTTAAGAGTCTTCTCCAACACCACACTTGAGAAGCATCAGTTCTTCAGTGCTCAGCCTTCTTTATGGTCCAACTCTTACATCCATACATGACTACTGGAAAAACCAGAGCTTTGACTAGACGGACCTTTGTCAGTACAGTAATGTCTCTGCTTTTTGATATGCTGTCTAGGTTGGTCGTAGCTTTTTTTTTTTTCTCTACAAGGAGCAAGTGTATTTTAATTTCATGGCTGCAGTCACCATCTGCAGTGATTTTGGAGCCCAAGAAAATAAAATTTGTCACTGTTTCCATTGTTTCCCCATCTATTTGCCATCAAGTGATGGACTGGATGCCATGATCTTCATTTCCTGAAGGCTGAGTTTTTCACTCACGTCTTCATTAAGAGGCTCTTTAGTTCTTTTTCCCTTTCTGCCATAAGGGTGGTGTCATCTGCATATCTGAGGTTACTGATATTTCTCCTGGCCATCTTGATTCCAGCTTGTGCTTCATCCAGCCCAGCATTTCACATGATATACTCTGCATATAAATTAAATAAGCAGGGTGAGAATATACAGCCTTGATATACTCCTTTCATGATTTTGAACCAGTCCATTGTCCCATGTCCAGTTCTAACTGTTGCTTCTTAACTTGCATGCAGGTTTCTCAGGAGGCAGGTAAGGTGGTCTGGTATTCCCATATCTTAAAGAACTTTCTAGTTTGTTGTGATCCACACATTCAAAGGCTTTGGCGTAGTCAATGGAAGCAGAAGTAGATATTTTTCTGGAACGCTCTTGCTTTTTCTATTTTCCAATGGATGTTGGCAGATTGACTGTGCTTCCTCTGCCTTTTCTAAATCCAAGTCGAACATCTGGAAGTTCTCAGTTCACGTACTGTTGACGTCTACTTTGGAGAATTTTGAGCATTACTTTGCTAGTGTGTGAGATGAGTGCAATTGTATGGTAGTCTGAACATTCTTTGGCATTGCCTTTCTTTGGGATTGGAATGAAAATTGACCTTTTCCAGTCCTGTGGCCACTGCTGAGTTTTCCAAATTTGCTGGCATATTGACTGCAGCACTTTCACAGCATCATCTTTTAGAATTTGAAATAGCTCAAGTGGAATTCCATCATCTGCACTAGCATTGTTTGTAGTGATGCTTCCTAAGGCCCACTTGACTTCACTCTCCAGGATGTCTGGCTCTAGGTGAATGACCACACCAATGTTGTTTTCTGGGTTATTAAGATCTTTTTTTGTATAATTCTTCTGTGTTTTCTTGTCACCTGTTCTTAATATCTTCTGCTTCTGTTAGGTCCATAAATTTCTGTCCTTTATTGAGCCCATCTTTGCATGAAATGCTCCCTTCATATCTCTAATTTTCTTGAAGAGATCTCTAGTCTTTCCCATTCTATTGCTTTCCTCTATTTCTTTGCACTGATCACTGAGGAAGGCTTCCTTATCTCTCCTTGCTATTCTTTGGCACTCTGCATTCAGATGAATGCATACTTCATTTTCTCTTTTGCCTTTCAATTCTCTTCTTTTGTCAGCTATTTGTAAGGTCTCTTGAGACAACCATTTTGCCTTTTTGCATTTCTTCTTCTTGGGTGGGGATGGTTTTCATCACCATCTCCTGTACAATGTTACAAACCTCTGTCCATAGTTCTTCAGGCACTCTGTCTATCAGATCTAACTCCTGGAATCTGTTACTTCCACTGTGTAATCATAAGGGATTTGATTTAGGTCACATCTGAATGGTTGAATGGTTCTCCCTAGTTTCTTCAGTTTAAGTCTGAATTTTGCAATAAAGGAGATCATGGTCTGAGCCACAGTCAGCTCCCGGTCTTGTTTTTGCTGACGGTATAGAGCTTCTGCATCTTTGGCTGCAAAGAATATAATCAGTCTGATTTCAGCATTGACCATCTGGTGATGTCCATGTGTAGAGTCGTCTCATCCCTCACTCTTGTGTTGTTGGAAGAGGGTGTTTGTGAAGAACCAGTGTGTTCTCTTGGCAAAACTCTGTTAGCCTTTGTCCTGCTTAATTTTGTTCTCCAAGGATAAACTTGCCTGTTACTCTAGGTATCTCTTGAATTCTTGCTTTTTCATTCCAGTCCCCTATGATGAAAAGGAGATATTTTTTCGGTGTTGGTTCCAGAAGGTCTTGTAGGTCTTCATAGAACCATTCAACTTCAGCTTCTTCAGCATTAGTGGTTGGGGCATAGACTTAGATTACTGTGATACTGAATGGTTTGCCTTGGGAATGAACAGAGGTCACTCCATCATTTTTGAGATTGCATCCAAGTACTGCATTCTGGATTCCTTTTTTGACTATGAAGGCTGCTCCACTTCTTCTAAGGGATTCTTGCCCACAGTAGTAGATATAACGGTGATCTGAATTAAATTCACCCATTCCAGTCCATTTTAGTTCATTGATTTAAAATGTCGATGCTCACTCTTGCCATTGCTTGTTTGACCGCTTCCAATTTACCTTGATCCATGGTCCTAACATTGCAGGTTTCTATGCAACAGTGTTTTTCATAGCGTTGGACTTTACTTCCATCACCAGTCACATCCACAACTAGGCATTGTTTTTGCTTTGGATCAATCTCTTCATTCTTTCTGGAGCTATTTTTCCACTCTTCTCCAGTAGCATCTGAGCACCTACTGAGTTTGGGAGCTCATCTTTCAGTGTCCTATCTTTTTACCTTTTCATACTGTTCACGGGGTTCTCAGGGCAAGAATACTAAAGTGGTTTGCCATTCCCTTCTCCAGTGGACCACGTTTTGTCAGAACTCTCCACCATGACCTGTCTGTCTTGGGTGGCCCCACACGACATGGCTCATAGTTTCATTGAGTTAGACAAGGCTGTGATCCATGTCGGAGAAGGCAATGGCACCCCACTCCAGTATTCTTGCCTGGAAAATCCCATGGACGGAGGAGCCTGGTGGGCCGCAGTCCATGGGGTTGCTAGGAGTCGGACACGGCTGAGCAACTTCACTTTCACTTTTCACTTTCATACATTGCAGAAGGAAATGGCAACCCACTCCAGTGTTCTTGCCTGGAGAATCCCAGGGACAGGGGACCCCTGGCCTCTATGGGGTTGCACAGAGTAAGACATGACTTGAAGTGACTTAGCAGCAGCAGTGATCCATGTGATCAGTTTGGTTAGTTTTCTGTGACTGTGGTTTTCCTTTTATCTGTCCTCTGATGGATAAGGATAAGAAGCTTGTGGAAGCTTCCCCGTGGGAGGGACTGGCCGTGAGGGAATCAGAGTCTTTCTCTGATGGGTGGGGCCATACTCCATAAATCTTTAATCCAATCTTCTGTTGATGGGTAGGGCTGTGTTCCCTCCCTGTCTTTTGGCCTGTGGCCAAAGTATGGTAGGGGTAATGGTCACCTCTTTCAAAAGGACTTCTGGCATCATGTGGCGGCTACTAGGGCTATTGTACTTGGTGCCCCCGACCCCGCGGCAGGCCACTGTTGGCCCACGCCTTCGCTGGAGACTGCTGGACACACAGGCAAGTCCGGCTCAGTAACCCATCCCTCACTGTCAGATATTTCAGTCTTTCCACTTTTTGCCATGATAAACTATTCTGTGATAAAAATTTTGGAAGCTAAAGTTTTACACACATCCATTGGTATTTCTTTAGGATACAGGATGACAAGCATCACTGGTAGGTCAAAGGGCATTCTACTGTGAAGTTCATTGCTATATTTTAAGACTGTCCTACAAAGAAGGGATCCACTTTAAAGGTCACAGGTCCATTTGCATAGGCATTTTACATTTATCTGAAATCCTTGCCACTTTGCAAATGCTTTAATTTAAACATTGTGAATATATTCACATCTGTTGGCTGCATGTGTGAGAGAGAAAGAATTGCTTCATATACATAGCTTGTGTGTCCCCTCCCTAGGCCTATTACTGTTTTCTTAATTTATTTTAAAACATTCCTTTATCCATTAAGGAAGTCAACTCTGTACTGCAGATACTGCAAATGTTTTCCCCATTTTTTAATATGATTTATATTATTGCTTAGAATAACTTTCATGCAAAGAAATTAAAAACTCATGTAGCAAAGCAGGAAAGCCTTTCCCTCTGATGTTGCTCTTTTTAGACCCAAACATCCTTCTCCCAACACAGGAAAGGGGGGATTATTTGCTACTGTTCTAAGGACAACGCTCATGGGCCCCCACCGTGACCCACCCTCTCTGGAAAATGTGTTCAGTGACTTCTCGTACCTTATGTGAATACAATTTTCCATGTTTTTACATGCCTTTATCGCAAGGTTCATAAGGTGAATTTTAAAGAAACCAAGCCTCAAATAATGACCAAATACTATCAAATCTAAACACACTACTTGGCTCAGGCTGCCACAACTATGAGCACACACTGGGTGATGTACACGACAAAAATTAGTTTTCTGACAGCTCTTGAGGCTGGAGTCTGAGATCAAGCTGTGAGCAGGGTTGGTTTCTCCCGAGACCCCTCTCCTCTACTTGTAGGTGGACTTCTTCTGAAGTCTTCACAGGTTTTCCTCCCTCTGGGGGTCTGTGCCTTAATAGCCTCTTATAAGGATGCCAGTTGTATTGGGCTAGTCCCCACTTTAAAGACCTCATTTAACCTTAGAAACCTCTTTAAAGACTCTATCAAAAAACATTCAAAAAACAAAGATCATGGCATCTGGTCCCATCATTTCATGGCAAATAGATGGGAAACAATAGAAACAGTGAGATACTTTATTTTCTTGGGCATCAAAATCACTGCAGATGGTGACTACAGCCATGAAATTCAAAGACGCTTGTTTCTTGAAAAAAAAAAAAAAAACTATGACCAATCTACACAGCATATCAAAAAGCAGAGACATTACTTTACCGAGAAAGATCCGTCTAGTCAAAGCCATGGTTTTTCCAGTAGTCATGTATGGATGTAAGAGTTGGACTATAAAGAAAGCTGAGCACCAAAGAATTCATGCTTTGGAACTGTGGTGTTGGAGAAGACTCTCAAGAGTCCCTTGGACTGCAAGGAGATCCAAACAGTCCATCCTAAAGGATATCAGTCCTGAATATTCACTGGAAGGACTGATGCTGAAGCTGAAACTCCAATATTTTGGCCACTTGATGCAAAGAACTGACTCACTGGAAAAGACCCTGATGCTGGGAAAGATTGAAGGCAGGAGGAGAAGGGGACAACCGAGGATGAGATGGTTGGGTGGCATCACCGACTGGATGGACATGAGTTTGAGCAAGCTCCAGGAGTTGGTGATGCACAGGGAAGCCTGGTGTACTGCTGCCATGGGGTCACTAAGAGTTGGACATAACTGAGCAACTGAACTAAACGGACGGACCCTATCTCCTATGTCAGTCACATTCTGAGCACTAGGGATTAGGGCTTCAATATATGAATTTGGGTGAGGAAGTGACATGATTTAGTCCAAAGCACTAATTAATATAATCATTATTATAGGAGAATAAGTTAAATAAAAAACCCTGCAGCCCATAAATAACCTGGTCAATTGTTCAAACAAACAACATTCTTTTTGAAAATTAAACAAGACTCCAAATCCTGTAACATAATACTCAAAATGTCTAAGAATCAATCCCAAATTCGTAAGGTCCAGGAAAATCTCAACTCACAAGTAAAAGGAAAATCAACAATTACTAACCCTGATATGTCACAGATGTTAAAATCATCAAAGACTTTAAAACGGCTGTTATAGCAACCTCCAAGAAGCATGGGCAAGCACTTTGGAAATAAAAGCAATAATAGAAAGTCTAAGGAAAGAAACAGATGTCACATGGCAGAATGAAATGGAGGTTTCGTATGTGAATAATACAATAGCTTTTTAATTTGAAGTTTAAACTACTACTACAACCTCATTTTAGAATCTTACTGATAGGTTCAGGTTAATGGGCCACAGTTTCCAGGGGACGCTCCAGGACAACCTCTGTGGAGGGGCTTTCAGAGGGAAAGAATGGCAGTCACACAGCTCTAAAAAGGTTACTTGTAATGTTCACCTTGACTAATTATGAAAAATATGCTTCACATTAGGTGTTCTTGGGTAACCTGGAAGCCAATGGTTCATAAATCAAATGGCCACTTCACACAGCTCCAGCAATTTCAGTGTTTCCCAGAAAATTCGGAAATTGAAAAAAAAAAAAAAAGGGGGTCTTGTTCTCTTTCGGTTAAAAATCCAACAATAAGCCAGGGTCATCCTTTTAAATGCAGTAAAGAAAATACTGAGCAACAATCTTTTCCATAGATGGAAACTAAGATTTCAATTCCATAGAAGAAAATGATTCACATAATACACATATTCCAAAGTGCAAGTTATTGCTTCTGGGTTCTGTAACAAACCTCTAGTTACACAACAGCTGAGAATATTTCTGGTAGGATCAACTATCAAAGAATAAACAAAAAGACTGTCTTGAGGACCCTGTAAGACTGGAGACTGAGGACCTAATAATGAAAGAACATTTACAATGCTCGGTTCTCAGTCACTTCAGTTGTGTCCAACTCTTTGCAACCCCGTGGACCGTAGCCCCCTAGGCTCCTCAGTCCACGAGATTCTCCAGGCAAAGAGACTGGAGTGGGTTGCCATTTCCTTCTCCAACATTGACAATAGTCAAGGACAAGTGTCTGCTGCCGTATTGTCACAATTGTTTAACACAAAATAAATAACATCACAGCATTATTACCATGAAGCTAAGCTGAAATAATATTCTAATTATTACCAATATAATGAAAATTTAAAAGAAAGTTTCAGGAAGCCATAGTCTAGGAGAAAGGGTGAAATTCTACACGGCAGGGCTTTTAAATACTTATATATTCCTGTGTGGTTTTATTTTTCACTCCCAAATACAAGGGAGTTTTTGTTTTTGTTTTTGTTTTGTTTTTGTTTTGATGTCTTGGCTGATCCCTGGGTTGGGAAGATGCCCTGGAGGAGGGCATGGCAACAGACTCCAGTATTCTTGCCTGGAGAATCCAACGGAGAGAGGAACCTGGCAGCTACAGTCCATGGGGACACAAAGCGTTGGACATGACTGAAGCAATTTAGCATGCATGCACGCTCCTTATCTTACATAGCTAGGTATTGCTTTTGTATTGTCTTTTTCTTCTGCATTTCTTTTTCAACTCACCTTAGTTTTTGGCCCCCATTTAGTTGCTTCTACTCATGTTTCAAAGCACTGGTTTATCCACTCATGATATACTGAATTAGGAAGGAATGTCCAATCTATGCTTCCTAGTCTCACAGAAGTCTAAACTGCAATGGATACATCAAAAGCTACAGCAAAGACATGTTCTTTTAAACTGTAGGTATTACAACAATATTACAAAACACAGAAAATATTTAAGCTGGTCCATTTAAATTTCTTATGATGAACTGTAATCCATAGTTCAGTTGTCCTAGTCAAAAAGTCAAGGAACCACCAAGTTTGATCCATGTTTCTCTGTGTTTTCATTTTGTCTCTGAAAAATGTATGGCTGCCAGAGACTGAGGTCACAGATTCTCAACGAATCACTAATTCACTCTGCCTTGGAGTATGATCTTTAGAGAAAAGCTTAAATATTTCATATTTAAGAGAAATTAGACAGTTATACCTACAGGAATGAAAAGGTTGTATGACCTTAAGCAATCACTTAATTAACTTCCTCTTTTATAAAACTGAGGAGATCTATTCAGAAGATATCCAAGGATCCTTACATTTCCACGATTATTAATGGTTCTATTAGTATTCACCTGCTGAGAATTTATCTTCAAACGAGAATGAACGTTTCTGAACTTCTGTGAATAGAAGCCTAAAGAGCAAGGCTAAATTGAGATTTCATCCTCAATAGCCTTGCTTTGGGCATTAGCAACAATCTTCTTTGTTTCTCCAAAAGCAGACAACCAATCTTTCTTTTCTTCTCCAACCTGAACAGTTAACTCTTTCAACCATGAGCTTATTACCTGGGGAACCAAAGCCACCTTAGAGACAGCAGTTCAATAATGACTGGGCCAGAAGTTATATAGATAAACGAGATATGAATGCCACTCTTCAAATATATTCTATTCCAAGAAACTTGGAGATGAAGGAATGGAGGGATATTAGAGAGTCAGCTAAGTGAAGTCACCTGGTAACAGAAACCTCGCTACACCCCTGGGCGGGAACTGTGGCATGGCTGGATGGGAGACATTTACATACACATTCCAGGACTCTAGGATTAGGTCCTTGCATGGTTTATGATTAGTGTGTCTTTTTATTGTTGCTGTTCTTGTTTAGTCACTAAGTCTTATCTGGCTCTTCTGCAACGTCATGAACCATAACTGCCAGGCTCCTCTGTCCATGGGATTTCCCAGGCAAGAATACTGGAGTGAGCTGCCACTGCCTCTTCCAGAGGATCTTCCTCACCCAGGGATTGGATCCCCATCTCCTGGACTGACAGGCAGATTCTTTACCACTGAGCCACCTGGGAAGCCCAATTGTGTCAATGAAAGTGAAGTCACTCAGTTGTGGCTGACTCTTTGCGATCCCATGGGCTGTAGCCCACCAGGCTGCTCTGTCCATGGGATTTTCCAGGCAAGAATACTGGAGTGGGTTGCCACTTTCTCCTCCAGGGTATCTTCCCAACCCAGGGACCAAACCTGGGTCTCCTGCGTTGCATGTGGACTCCTTACCGTCTGAGCCACCAGGGAAGTAATTGTGTTTTTAGTGTCTACTATTGAAGGGCAATTTACTTGTCTTAGACTACATATGTTTTTAATGATATGGCCCGAGACCTTTTCAAGCATCATCTGTAAGACCTCACCTTCACACCCAAGGCAGGTCAAACCACCTGGAGCAGGTGTAGGTTCAAGGAACATAGCTGAACTCTTAGATCTCGGTGCTTCTATGTGTGGTGACCTCAGCCTTCCAGACTCAGCTCTGTGATGTCCTCTTCTCTGGAGCCACACACTGCCCCCCCACTCACTCTAGGCCTGGACGAGCTTTCCTGGGGGTGGCCCGGCACTCACCATATTGAACTGGGACTGCCTGTTCCGACATCCACACCTCCAGCAGAGCATATGGCCCTGGGGTGACACACTCTGGTCTATAACTATTAAGCAGGAGCCTCTTAATGCAAAGTAACTCATGTTTTAGTAGAACAGTCACAGCTCTGTCATGAGCATTAGTCTGTTTGACAACCAGCCAATGAACAGACTGCAGGTTTTATTGCCTCAATTTAACTTGAAAGGATGGGAACTCTACAGATGTCAACTGAGTCTCATGGTTGGCCCACTAAATCATGGCTGAAGAAATAAGAAAAACGCATTCCTCACACACAAAACGAAGCTACACAGCTGGACAAAATATGACATTTTCTAGAACAGCTGCCAATTGAAGAAAATGAAGCAAAAGTTCACCTAGATCATGAGCTAAGCAGGGAGAAGGGCTGGTGAATATTCTTTGATTTCATTAGAAAACTCCGACGTTCCCTATTTTATCTCCAAGAAGGAAAAATATTACAGCTCTGGCAGCGGCATCAAACACAGGCCTTTCTGGTAAAGAATTCTCAGTCTTGGTAGGAGCAAAACATGGTTATGCATCAAACTGATCTTAGAATTTGTCTTCATCCCCAGTGAGAAGTTCACCATAACACCATAGTACATCTCCAGGAGTGGGACCAGGCACTGAGATAACATAATTTCCATAATCTAAGAAAAATGACTTAAGAAAGGGCTGTCAAGATGCTAATTATTGTACCATTGCTAAGGATGACACTACTTACGTTATTAACTTTCTTTTAAACTATCTTATTATAGACTCAATGGTTGGGCTTCCCCGGTAGCTCAGCTGGTAAAGAATCTGCCTGCGATGCAGGAGACCCCAGTCTGATTCCTAGGTTGGGAAGATCCACTGGAGAAGGGATAGGCTACCCACTCCAGTATTCCTGGGCTTCCCTTGTGGCTCAGACAGTAAAGAATCTGCCTGCAATGTGGCAGACCTGGGTTTGATCCCTGGATTGGGAAGATCCCTGGAGAAGGGAACAGTCACCCACTCCAATATTCTTGCCTGGAGAAGTCCATGGACTGTATAGCCCCTGGGTTCACAAAGGGTTGGACACAACTGAGAGACTTTCACTTTCTTTTCATAGATTTAATAAGGGCTTTCCAGGTGGATCAGTGGCAAAGAATCCACCTGCCAATGCAAGAGATCCGGGTTCAATCCCTGGGTCAGGAAGATCCTCTGAAGAAGGGAATGTCAACTGGCTCCAGTATTCTTGCCTCAAGAATCCCATGGACAGAGGAGCCTGGCTGGCTCCATCCACGGGGTAGCAAAACAGTCAGACACAATGTAACGACTGAGCATGCACACAGACTTAATGAAGAGCTTTGCCTATGATTAAAATGAGAGGCACAAGGGTCTAAGTTCAGAGTCTGAGTTATAGAAAACAGTTAATATATTGAATAAGATTGCCATGATACTGTAGAAATGAAAATCAGCAACAAAATCAATGGTTCTGGGGGAATGCATATTAATGAAAAGAAAACCTTACTTGGATTTTGAGCTCTCATCACATACTACATTAAGTTCCAAATGGACAAGAAGTGAAGTATTTTAAAAATCAGACCTATGCAAGAGATCCGGGTTCAATCCCTGGGTCAGGAAGATCCTCTGAAGCAGGGAATGTCAACTCGCTCCAGTATTCTTGCCTCGAGAATCCCATGGACAGAGGAGCCTGGCTGGCTCCATCCACGGGGTAGGCAAAACAGTCAGACACAATGTAACGACTGAGCATGCACACAGACTTAATGAAGAGCTTTGCCTATGATTAAAATGAGAGGCACAAGGGTCTAAGTTCAGAGTCTGAGTTATAGAAAACAGTTAATATATTGAATAAGATTGCCATGATACTGTAGAAATGAAAATCAGCAACAAAATCAATGGTTCTGGGGGAATGCATATTAATGAAAAGAAAACCTTACTTGGATTTTGAGCTCTCATCACATACTACATTAAGTTCCAAATGGACAAGAAGTGAAGTATTTTAAAAATCAGACCACAAAACGTTAAAAACCAAATCAAGAATGTTGTTCTCTTAAAGCAACAGAATCAGTTATAGTGGAAAAGGTGGGAAAAGGGAGAGAAAGCAACTCTGCTTTTGACAGAGATTTCACATCCAAGGTTTTCTGAGAGGTGAGACCAGGTCAGATGTTCATTTTTGTGTCCGTGGTCTGTAGAGTGAATTATATTGATATGTACTCGTCAAAGAATATGCGGATTGACTAAATACAGGAATGAAGCAATTATATAAACACAATATAAGTCAGTACAATGAAACCCACCAAAACTAAGACGAAAGGAAAAATTAGGAAACGCCAGAGATAAACCTGACTGGTGAGGTCAAATATCTACATAAAGCACTGGACTTCATTAACAAAACCACGTCCCTAAGAAGCAAGAAGTTCCAGGTTTACACAGTATAAACTCTAAAGAGTTTAGTGCTTCTTAGGGAAGAAAAAAAAGTGAGTTTCATTAGTAATTAAAGTAAAAAAGGACACAATTTCCTAAGGTAGCACTCATCATCCATATCACTTAAAAAAAAAATAAGGAAACGCCAAAATCAATGGCAGACAAAGTTGTTGTGCTTGAAAAAACAGAAATCAGGAAGAGGTTTGTGAGATAATCCTATTTGTTCTAAAGCAATAACTCAAAGGACTATAAGCAGCACAACTAACTACCCCTGAAGTCCAAAGATGGCACACTGGCAGTACTTTTAAAGCCCAAAAGCTGCAGCAGTAAACGGGGCAAGTGTACACCCTTTACACACATAAATTTATCTAAACCTTTACCTGAGAAATAGAGGAGAATTATCTGTATAGCCCTAGGAAAGTGCTATGGCAACAGATGGATCTAGACTGAAAAGAATCTCCCAAATTTATTTAAGATTTGTTCTTTTTGATGTGGACCATTTCTTAAAGTCTTTATTGAATTTATAACAGTATTGTTCCTATTTTATATTTTGGGGGCCCCACAAGCATGTGAGATCTCAGTTCCCCAACCAGGGGCTGAACCCACATCTCCTGCCCTGGAAGGTCAAGTCTTAACCACTGGATGTCTAGGGAACTCCCGTCCCAAACTCAAACACTGGCTTTATGATAGAACTGTTCATGTAATCTATTTACAATTATTTAAATATAAATTTCACCAAATATTACTAAGACTGATCAATACAGTCTTGAAATAATAAACTCTAATGAAAAGTTATTGTACACTTGGGCGCTTAGTCACTCAATCGTGTCTGAGTCTCTGTGACCCTACAGACTGTAGCCCACCAGGCTCCTCTGTCCATGGGATTTTCCAGGCAAGAATACTGGAGTGGGTTGCTATGCCCCCCTCCAGGGGATCTTCCTGACCCAGGGATCGAACCCACATTTACTGGGTCACCAGCACTGGCAGGCGGATTCTTTACCACCTGGGAAGTCACTGTAGGCTTAGTCACTTTAATGTTATTTCAGATCAAAAATACAATGCTTGGGTCCTGACACGGATACTCTGCCACTTCACTGGCAAAATCCTGGAACGTTAGATGAGGAGCCTGAGGTTCACAGTGTGAAGCATCTAACCCCTGACCAGGGAGAACGGTCCCTCCGGCCAGGGTCTCAGGACGCACTGAGACTCTGGTGAGCTGTAGATTTCTTTGCAGAGTAGCGTTCAGGTCTGCAGAGTCACAGAGGAAGAAAAAAGGGCACTCTGGGATGTCCCGTGGCTCCTGACAACAGCCTCGTTTCCTCTTCCGCTGCTGGGGGAGAGGCTGCGGGAATGACGGTTCACCGCCGCCCGCAGGGCCGTGGACCCACCCTGGCTGACTTCCTCCCTGAACTCAGACTCTCCTTCCTTGGCGCACACTGTACCAATGCTTCCCTCCTTCCAGGAGAAAAATCGCTGCAGAGTACTTTGGGCTCATCATTAGACACATAAAAAGTGTCCAGATTTATTTTTTCTCTTGTTTGAAGAAAGCCAAGCAGGGCTTCTCAAAGCATTTGTTTTCTAAAACTGAGGGTGTTAATAAGCATTAAATGGGAACAGTTTCCATGATTAACTACATTTGGGACAGCTGGACAGATGCTCCGAGCTGTTCATCTTCAATTGGTGATGGGATTTATTTCACAGGAGGGCAGACAGTGTGGAGCCATCCATGTGGAAATGAGACCCTTCTCTTTGGGGAGCATCGTGGGAACTCACACATGAAGGGGTGTGGGGAGACATTTGGGAGATGCTAGCTTATTTCCTGGGCTTCCCAGGTAGCTCCACTGGTAAAGAAACCACCTGTCAACGCAGGAGACTTGGGTTCAATCCCTGAGTCAGGAAGATCCCCTGGAGGAGGGCATGGCAACTCCAGGATCCTTGCCTTGAGAGTTCCATGAAGAGGAGCCTGGTGGGCTACATACAGTCCATGGGGTCACAAAAGAGTTGGACACAAGTTAATGACTAAACAATAAACAACAAGCCTCTGCTACGTATCCAGGTGGCCCCATAAATCAAGTTTACTTTGTAGTTCAATCAACTGTATGACATACGTTTTGTAAGAGAAGATGTTTCTCCTTTCAAAACTTGTGAAGCAAACTGATGTTGGAGAAAATAAGTGACTTACAATAGATTCTACCCAGGCATTATTCATCTCCCTATTGATACGAACTAAAGTGGGTTCTATGAGGAATTGATGGCAACCGAGGCAGACCATAGGTTATTTTGGCACATGAAAAAGACGAGCCTGAGGAGAACCCCGCAGCTCTGCATTTATTTCTCTAGCTTTGAAAAGAAACCGAACGCACTTTTGATAAATGTCTTAATGAGTTGCTCAGGATTTCATTTACATGTGCTTTGAATGGCTCTTGAGTAATATCAAGTGAATTCACAATGAACTTTCAAATGTCAACAGACCAGCCCTAAAGAAATCGGGCAGGAGGGAAGGCAGAGCTTTTCTCTTAGCGCACCAAGTGAGTGAATGAGTAGGCACACCCAATCTCCTGTGGGGTGATACAGCCCTGAGTGTGTGTGCACACACTCACATGCACTATTCTAATCTCTGGGGATCTGGCCTTCGTAAAGAACGAGTTCACCTCCATCTGCTTCAGCATTTCTCTTTGTTAACTGGGAGAAAATAATACAGTGGCGATTGTCACATGTCAGTGTTTCCACTAGAAAATTCACCCTGTAGAAAACAGGGAGAACTTGAATCAATGTTGCACTTTCTTGACATCTCTATCATTTGTTGGAAAAGACCCTGATGCTGGGAAAGATTGAAGGCAGGAGGAGAAGGGGACGACAGAGGATGAGCTGGTTGGATGGCATCACCCACCCGATGGACATGAGTTTGAGCAAGCTCCAGGAGTTGGTGATGGACAGGGAGGCCTGGTGTGCTGCAGTCCATGGGGTCACAAACAGTTGGACGTGACTGAGTAGACTGAAGAATAACAATGACAAATCATTTGTAGCATCAGTTCATGCTTACTGAGTATCTCTTCATAATAGTCCTGCACGCATGACTTTAGGTTTTGTTTTTGTGTATCTTCAAGAACAGAAAGAATGCTTTCATTTTTCTTTGGGGTGATCTCCACTGTGGTTTATTTCAATTTTGTTGGGTGGTAGCAGTGTGGAATTAACTAAGTGACTTAAAAAGCACCTTCCTTCTAAGCTCATGATCAGACAGTGGTTTCCCCCAATGCCACCATGAAGACCACAAGTTCCCAACATTCCACGTAGGTTGGACTCCCAGCTTGACCATCCACCAGCTGGATGGCCTGGGGCAAAGTAGTCACCCTCTTTGTCCTCCAGGGCTGCTATGAGAAGCGTGTGGGTTAATGTACGTAGAGGAATTAAAACAGTGCCAGCACGCTGGCAACCCTGGGAGTGTGCTATCGACTGTTCCACTTAAATTACAATGAATTCCTTGAACTTTTCTATAGGTATACTACTCATATTATAATGCCTCTCCTGTTACAGTTAGAAGTGGGTATTAAATCTTTCATCTCCTGAACCTAGTCTGTAAACGTGTCCTTATGCCGAACACTAGGATGGCTCTTGGCACAGACATGGAAACCGATCAACAGATAAGCTTATTAAACTGTTCTTGAAAAAATAAAAATGTGTTGAGTAATTAAAGCTACCAGTTTATGTGGAGAAGGAACATCTTAACTCTACTTACAAAGACTATCTTTTATAGAAGTAACATTTTCAAAATGATCCATTTAATTAAATTTGACCCCTGAAAGGAGGAAGTAGCAACCCGGTCCAGGATTCTTGCCTGGAGAATCCCATGGACAGAGGAGCCTGGTGGGTGACCAGTCTGTAGGGCTGTCAAGAGCTGGACACGATTGAGCACATGTACACAAAACTCAAATAGGAATATGGCATAAGCATCCCACACAACAAAGACATGTCTGAATGTGCAGTTAAACCAACCTCTCCCCACCTTTACTCCCTCCATGATTGTGCTTGGGATGGCATTTAGGATAGAAGCAGGAGGAGTTTTGTTTTGTTTTTTTAATCAGCGTTAACGCCCAGCCTGTCTGATTACTCACTCAACCAACCAACACTTGGACTTCCCTGGTGGCTCAGATGGTAAAGCGTCTGCCTACAGTGCGGGAGATCCGGGTTCAATCCCTTGGTCGGGAAGATCTTCTGGAGAAAGAAATGGCAACCTGCTCCAGTATTCTTGCCTGGAAAATCCCATGGTTGGAGGATCCTGGTAGGCTACAGTCCATGGGGTTGCAAAGAGTTGGACATGACTGAGTGACTTGCCTTCATTCCCTTCAACCAACCACCACAGACAACAGAGAAGGTGCTGCAGAGATTGAGTTGAGAACCCAAGAGGCCTCACTCCCCCAAACCTTAGAACACTGAGATAGTCATGTGCAACGAATGTTAAGATAGAATGTAAAGCCGAAGACCAGATGCTACCCAAGGCAGCCCTGGCTTCCCTAAGAAGCTGTAAAACTCCCAGCTCCCCTTGACAACTTCCTCGCCTCGTGCTTTTCAGGCTGACCAAGATGCATCCGCACCAGACAGAAGTCGTGTTAAGTCTCCTTATCAACTCCAGAAGATGCTATTTTTGTCTGGGTTATAAAAAGTTATATAAGTGGCATTCCATTCTATATGCATGGCTTTTAAAAGGCTCCATATATTAAGGTAGTTAAGAATATGCCATCAAAAGGACGACAACTCAGGCAGTCTGCACATTTTGGTTTTAAGAATCAAACAGATTTCAAAAAGTGGGTTGTGACTGTGGAGCAGGTGTTCGTGGGAACGTGTCCTGAGCCTAAAGGTCACACCTGCAGCCTCTCCTCTGGGCTCAGGGATGCTCAGGACAAAACCCAGGGCTCTCTTCCATGGAGGCACGCTCATTTTAAGTCTCAGCTCCATATTTTATTTTTTTAAAACATTTTTTTAATGTGAACCATTTTGAAAGTCTTTGTTGAATTTATTACAATATTGCTTCTTTTTTATGTTTTGGTTTTGTTTTTTTTTTTGGCCATCAGGCAGGTGGGACCTTAGGTTCCCTAACCAGGGACTGAAGTTGCATATCTTTCATTGGAAGGGGAAGTCTTAACCACTGAACTGCCAGGGAAGTCTGCATGTTTTATTTTTGATTTACCTTCTATGAAATTTGTGTCACTGGACCCTGGAGGACTGTGGAGAAGGGAGAATTTCCACCAGTCATAAATGCAGATGACATCCATGGACGGGCACTTATAAATATTTAGCCAGTTTGTATTGGTTTCGGTTTAAACAGTATGATTTGCTAATTCCTTTTAACTTTACTTTTTAAAGAGTAAATATCACAGACCACAAATCTTGTGAATAGGTTCCAAATAGAGTGAAATCAAAGATTAAATCTGTTTTCCAAAATGTCAGGAAAGAGAACAAGACCAACATGATGCATTTAAAACTGAAAAATCTGAAGGACAGCAAAACGTGCTGATTAAGTCTGAGACTCAGAATTTAAAAAGATAGAATAAAAATACAAGGAGATGACCCGCATGAGGATGCCTTGATATTTCTCTCAGCTGAAGTGAAAATCTGATATTGGTCTATGAGGGCAGTTTTGGAAAACCCGAAAAAAGAAGACCTAATGGCATTAATGGATTCCTAGGATGAATACAGAAAACGGTCCAGAAAAGCACCAAGAATGTGAGAGAGGGAATTGCTTCATAAACATTTAAAAGTCTTGAGGTTCTCAGGTTTTTAACTAACAGGCATTTCTTTTAGAAATGTGTCTTCATCAATGTCATCCGTTTGTTTATCTACTAGTTCAAGCTCTCTCCTGTGTGTGTGTGTCTGTGTGTCTGTGCGTCTCTGTGTGAGTGTGTGTGTGTGTGTGTGTTCTGGACAGGGATGATCCAAACAAATTATTACTTATATAAACTATTTAAGTAAAATAGGAAAGATGGACATATTGTCTGTTCAGCATCAGCACACAATACCACTAAGAAGTGAACTATCACAGCAAATAAAACTCTGCAAGGACCAACTGGAAGAAAAGTCAGACAGACCTCTGCACTCACATCTGATGGCACAAGAATGCATATTTCTAACCTTCTTAATGCCTTTCCAGGAGTCTAACTTCATCCAATAAAAGTAAATAAGATATAAACAGTATCTCTTATTTTTATAAGCAATTATTATAAATTATATTATAAATGATCATTATTCACAGACATATTCATAAGGCAAAGAAAACAGAACCAAAAGTAGAATTATTGAGTGCTCAATGAGCTGGCCTGTTAGAGGCTACAAATATGAAAACTGATAGCTTTTCCTACATATCAGAAATTGCTCTGACATAATTTAAGAAATTAAAACCCATTCACAGAGTTAAAGAAGATTAAAAAATACTCAAAATTTAACAAAAAAAAATGTGCAAGGCCTATATAAGCAAAACTATAGAATTTTGCTGATATATAGGGAAAATATCACACAAATACATTGCTAAATATGCAATATAGGATTCTTAGGTGTTGAAAGCTTAGTATTGTAGAGAGTAAAAATTTTCACTTTGGAGAAACTGAATAATTCAGTGGAGTTAGAGGGGAACTAGCAAGACATAAGGACTTCCCAAGTGGCACTAGTGATTAAGAACCCGCCTGCCAATGCAAGAGACATAAGAGACGCTGGTTCGATCCCTGGGTTGGGAAGATCCCCTGGAGGAGGGCATGGCAACCCGCTCCAGTGTTCGTGCCTGGAGAAGCCCACGGGCAGAGCAGCCTGGTGGACCACAGGCCATAGGGTCGCAAAGAGTCGGACATGACTGAGCGGCTGAGCACAGCACACACAGCAAGACGTAAAGGTGGCTGTTGTGAGATCACGGCAACAGTACGGAGTTTCTCCCAGGAAGGGAACGAGAGCCCTGCGTAGCACCTAGTCTCATGCCGGCTGCCAAGCGTACACAACACGGACACGGCCTGACCCGCGGACGCTCCCCATTAGTCGCAGCGCGTGTCTGCATGCTAAGTCGCTTCAGTCGTGTCCGACTCTTTGTGACCCTACGGACCGTAGCCCCCCAGGTTCTCCCGTCCATGGGATTCTCCAGACTGGAGTGGGTTGCCATTTTCTATGCCAGGGGATCTTCCCAACCCAGGGATCGAACCCACGTCTCTCAACATCTTCTGAATTGGGAGGCAGGTTCTTCACCAGTACAGCCTCCTGGGAAGCCCTATGTTGCGGGAACCGTGTTTAAAGACTGCACACATCGGGGCATTAAGTTATCTATACATTCTATCTCTGCAAAGAGAGATTTATAATTTGCCTTCCCCCTCAAAAATTTCGCTTTGTATCTTATATTTTAATTTGCCTGTTAAGTCATTGAGAAGGCAAAAAAAAAAAAAAAAAAGACTAAACAGCGTGCCACTTCAGAAGGAAGTCAAGCACGCGCTTTTAAGGCCGCCTAATCACAATCGCGACTGTTCCCCACGCACTGTTAAAAATCAATGGGAACAAAAGCAATCAATAATGGGAACAAAATGCTCCTGTATTTAGAAAAACAAAGAGTGAAGCAAATGATCAAAGTTAAATACCAGAAAAATGTTAGCAGAATTCAGGCAGAATTTCTGCCATCATTGTTCTCCATGAGAATCATGCTTGAAGATTTTCAATTCAGGCTCATTCAGAACTTTCAAGGCCATAAATTTCAAAAGATAATGTTCGGAATGACACTTGGATGTCGAACTTGTGCAAAGAGGATGAACACCATGAAAAGAAACTAAGGCAGTGACTTTGGGGTGGAAAAGACAGAAAGATTTTTTAAAGTGGCCTTTTTCCCCTTACACTAGGAATTTTTTGTTTCTCATTTGTAACTGTTCCTGAAAAATGAAAACATTTAAAAGACAGAAAAGTACAGAAAAGATGCTATAACAAACACCCATGAAGCTACCATCTACATCTATAAAAATCTTGCAAAAACTACTGAGAAACACCCTTTCCTTCTCTTCACAGGGACCACTGGCATCCTGGATTTGCCTGTACTTTTACCATATTTGAATAGTAACAGAAATAAAACTCAGTGCTGTTCTCTATATTTTAATCATACCAACTGGCTTTTGACATATACCCAGTATTCAGTAATTTGCTATAGTTTACTCAATTTGATGTTCTGGATGACCATCTCTGCTAGATCCTAATAAACAAAGTTCATTTTATTCAAGTTTGATTAATATTCTTATCTATAAATATTCCGTAAACTAATTTTTTCATTTTCCTAGCAATGGACACATTATTTGCTTTCCAGTGTATATTGTGATTGGGCTTATATTATGATAAATGATGCTAAAATGGATATTCTGGAAACTGTCTTCTTGGGGACACTCATTGAAGTCACTCCAGAAATATCAAACAAGTAGCATTTCTGTTCAAAGGCATGCCTGAGTTTATTCTAAAGGAACTATTTTTTCACTATCAACACCGATGTGCCTCTCACAGTCCTTCCAGTGAGGAACTGTCAGGCTCTCTATTTAGTTACCAGTCTGATGGCTGTATGACCGAAACTCACTGTTCGCTCTCCTCTGACTATGAGGGAGGTTGAATATTGAAACCTCTCCTTTTTTTGTAATTTAGACATTATCATTGAAAAATATATTTCATATACTTTCCATATATATGCAATTTTGGCTTCATAACTTATAGGAGAGAAGTTTTTTATCAGAAGTATTCATGGCAAACATCTTCTCCAAGTCCTGCTTCTTCACTTTTTTTTTAGTGGTGTCTTTGCACAAATGAAATTTAAAATTTTAATGTTCTAAAATTACCAATCTTCCCTTTATAGATAGCGTTTTTTGGGTCTAAAGTTCTCACAAAAGCATGAGCCATAAAGAAAAAGATTTAAACACTGAGGCGCAGAATGCTAGAACTTTCTCTACCACAAAAGTGATCACAGGCTGAAGCTAAGTCTGTGATGCACTGACAGACGTGGCTCATATGAAAGGGAAAGTTGCTCAGTCGTGTCCAGCTCTTTGCGAACCCACAGACTGTGCAGTCCATGGACTCCTCCAGGCCAGAAGACTGGAGTGGGTAGCCTGTCCCTTCTCCAGGGGATCTTTCCAACCCAGGGATCAAACCCAGGTCTCCCACATTGTGGGCGGGATTCTTTACCCCCTGAGCCACAAGGGGGGCCCAATGGCTCATATAATGTGCAGCTATTAAAGACTATTTTGATGCAAATGTATTCACATATTTATTATTTATTCTTTCCTTCCTTCCCTCATTTCTTTTTATTTCTGTTAACTGTTAACTGTCTTGAACAAAAGTCCCATGATACTAAGGATTTTTAAACATTGTATTTATTTCTATAGAACAATTCTAGGAACATAATAACTTGTCTATGAGTAGTCACTGAATGATGAATGAATTACTGCAGTTTAAGGAGATATGAAAGACGTGTGCAAAATTTTACACACGAAGTTCACACTACAGCATTATGTATAACACTGAAGCACTGAAAATGACTCAAACGCACAGCTTTAGGCAGCTGGTTGAATAAAGAATGTTCTTTATCTGAGATGTCCACGACAGTAACCACGAGCCACAAGTGACTGGTAAGCACATGAGATGTGGCGGCAAGGGAACCAAAATTTTGTCATATTTAACTTAAATTTAATTTTGAATAGCCACATGTGGCTTGCGGCTACCATTCTTGACTTTGCAGATCTAAACCCTGAGACTAATACAATCCAAAGGATCGGCTGCACTCATTTGAACTTTGCTGCCAATTTTAATGCTTCCCTGGTAGCTCAGCTCATAAAGAATCCGCCTGCAACAGAGGTGACCATGGTTTGATTCCTGGGTTGAGAAGATCTGCTGGGGAAGGGACAGGCTACCCACTCCAGTATTTTGGGGCTTCCTTAGTGGCTGAGACAGTAAAAAATCTGTCTGCAATGCAAGAGACCTGGGTTCAATCCCTAGGTTGGGAAGATCCCCTGGAGAAGGGCCAATTTTCTTATACAAAAACTATGTGTGTGTATATGTATAAAAGTATGGAGGTCTTTTATTCTTCCAAATTGAATTAGTATTTAAAACCAAGTCCCTCTATTAAAAGATTACATGATAATTGTACAACCATACAAGTGTGTGCGTACACACACAAGTATATGATACAAATGCTGGCCAAAATGATAGGAATGCAATATTCCTGAAATAAATGAAGAAGGTTTGAAAAGTATCAATATCTAACCCTCCTATTTTAAGAACATCTTTTAACTTAATTTCTATATGTTTGTTTGTAATTCTTTTTGTCCATACACATATAAAATTATATTTAAAGAAATATCCACAACAAAGTACTGAATAAAGTGTATGTTTTCTACTTGAAATTAAGCAATTGAAACTACACAATGAACCAACTCTTCTCAGTTTAAAAGCAAAAGGTCTGAACAATTTGCCAAAAATGCACTCCTACCCCAAAACTCAAAAACAAGCTGAATATCAAGTGCTACTTAAATTTTTATAACTTTTAACAGCATTGGTAGTTGAAGGCAACCATTCAAATACGTAGCAGGCATTTAATACCTACTGACTGACGAATGACTGCTACTGAGGACATTTCCCTCCTCTGGAAAAGAAACATTCAAAGAAGACACCCCCATGACACCGCTCCCCACCCTGCCCCAGGCTACAAGAGGATTCAACAGGGTATATTACATAACAGTGATTTGGACACACGACTTCAAAGATGTATTTGTCAAACAGTCAAGTACTAAGAGGCACACAGGTGAGTACAATGCATGCCCAGGTACCTGCAAAGAAGCCTGACTGAGGATGAACGGATTATAACAGCACCGCTGGTTTCCATCACAGCATCTTGGAATGGACAGCAACTGGAACACCATGGGGGAAGTGGAGGCAGGACCAGGTCCGGAAGAAAAGCAGTCTAGGATCATCACATTTTGGGAACAGTCATTGACCCCCTTGAGTTTCTCATGAAAGCCGCTGAAGCATATGAATATATTCAAAAATATTTCAAAGAATTCTAAAAGACTCTTGAGAACCCAGGAAATCTGTCGTGAAGCCCCAGCCTCTGCTCCGGGTTCGAATGTCCAGCCAGAGTCTGTAACCTGCTGGAAGCCTGGAGCGGCAGAACAGAGGTGGCTTTGACCCACGACTCTCAGGGGTCCCCAGGTGGCGCTAGGGGCAAAGACCTAGCCTGCCAATGTGGAAACAGAGTGAGGTGCGGGCTCAACCCTTGGGTCAGGAAGATTCCCCAGGGGAGGAAATGGCCACCCACTCCAGTATTCTTGCCTGGAAAAATCCCATGGATAGAGGAGGCAAGCGAGCTGCAGTCCCTGGGGCTGAAAGAGTGGGACACAACTGAAGCGACTTGGCACACGCACCTCTTTCCCTGGACTGCGTGATCAAAGAAGTTAGTCTACACAGCAGACCTTCTTTTAGGCCTCAAGTGATGTAAGAAAGAGAAACTTGAAGTGGTCCATTTTCAAGACAAAGGTGAGGCCTGCACTCTAGATAAAGTTAGGGTTGGGGAAGAAGATCAGACAGGATCCTAAAGAGACAGGACTCCACCCATCGCCCGTGCCCTGGCTCTAAACCTGCCTAAGGACTTGGGGACCTGACCCAGCTGATGTGCCTGGAGGGCCTCTAAGCAAACAGGATGTTGGGGGAAGGGATAAACTAGCCAGAAGGTGTTTGCTGAGAAATGTAGATGTAAGTTGGGAAGGGAGAAAGAAGGATACCCTATAAGGAAATAATGCAACTTGCAGGGGGTGACATCCAGGAAGATTGTACACAGTACTCAGCCAATGAGGAACCGGGGGCAGGGACCTGCGTTTTAGGGAATAAATTGTCTGTTGTAACCTCTCTGGGTGTGGCTGCCCACTAGACACCCACCAGCCCACCAGACCTTCCAAGACCGTCATTAAAAGTCTCGATTTTGCTATGCTTCCAGTCTCCACGTCCATTCCTTGGTTTTGTGTTGGTGAGCTTGTTTCTCACAGGGATCAAATCTCAAGTCCCTGTGGACTTAAAAAGAGTTTTATACATACCTTTTCTCAAAAAAAAAAAAAAAAAAAAACCACACACACAATGGAAATGCACATGTTTACCAAATCCTACCCAAATCTTTGTTTGCATCAAGTAAACATTTGGTCACTGTAATTATAATCAAATATGTACTTCCTGTCCCCAAAATAACCACTTCTTTATTAGCAATGGCATATTGTCTTCATTACAGTTAAAATGCAAAAAATATGTTCAATATTCAGAATGTCACTCTCAAGTTCTCTCACGCAGGATGAAAGTGCTCAGAAGAATTAACGCTTTCATTGAAAAATAAAATCAAATCCTTTCATTTATTTTTATTGTATTTTAATTTAAAAGGTGAAAATGTAAGTTTGTTGCTGTTATTCAGTAGCTCAGTCATGTCTGACTCTTTGCAACCCCATGAACTGCAGCACGCCAGGCTTCCCTGTCCTTCATTATCTCCCAGAGTTTGCTCAACTCATGTCCATTGAGTTGGTGATGCCATCCAACCATCTCATCCTCTGTTATCCCCTTCTCCTCCCACCCTCAAGCGTTCCCAGCATCTTTTCCAATGAGTCAGCTCTTCGCATCAGGTGGCCAAAGTATTAGAACTTCCACTTCAGAATGAGTCCTTCCAATGAATATTCAGGCTTGATTTCCTTTAGGAAACTGCTTTGATCATCTTGCCATCCATAGCTTCTCTTCCTTAGCTAGCTTAAGCATTGAAATAACTAACAAATTCACATTGATTTCTTTATTTAAACCTGATCTTTTGATCTAATGCTCTTTTTACAGAACCAGGAGGCCTGAATGGCTTGTTTTTACTTGCCAATTTACAAGCCCTCCCTGTTTCTTAAATAGTATATACTGTAGAGGGATTTTCATAGTACCACGAGCAAGGACTCATCATTTCTCATGCCTTGCAATGTTAACTCCCGTTTCCCCACATTTTCTCTTACATCCTGAGAAAGAAATGGGGGTCACTCCTGTGCCCCTTCGCCTGTGCACCCAGAACGAATCCCCCAGTAACAGTGCTCTGAAGTCCCAGGGGGCTGTCCTAACAGAGGCATTCCTGTGTGGTAGAGGTCCCGCCTGACAAGCCCTGGTCCACTCAGTCCACGGCCCCTCTGCGCTCTTTGGTTCTGACGTCTTGCTCGCCATACTCCCCTCTGCCATCTGAAGGGGTGCAGCACTTGCCTTTTCAATGCTTCTTGCAATGATGTCTGCAGGCCTAAATGAGTTAAGTTTCAAGACCAGATGGGGACCACATGAGCTCCTGTCTTACAGCTGGATCACTTTTTTCTTCCTTTTCTTTTTTTAGGAAAGCTTGATGGTAAGATCTAGAACCTTCTTAACACAATATGTCTAAGCACAAGAAACACGCTATTAAAATAAATGATGAAAGAAGTCTATTGCCTTTCACTGATGACTCACGATCTCTGAAACATTAGGGGATAATGTTTTATGTCTTGACTGTTTTAGTATTAATATCTACACAGGATCATAGACTTGTGAAAACTCAGAGATGTATACTTAGCATGCTGCATCTCCTGTGTGTAAGTTTCATCTCAATAAAGCTCATCTGAAGTCTTTAGGGGAGCATGAATTATGGGGGATGCTTACTTTGTAAAAAGACCCATTTAGAACGTTTTTCTTGGCTTCTAACTTTGTCCCAAGAAACAGTCACTCCCAGGAACAGCCAAAAGGCCAAATAAAGACCTTGACACTTGACTATCACAACACTGGACCTTCCCTTCAGGGGTAAGAAGGGTGGGCCATCAATTCCATCACATTAAAAAGAATAACAATGAAGAATGTATTTTAACTAAAGTATTTAAAAATACTGTGTGTGCTCAGTCATGTTGGACTCTTTACGATCCCATGGACTGAAGCCCTCCAGGCTCCTCTGTCCAGGGAATTTTACAGGCAGGATGGAATTTTCCAGGCAAGAATACTGGAGTGGGTTGTCATTTCCTTCTCTAGGGGGTTTTACCGACGCAGGGATCGAACCCACATGTCTTTCATCTCCTGCATTGGCAGGCAGATTCTTCACCACTGTACCACCTGCAAAGTCCTTTAAAAATATTATATGGTTCTAAATCTTTAATATAGATAGACTACTAAAGGGAAAAATATATAGCTTCCTTAAAAATTTTTTTTGTTTAACTTCTGAGATCTCTTGAAAGTTAATAAGAAGGGCAATCTATTCTGGTATTATACATTCATGGCTGAAAATAATAAATGGTGACTATTATAAAAGAGAACTTATATAAGAACACATCTTTCTACCATCTGTTTTGAATGACCAGACCAAAAAGGGATTTGTGGGGACTGGAAGGAGCTACCACAGAACGTTTATAAAATGTGTTATGTTCAAGAAATATTTCTTAGGAAACTGAATTGTATTATATTCCAAGGCTTCTGAGCATGTGAGGCACAGCAGGTCCAACTTCTGCGAACATGCTTAAAAATGATATTTGGGTGATTTTATGCCTTTAGAAAGACAAAAAAACAAAGTTTTGCAACAAAGGCTCACACTCATTAGTCTTGGCACTACAAAGCTTCGGAAAAGAGTCTGTCAACCATCAAAATATGGCTTTTCACTGATGAAAGATTCAGTATACAGATTTTCATTTCCAGAGGGATATTTAAAAACAATGTAATTAAAATGTGAATTAGAAAGAAAAAAAAATTGGCTTTTTCCTTTTCTTAACAAGTACGTTTATTTGAAGAGATTTAAGCAGTACTTCAGCTGGTTTCATGAGAAACAGCCTCTTCTAAGCCTATCAGAGTCTCTATTCAAGAGGGCAATTGTGACAGACGTATTGCTCCTTTCAATCTATAATTCTGTTCAGCCCCCTCCCCCCATTTATTACAGGAATCTCATTAAGCGATTGGTAGTAACACTTTAATTAAATGGTACAACTCTGCAGTGATTTCATTATTTCTGCGACATACTGGGTGAACACGGTGGGCCTCTGATGTTGCCCTGGACTGTATGCTGTCTCAGGTAAGTGATAAGGGACCGTCAGGGTGTGATACCCCTGCTGCGAAGAGCCAACTCGGAAGGGACCCTGATGCTGGGAAAGACTGAGGGCAGAAGGAGCTCAACAGAGGGGACGACAGAGGATGAGATGGTTGGATGGCAGCACCAAATCAAGGAACCCGCGTTTGAGCAAGCTCTAGGAGGTGGTGCAGGACAGGAAAGCCTAGCACGCTGCAGTCCATGGGGTCGCAGAGTCGGACGTGACTTCACTTCTGAACGACAGCAACAAAGAAGTGATGCGGGTGGGTGAACTGAGCCTGGAGGCGGGGAGAGCTTGCACAGGGAGGCCAGGTGTGGCCAAGAGCACGCCTCCAGGAGAGCAGAGGGTCAGGAGAAGAGAGATCACGGCTGAGAACTAGACACATCGCAGGGTCTTCTCAACCAGCTTAGTCATCAGCGAGTTGGCAGAAGACATTTAAAGAAGGAACGTTAATTCCAAGTCATTCAGATAAATGCAGTTTTCAATTCAAAGTCACAAATGTGGCTTGGATCACTGCCACCGAGCTCTTCTGCAGAAGAAGAGTCAAAAGTCTAATTTCTCCCAGCCATGCTCATACTGGCAACACGTTTCTTACTGAATGATGCTCCTGGGCACAGAGATTTCTGGATCCAGTACACTGTTAATGGTGGTGCAAATTGTAAAGACTCTGCCAGGAATGCAGGAGACCCAGGTTCAATCTCTCGGTCGCTAAGATCCCCTGGAGGAAGGAATGGCTATCTACTCCAGTATCCTTGCCTGAAAAGTCCCATGGACAGAAGAGGCTGTTGGGCTACAGTCCAGGGGGTCACAAAGAGTTGGACATGGCCGAGCAACTAACACTTTTTCTCTTTCACACACCGTTAATGGTTAACTTTTTCAGTGGTAAGTAAATGTTATAACAAAATTGGGATATATTATTTTTGAACTTTAAAAAAAAAAATCACTCCATGGTCAATTTCACAGAAATCAGAAAGTTTGGATTACACTGTTAATTGTCAGAAGGTTCTTAGTTGTCATTTCAGGGATCGGAGATCCACTTAGGTTAACAGAGAGAATTTCAGAGATGTACAATTCGGGGAGGGCTTAACCTGTCTCCTTGCTTTTGGAATGCTGGAATGCCAGGGCAGAGCTTCAGCTTGCAAAAAGTTTCTAGAGTCCCAGGAAAACAAAGCAGAGAGACACAGCAGTCAATGGTCTGACCACTAGATCAGGGCATTCAGACTCCCCAAGAGGGAACCTGTGAATTAAAGGAGAAGGTGTAGGTGCTCCAGGCAGACTTTTGCAAAGCAGGAGGCGGCTGAAAGCTTGGGTCTCCGGGACACTGTAGATATTCGCAGGAGAGAGATGGGTATGTGAATCCCACATGCTCCCGACAGGGCTCGCAGGCACCCCAGTCTCCTGCCCAGGAATTACAGCTAATGCTCCTATGTACAATAAGGAAGGCAAGAGAGGCGGGTGACGTTGTAGGGCCCTAAAAATGAATGTTAGTTGCTTAAAAATCAGATGATCACAATTTGGCCAGAAGAGTCACAGTGACATGAAAGGAACCATTTAGATTTCAGAAGTGAGGAAGAATGAGCCAGCAGCCAATGAGCATTCGCTTTAAGAAGGCTTTGTTCTTAGAAAACGAACCAGAAATCTGTAGGCCTGAGAGACCCAGGCTTGGTGAACTGGGCAGTCGTCCCCAGGGTCTGCACCGTCCTGTGGGGAACTCCACTGCACTCAGCTCCATTTGCTTCAAAATGGGTCACGTGACTTGGGATGCCCTTCCTGCTCAGGGAACGGTATTTCTCTTTTCAGCTAATGTGACGTTTGACCCAAGACTTATCAGGGAAAGTGACAGGAGCCACATCTGAGCAGAAGCATTAAGTGCTCAGCATGACTCTGCCATCTCTCATTCCTCGCTCCCGTTCTAGATGAGACGGTCCCTTCACCTGGAATCTGGAGGAAAGAGGATGTAGCGAGGCTTGCAGCAATTGCCTATGATGAAAACACAACGTGAGCGAGAAGTAGAACAAGTAGAAATCTAGGCACTTCCCTGGTGGAGCAGTGGTTAAGACGCAGGGGGTGCGGGTTCAATCCCTGGTCAGGGAGCGAAGACCCCACACACCTGGCAGCCAACAAAACCAAAACATAAAACAGAAGCAATACTGTAACAAATACAATAAAATCTAAAAAAAAAAAAAAAAAAAAAAGGAATAGAACTCTGCTGGCCATCACTGATATCCAGGACCATTTGTTACGGCAGCATAACCTCATACTCATTGGAAGGACTGATGCTGAAGCTGAAGCTCCAATCCTTTGGCCATCTGATGCGAAAAACTGACTCACTGGAGAAGACCCTGATGCTGGTAAGGATAGAAAGCACAAGGAGAAGGGGTGGCAGAGGATGAGATGGTTGGATGGCATCACCGATGCAATGGGCATGAACTTGAGCAAATTCCAGGAGACAGTGAAGGACAGGGAAGTCTGGCACGCTGCAGCCCACGGGTCGAGAAGAGTCAGACGTGACTTGATGACCGAACAACAACAAAAACAACAACCTCATCTCTCCTGACTGCCGCATTCACAGCATCCGTGGTCCTTCATAGGAATTGTAATTCCAACAGGACAGAGGCCACAGTTGCTATGGAACACTACCGGCTTTATGAGTGCTTTCTGAACTTTCTTTTTCGGTACTGCTGTCCTTGCCTGCAAAACACCACCTGTAATTATGTGCTGCTGCCTGTAGATGCAGCGAAAACCGCTCAGCCCTGGGCTTCCACTGCAAATGAACGCACTCAGCCTGCTCGCTCTTCTCCCAGGGCAAGCGACAGGGGCAGACACATGAATCTTACGGTCGTTTGTTTATTTTTAATTTCATAAAGTTCATCTATATGCAAATTACGGATGGCTTTGGGGTTCTAGGCAGGCTGCCAAGAAGAGTCTCAAGGTCCTCAAGTCTGGGCAGACAGTCTTGACTCGCCTGCACTTGCAACGTATTTCAACGATTAAAGTGCTTGAGCCCAAAGAAAGATTTCAGATCCACTCCTATTAGGAAGAGGTATTCAAGCTACTGGAAAAAGCAGAGGCTGTATAGCTTGGTCTAAAGGGACAGACTAATTGGGAGCCACTGGGCAGGCCTGAAATAGAAGCAGTTTAAGCAAAGACACATTCAGCACAGGTGGTGGTATCTAGGTTCCTGAGGTCAAAAGTCTGCCAGCTATGCCAGACCAAATCCTTACTCTCACCCACAGTTATTCCCATAAAGGACTTTATTTTCTCACCAAAGTTTTAATTACTGGCTTTTATATTTCAAGATATATATGTATATGCAGTAATACATTTTATGAAATAGACTTATTATGATTATTTTAACTACATAATGCTAATTCTTCTCTTCTTATACTGATGAGAAAAATCAGTTTATAAAGAAATCATGAGTGGGGGATGGGATGGGGTAGGAGGTCAGAAAGAAGGTTCAAGAGAGAGGGGACATGTATTTCTACAGCCGATTCATGTTGATATATGGCAGAAACCAACACAAAATTGTAAAGCAATTGTCCTCCGATTTAAAATAAATGAATCAAAAAAATAAAAAGTTAAACATTAAAAAAAGAAATCATGAATTTAGAGATGCTTGAGTCGCAAACATTTGACCCTTCCAGGCAAAACTGCCTAATATAGAAAGATTCTTGAGTTTAATATGCTTAATTTGGCCCTACACAAACATGAGAGCATTATCACGAACGCTGTCGCTTGCGGCCAGGTTCGGCCTCCAGATGAGCATGTCAGCCTAACCAGCGATATTTCATTTCAGCTGCGTGTGGATCCCAGAGGGAGGGTCCAAGGCTTCAGGAAACCTCTTTCTGTGGAGTTTAGGAAGATGCAGCAGCTTATGGAGGGCAAGAGATCAGATGAGAGTGCCCATGAGCTTCAGCAGGGAAGCAGTGAGCCCTGAGAAAGGCCCTTTCAGGAAGAACAGCTGCCTGTGGTCCCCAGCAGGTCAGAGGGCATGAGGAAGGGGCAGAGCTTCCATTCTTGGCAGTAAGGAAAGCCACTGAAAGCAGAGCCCTGCTCAGTACAAAATGCCACCTGTCAGCTCTCAGGACGGGCAGCCTCAGATCCACCTGCTCAGGAGGAGGGTCGCGAGGTGTGCCTCTGATGATGGGGAACCAGGAGGCCAGCGAGCGCGAAGCTGTCTAGTTTGGGAATGGGCCTCCCCGGTGACTCAGATGCTAAAGCATCCACCTGCAATGCAGGAGGCCTGGGTTCCATCCCTGAGTCGGGAAGATCCCCTGGAGGAGGGCATGGCACCCCACTCCAGTATTCTTGCCCAGAGAATCCCATGGACAGGGGAGCCTGGCAGGCTACAGTCCAGGGGGTCACAAAGAGTCAGACAGGACTGAACGAAGAACACCTTCACTTTCGAAAGGCCCAGAAAGTGCCCTTGGGAGTTTACCCAGCAGAACCAGGGCGCTGCAGGCTCCGGCTCCCCAGGCACGCCCATGGCTTCCCCTGTGCCCTCAGCCCAGAGAGACACCATGTAAGAGCTGGGCCAGGATCTGGGCCAGCAAATCTTCCGGGACCTCCTGGGCTGAGTTAGGGGCTCCTTGCTTGTGTCACCCAGCCCCAACACTCAACTGCCTCAGCACAGAAATCTCACGGCTGTAACTGAGCATCTGTCTTGTCTACTAGGGGACGAGTTCATAGGAAGGCACAGTTCCCATCCCGCGTCTCCGCCAAAGGGACACTGGAAGAGAATGAATAAGATGAGGACGCCCGGGGCCCGAACCCGCCCACTGCCAGGTGCCAGGCAGCCAGCCCGCCCCTCGAGGAGACTCCTGCACACACGCAGCTTCATCCCGTGGGCGGTGGTACGAGGTGCTGACCCTTTGGGGGTGTGCAGAAACAGCACCTTCTCAGAGCAGACCCCAGCCCCACCAGCCCACGAGCTGGAGGCTGAGCAGGTAACAGATGCGGAACACACACACAAGGGTACAGGTTTGAAAAAGGACAGGGAGGCTTTTATAGCAAAAGGAGAAAGCCTTAGGGGAAGGGGTGGAGTCCTTGGGTCTGGAGGCCTGTGAAGAAGGAACAAAGGGAAGGAAACAAGTGCAGAATGTCCGGGTATAGTCTGGCATG